>JARQOD010000009.1:78990759-79081923 GCA_033576555.1 Oophaga sylvatica
TCCTGTACTGATCCTGAATAATATCCTGTATTATACCCCAGAGCTGCACTCACTATTCTGCTGGTGCAGTCACTGTGTACATACATTACTGATCCTGAGTTACATCCTGTATTATACCCCAGAGCTGCACTCACTATTCTGCTGGTGCAGTCACTGTGTACATACATTACATTACTGATCCTGTACTGATCCTGAATTATATCCTGTATTATACCCCAGAGCTGCACTCACTATTCTGCTGGTGCAGTCACTGTGTACATACATTACATTACTGATCCTGAGTTACATCCTGTGTTATACCCCAGAGCTCAGCTCACTATTCTGCTGGTGGAGTCACTGTGTACATACATTACGTTACTGATCCTGAGTTACAACCTGTATTATACTCCAGAGCTGCACTCACTATTCTGCTGGTGAAGTCACTGTGTACATACATTACATTACTGATCCTAAGTTACATCATGTATTATACTCCAGAGCTGCACTCACTATTATGCTGGTGCAGTCACTGAGTACAAACATTACATTACTGATCCTGAGTTACATCCTATATTATACTCCAGAGCTGCACTCACTATTCTGCTGGTGAAGTCACTGTGTACATACATTACATTACTGATCCTGAATTACCTACTGTATTATACCCCAGAGCTGCAATCACTATTATGCTGGTGCAGTCACTGTGTACATACATTACATTACTGATCCTGTGTTACATCCTGTAGTATACCCCGTAGCTGCACTCACTATTCTGCTGGTGCAGTCACTGTGTACATACATTACATTACTGATCCTGAGTTACATCCTGTATTATACTCCAGAGCTGCACTCATTATTCTGCTCGTGCAGTCACTGTGTACATTCATTACATTACTGATCCTGTTGTGAATGTGTTAGAAATGAATTCTGAGCAGAAGCTCCCTCTGGTGGTTACAAACAGTAGTGAACCATTCAATGAAGATTGTGAAGATTGGCAATCAGGAGTTACGGACTGGTCTTATATAAGGGGGTTCCCTCCCATCAGGGTTGCCGGTGATCAATTGTTCTTGTCTCAACTTTATTTCCTGGTTCACTTGGAGTTTGCTGAGTCTTGCCTGCATCTTCTGCTAACAGATAAGATATTTTCTGCTGTTATTTTTGTGCTTGCTTTTTGTATTTTTCCCTGCACTTCTGTGGAGGTCAGCCAGGTCCCCTCTGGGGGCTTGTGCTCCTCTCAGTTTATCTGAGCCACTGATATTTGTTCATTTGCCTTTTCCAGTTTTTTTCAGTGGCTGCGGCTTAGTTTTGTTACACCAGAGAACTAATTTAGGTGGTAGAGGTCGTGTGATCTCAGGTGTTTTTGCAATTAGTAGAGTTGGTATTTTTTAGGGTTTTTTGGATTGCAGTAAGTGTCCTTCCTATCCTTTTCTTTCTAGGAAGATTGGGCCCCAAAGTTTGCTCATACTATTTTCTGTCTGTGTCTGTATTTCCTCTTGTCTAACCGCCATTACATGTTTGGGGGCTTTCTATGTTCTTTGGGGATCTGCTCGGGGCAGATAGTTTTCCTCTTTCTATCTTTAGGTGTAGTTAACCTCAAAGTAGAGCTGGGCGATTTTAAAAAAAAAACAAAATCGATTTTTTTTCAAACTTAAAACCGATTTTCGATTTAAATCGATTCGATTTAGTATAAGCCCCGCCCCATTTTTACAAGCTCCACCCACCCTTATTATTTAGCAAGTTCAGAAGGACATTAGCGCTGCAGCAGACACAGGGGGAACGTTAGGTGTTTACTGACACTTGAGGTTGGTATAAAATTTTGGAGTCCTGCGCCACAAGGCAGAAACAGCAGCTGCAGGAGCCATCAGGTACAGTGGCGAGGCCCGAGCCGGCCGTACACCATGCGACCTATAATGAGGCACACATCGCTCAGCAAGTCCTGTGCTCCTGTGGGTAATACCCTGGCAGGGGTGTACACTGCCATACAGACCGGACATCATAATGGCAGGATACAACCATAAGGCTACGTTCACATGCTGCTGCTTTTCTGCAATCAAAACCGGCGTTCTTGGCAGTAAAACTGCTTACAACAGATTCTGTAGAGTTTCTTTGGTAAAGATTATATGCATCATATGTCTACTTTGTTGAAGTCTGTTTCATTCACCAAACTATATGGTTGCGGTGTTGCACTTAAGTTTTTTGAGCTGCAAAACAATAAAATTAACATGCTGCAAATTTAATACAGAATACACAGACAGTTCACCACACCAGACAGGAAAACAAAAAAAAAATGTGCAGGAGACGTCATAGATCACATAGCTGTCAGTGTTGCATAAATAAACGCAACGTGTGAACACAGCCATGGCTCTGCCCTCACCACACATTACTGACGGGCGCACTAGCCATTCCTACAGCAGCCCGCTGTGACCCCAGGAGATAACGGGGCTCTAATACCGGAATGTTCCCGGGAATTCATCTCTGCTGCATAAAGTACGAAAACCCGGTCAGCAGCGCAGAACGGTTTACTTCCCCTGCTCACCTGTATAACGGCGACGCGCTGCACTACCGGAAGTCAGATAGACTCTGCTGTGGGCTGTAAGGCTAAGTAGCTGCAGAACCCCGAAGGGCAGAAAGCGGGGTGAGTGAGGGGCGCGGGGGACGTGCGGGCCTGGTGTGGCTGCAGTGTAGAGGGGGCGGCCGGAGGAGGAGAGACGCGCGGGGTCACTGCCGTGTCCTTGACAGCTCTGACTGCTGGTGACTGCGCTCAGCGGGCTGTGCGGGACGCAGCGGTGGGCGGGAACTGGCCTGGATGAGCCGAGTAATGGCGTGCGCAATGTAATTGCGCACGCCATTTTAAATCGGATTTCAATGAATTTAAAATCGCCGATTTTACTATGGGCGAATTAATCGAATTAATTCGATTAATCGCCCAGCTCTACCTCAAAGGCTGTGACGAGGCGTCTAAGACCAACGTAGGAACGCTCCACGGCTGCCTTTAGTTGTGGTGGTTAGTCAGGGTACTGCAATCCAGTAGATTCCAACCTCTCTGGTGTATTGCCGTTTTTGCCTGCTCTCCTCAGCTACCAAATCATAACAGTATCACCGGCCTAACTGAAAATTATATGGTACTCACAGAAGGGAAAAATAGTGTGGAAAAAAAAAGTTGTCAAGTTGTCAGAGATTTTTTTTTTTCTGTTTGTTGCATTTTTTTTCCCTCTTTTTCTCTGGGTGCTGAGGATTTTTTTTTCTCTCAATGGAGTTTGCACAGTCGTCTGGCCGTGTAGATCAGCTTGCCACTGAAGTTAGGAGTATTGCTACCTATCTTGCAGGGTTGCCTGTTGTGGAACCTAGGATCCCCATGCCAGATTTGTTTTTAGGGGATCGAGCTAAATTTCTGAATTTCAAAAATAACTGTATGTTGTTTTTTGCCTTAAAACCTAAGTCCTCAGGGAACGCAGCGCAGCAGGTTCAATTGTCATCTCTCTCCTGTGCAGCGATCCTCAGGATTGGGCTTTTTCCCTGACACCTGGGGACCCTGTTTTGAGTAATGTTGATGCATTTTTTCTGGCTCTTGGGTTATTGTGCGATGAACCTAATGTCACTAATCAAGCTGAAAAAACCTTGTTGGCATTAAATCAGGGGCTTGAGGACGCTGAGTTATACTGTCAGAAATTTCGAAAGTGGGCAGTCCTGACCAAATGGAATGATGATGCTTTGGCAGCCCTTTTTCGGAAGGAGTCTGTCAGAGAATGTAAAAGATGTTATGGTGGGTTTCCCTGCTCCCTCTGGTCTCAATGATTCTATGTCATTAGCGATTCAAATTGACAGACGTTTGCGTGAGCGTAGAGGTATGCGTGGAATAGTGTTGCCTTGTGAACCAGCTTCTGAACCCATGCAGTGTGATAGAGTGGCTTCTGGGGCACAGCGTCATGAGTTTCGAAAACGCAATGGGTTATGTTTCTACTGTGGTGACGCCTCTCATGCTATTTCAGTCTACCCTAAGCGGGGAAGACGTTTTGCACCCTCAGTTGTCTTGGGTAGTGTTCAGACTAAATTTCTGTTGACTGTTACCCTGATTTGCTCCCTGTCCACATTTTCTGCTCAGGCTTTTGTTGATTCGGGAGCAGCTATTAACCTGATGGATTTTGATTTTGCTAAACGTTGTGGGTTTCCCTTGATACCCTACGGAAGTCTATTCCCCTGCTGGGGATTGATTCTACCCCTTTGGCTGAGAATAAACCCCAGTTCTCTACTCAGGTGATAATGAGGGTTGAACCTGATCATCAGGAGAGTTGCAAGTTTTTGGTGCTGTATAATCTGCATGACATTGTTGTACTGGGTTTCCCTTGGTTACAGTCTCATAATTCTGTTTTGGATTGGAAATCTGTGTCTGTAACCAGTTGGGGCTGCCAATGTGTTAATGCCAACACTCCTGTTTTTTCTGCCTCTCCCCAGGCTCAGGATGTTCCTGACTTTTTGACTGATTTTTCTGATGTGTTTAGCGAAAGTAAATCTGCATCCTTGCCCCCCCATAGGAGCTATGACTGCGCTATTGAATTAGTGCCTGGTAGTAAATTCCCTAAAGGTCGCCTTTTTAACTTGTCTGTACCTGAACATGACGCTATGCGGTCTTATATCAAGGAGTCATTGGAGAAGGGTCATATCAGACCATCCTCTTCACCCTTGGGTGCCGGTTTTTTCTTTGTGGCCAAAAAGGATGGTTCATTAAGGCCGTGTATTGATTATCGTCTCTTGAACAATATCACTGTGAAATATCAATATCCGTTACCCTTGATTTCTGACCTGTTTTCCAGGGTGAAAAGTGCTACTTGGTTTACCAAGCTTGACCTCAGGGGGCGTATAACCTTATTCGCATTAAGCACGGGGATGAATGGAAGACGGCATTTAATACCCCAGAGGGGCATTTTGAGTACCTAGTGATGCCCTTTGGGCTCACTAATGCTCCTTCCGTCTTCCAGTCCTTCATGAATGACATTTTCAGGGAATTTGTGGATACATTTCTGATTGTTTATTTGGATGATATCTTGATTTTTTCCAATGACTGGGACTCTCATGTGAAACATGTTCGGACTGTGTTCCAGATTTTGAGAGAGAATGCTCTGTGTGTGAAGGGATCAAAGTGTCTTTTTGGCATACAGAGGATCTCATTTCTGGGATTCATTTTGTCCCCATCTGTTATTGAAATGGACCCGGTCAAGGTTCAGGCCATCTGTGATTGGGTCCAACCTACTTCATTAAAGGCTCTTCAGAGATTCTTGGGTTTTGCCAATTTTTATCGTAAATTTATTGGTAATTTCTCTGTTATTGTTAAACCATTGACTGATTTGACCAAATAGGGTTCTGATGTGGTGAATTGGCCTCCTGAGGCAGTCTCTGCGTTTCAGGAACTTAAGCAGAGATTCACTTCTGCTCCTGTTCTACGGCAGCCTGATGTTTCTCTGCCATTTCAAGTGGAGGTTGATGCCTCTGAAATTGGGGCAGGTGCCGTTTTGTCCCAAAGAGATCCAGAGACCTCTAAAAGTAACCCTTGTGCCTTTTTCTCTCGAAAATTTTCTCCAACTGAACGTAATTATGACGTGGGTAATCGGGAGTTATTGGCCATGAAGTGGGCTTTTGAAGAGTGGAGACATTGGCTGGAGGGAGCCAAACATCAGGTGGTGGTCCTCACGGACCATAAGAATCTGGTTTATCTGGAATCAGCCAAGCGACTTAATCCTAGACAGGCCAGGTGGGCCTTGTTTTTCACACGTTTTAATTTTGTGGTTTCCTTTCTTCCTGGCACTAAGAATGTTAAGGCGGATGCCCTCTCGAGGAGTTTCCTTGCGGACTCTACTGAGTTATCTGATCCTGCTGTTATTTTGAAAGAGGGTGTAGTTCTTTCCGCCATCTCGCCCAATTTGAGACTGTCTCTGGAAGGGTGTCAGGAGGATAAACCCGAGCGCTGCCCTATTGGGAAATTGTTTGTCCCAGACCGGTGGAAAAAGAGTGTGATGTCTGAGATTCATTGTTCCGCGTTGGCCGGTCATCCTGGAATTTTTGGTACCAGAGACTTGGTTAGTCGGTCCTTTTGGTGGCCTACTTTGTCTCGTGACGTCAGGGAATTTTTGCAGTCCTGCGGGACTTGCTCTCGCTCCAAGCCTTGCTCTCGCTCTAGTGGTTTGTTGATGCCATTGCCTGTGCCCAAGAGACCATGGACCCATATCTCTATGGATTTCATTTCCGACCTCCTGTTTCTCAGAGAATGACCGTTATCTGGGTGATTTGTGATAGGTTTTCCAAAATGATACATTTTGTGCCATTACCTAAGTTGCCTTCCTCCTCCGAATTGGTGCCTTTGTTCCTTCAGCACGTGGTTCGGTTACACGGCATTCCTGAGAACATTGTGTCTGACAAAGGAGTCCAGTTTGTTTCCAGATTTTGGAGGACTTTTCGTTCTAAACTTGGTGTTCAATTGTCTTTCTCCTCGGCTTTTCATCCTCAGACCAATGGACAAACTGAGAGAACAAACCAGACATTGGAGACTTATCTGAGATGCTTTGTGTCTGCTGATCAAGATGACTGGGTCTCTTTTTTGCCTTTGGCTGAGTTTGCTCTTAATAATAGGGCTAGCTCTGCCACTTTGATGTCTCCATTTTTCTGCAATTTTGGGTTTCACCCTCGATTTTCTTCGGGACAGACGGAGGCTTCTGTCTGTCCAGGTGTTGACTCTGTTGTGGAGCGTATGCAGCAGATTTGGGACCAGGTAGTGGAGAGGTTGTCCCTCTCTCAGGAGAGGGTCCAGCGGTTTGCCAACCAGCATAGGACTGATGGTCCTCGGTTTGAAGTGGGGGACTTGGTCTGGTTGTCCTCAAGAAATATCCCTATGAGAGTTGCATCTCCTAAGTTTAAGCCTAGGTTCATTGGACCTTATAAGATCATGGAGATTCTTAATCCTGTTTCCTTTCGTTTACTTCTTCCAGGGACATTTAAGATCCATAACGTGTTCCACAAGTCCTTATTGAAGAGGTTTGTCGAGCCAGTGGTTACTATGGCTGTGCCTCCTGACCCTGTTTTGGTTGAGGGCAATCTGGAGTATGTGGTTGAGAAAATATTGGATTCTCGTTTTTCTAGATGGAAACGCCAGTATTTGGTTAAGTGGAGAGGTTATGGTCAGGAGGACAATTCTTGGGTGTTTGCTTCGGACATCCATGCTAGGAGACTGATCCGTGCGTATCACAGAGCTCATCCTGACCGACCTGGTTGCCCAAATGAGGGTTCGGTGACCCTCCTCAAGGGGGGGGTACTGTTGTGAATGTGTTAGAAATGAATTCTGAGCAGAAGCTCCCTCTGGTGGTTACAAACAGTACTGAACCATTCAATGAAGATTGTGAAGATTGGCAATCAGGAGTTACGGACTGGTCTTATATAAGGGAGGTTCCCTCCCATCAGGGTTGCCGGTGATCAATTGTTCTTGTCTCAACTTTGGTTCCTCGTCCACTTGGAAGCTTGCTGAGTCTTGCCTGCATCTTCTGCTAACAGATAAGACATTTTCTGCTGTTATTTTTGTGCTTGCTTTTTGTATTTTTCCCTGCACTTCTGTGGAGGTCAGCCAGGTCCCCTCCGGGGGCTTGTGCTCCTCTCAGTTTATCTGAGCCACTGATATTTGTTCATTTGCCTTTTCCAGTTTTTTTCAGTGACTGCTGTTTTGATTTTGTTACACCAGAGAACTAATTTAGGTGGTAGAGGTCGTGTGATCTCAGGTGTTTTTGAAATTAGTAGAGTTGGTGCTTTTCAGGGTTTTTTGGGATTGCAGTAAGTGCCCTTCCTATCCTTTTCTATTTAGGTAGCCTGGGCCCCAACGTTTGCTCATACTATTTTCTGTCTGTGTCTGTATTTCCTCTTGTCTAACCGCCATTACATGTTTGGGGGCTTTCTATGTTCTTTGGGGATCTGCTCCTGGGCAGATAGTTTTCCTCTTTCTATCTTTAGGTGTAGTTAACCTCTCAGGCTGTGACGAGGCGTCTAGGACCAATGTAGGAACGCTCCACGGCTGCCTTTAGTTGTGGTGGTTAGTCAGGGTACTGCAATCCAGTAGATTCCAACCTCTCTGGTGTATTGCTGTTTTTGCCTCAGCTACCAAATCATAACATGATCCTGAGTTACCTCCAGTATTATACCCAGAGCTGCACTCACTATTCTGCTGGTGCAGTCACTGTGATAATCTATATCTGATTTCCATTAACTGATCCGTGAGGTTTACATACGATCCTGTACATGTATTATATCCAGAGCTGCACTCACTATTCTGCTGGTGCAGTCACTGTGTACATACATTACATTACTGATCCTGAGTTACATCCTGTATTATACTCCAGAGCTGCACTCACTATTCTGCTGGTGCAGTCACTGTGTACATACATTACATTACTGATCCTGAGTTACATCCTGTATTATACTCCAGAGCTGCACTCACTATTCTGCTAGTGCAGTCACTGTGTACATACATTACATTACTGATCATGTACTGATCCTTAGTTATGCCCTGTGTTATACTCCAGAGCTGCGCTCACTCTTCTGCTGGTATAGTTATTGTGTTACAATTTTGCATAGTTCCCATAATCTTCCATATTCTGAGCTCCTCTGTCTTTAGCTTAGAATTTATACTTCTGCCAAAGGTCTGGTAACAGGAGACACTCAGTAACAACATGGCCTTTGTGATGCTCAGAGACAGCAGATGTGATTCTGCAGGTTAAGGAGGGTTAGAAATACCCCACAGACTTTCCACCAGATGCCATAAGCTCCACATACATCCCGATGCAGGCAGCGCTGGTATATACTGTACATATAGAATCATGTCTGTAAAGCGCTGTGGAATTAATGGCGCTATATAAATAAGTAAAATAAATAAATAACTAAATATAGAATAACACATGGATCCGTAGCTATAGCGGTGCAGCCTTTCTGCAGCATAACACATAGGACTGAGGATTATAGTAAAAGCACATATTGACCTCCTTTATGGGACACATTCTTCTACAGAGCGACGTCTAATAATGTAAGAGTTAGCAAACCTTAAAGTCACAGAAACATTCCTGATTTGCTATGCCTGAATTAATGGGCTTGTCCTTCGGCTCTTACTTATCAGAGATCTAGGTTTGGTGATGTAATAAGCTAATCCTAAGCTCATAAGGCATCCATGATGGCCACCATATTGCCTCCAGGTTGGGCAAGTAACATGAAGCTTCTGGCCCCAATGTAGTCTGTAACCTTCCCGCTACCATGTCTTCTTATGTGACAGAGGGTTTTTTAGGACTCTACAGCCACCAGGGTCAATGTGCAAGTGTTAACTCTGCACCCCACATATCTGTTATTTATTATGCTTTGCTTATATAGCGCCATCATATTCCGCAGTGCTTTACAGACATTGTCATCGTTGTCCCCATTGAGGCTCACAATCTAAATTCCCTAGCAGTGTGTCTTTGGCGTGTGGCTGTGGGAGGAAACCAGAGAAGCCGTAGGAAAACCACGCAAACACGGGGAGAACATACAAACTACACCCCTGCACCACACTTTGCTCTAACTTTTCAGAGCTGCCAAAAAACTCCAATCTTTGCATTTAGCTTCCCGGAATGCAGTATTCTCCATTCACTTCCAGAGCAGCATTCGAAATTCTACTAGATGTCTCTGGAATCAGACAGCAGGAAGCTCCCACAATACACCGCCCTCTAGTAAGGGGAAAGAAGGATAATTTTGAATGATGTTTCAGATGTGAATAGGAAACTATGTAAGTGCAAAGTGAGTATTTATAAATATCATAAGATGTCAATGCAGAAGTTTCTTATAAAAGTGGATTTCTCCTTTGAAGAAGCTAAAAGAATTAAGATTTTCTTTCCTGGCATTCAGGGGACCACGAGACAACTCAGATCCTAATATTTGGCTTTATATGGGCAGCCAGTAACATGAGCCCTGCCAGGGACTGATAGACTAATTCCTTTTATCACAGGGGGTCTGGCTGAGGCTGCAACATCATGGAATTTCCAAAATGGGTTTTATTTTTTGCAGTCAAGTGGGAGAGATATTGTCTATGCTGCATGGGTGACATATGGAAGGAAGGATGACCACTAACCTCCCTCAGATGGAAACATTAAACACAAACACATGGACAGTTAATTGCCCCCTAAATGCGCTGCTTTAAGGAACCATCATTTGGTCATTTTAGGTAACACGATATGGCGGATTAGGCAAAAAGTGGAAAAAAAATAATTTATTCTGACATCAGATTTAATCCAAAGATCTAGGTATTTAAAAAGAAAACTGTTGAGTTTGGGTCACATGATACCCCAAAACAAGGTTTATATGTCATATCCAAAATGTAGCCAACTATTTCATTTACTAAAAAAAGTTGTGTACTTATTTATTATTCCTGGAGTTTCACAACTGAAGAAAAATAAAATATTTTCCCAAATTAGCAGAAAATAAGGACGGCAGTGGCTCAGTGATTAGTAATGTTGCCCTGCCGGTCCCTGGGGACAAATCTGACAACACCTTTCACCATGTTCCCATGTTCTTCCTCTAAAAATATACTGATAGGTTAATGGGGTTTTCTGTACATAGAATGTAATCATGGTGTAATGAAAGATTCTATCACTTTCTAATCTACTTCATGTTTTTTTTTTATTCTGCATCATTTCAAGATCAGATCTCGGCTTGCTGTTACTGAAGATCAGTTTAGTTTCCATATAACATGCCATACATACAGGAGCTAGTCCTGCTTTTAGCTGGCAAATGGATACAAATGCATGAAGGTTTGTGAGCTAAATACAGATTTATTGAGCAGATGCTGTGCACACAATAACAAAACAATGTCTTCTAGTCTCCTACAATGTATCAATCTCGAGTCCAAACTGTACTGCATTGTGTAGTCTGGATACAATTGTTTCTGTTTCCCATCTGAAAGCAGGTCTTGCTATGTACAGCATGTGACTCTCATGATGCAGAGATCTTCAGAAAGTGTATTTGCAGAACATTTCATTTGATATTGATAAATAAAAGCTCCGGTAATTTTTCCTCATTAACTTTCATCCTCCTCTACCAAAAATTAATGCAAATACACTGATTCCCCAGCAATAAGCCTACAAACAGTTCACATTTTCAGATCTAGCACTCCAAAAAGTGGGCAAGGTTTTATTAGAAGTGTAAGCAGCGCCCCAACAAATTTACTCAAATTTGCACCAGAAATTGATGTAAAGTCTAGCACAAATCTACAATGTACCTTCGGGCATGGATGCAACAAAGTTATTATCTTACTCCAGTGATTATGGAAAACTAGTGTGAAAGCCACAAAGTTTATGTATCATACGACTCATGATGTTAAAGGGATAACACATGACTAGTAAAGCTTCATTCTGCCCCTTCCTATTAGTAAATCTATCCTGACAGTAAAGGCCGCCCATACTCATTAGACCAATATCTGCCAAAAAAGGCTGATATTGACTGGCTACGTCGACAGGTTGATAAGGATCTGGAATGTTTGATTTCAGACTGTCGATCCTTTCGTTCTTGTCGAAATACCGGTAAGCCACCAACTGAGGAGTCCGGAAGCGACTTTTTCGTAGAAAATACAGGAATCCTCCTGTATATGGAGGAGATGGGAGAGATGGCTGCCAGATGAACGATAGGCCGAATCATTGTCAATGGAGCCTTACTCCCTAAAGTTTCAATTAACAGTTCCTTCAATACTCGAGAAGTTGTGATAACCTAAAACAAAGTCATACATTGTAATACCAAAAGCACAAAACCTTCCCGGAAACACCAAAAACCTAGAATCCACATTACTCCATCTCTATATCTCCTAAATCCCTGCTGAAAGCCAAAGGAAGCCATCAGGAGATAGCGGCCACCACTGATAACTGACATAGTCTGGGGAGGAGGAGGAGGGTTGTAACAAATGACCTGATATCTCCATCCCTCTGATCGCCCTTGGACAATACAGCAAGCGGGGAGATAATATATCAGTACTGGGTACATTCTGTGTTCAGTTGCAGGCTTATCTGAAACGTTTGTTGCTGGAGTGATGGGTAACAAGTTGCAGAGCCCGATGTGGCCTCGACAGCAATGTTCTGGCTTCTAGCCTAAAATTCTACCACCAGACATCGGGCAGGGTGACGAAACCCAGAACAGAATTTATTCCAATATGAAAAGGTATTTTTATAAAATAATCACTAACACTAATTAACATCCAAAAATCAGTTAAAAAAATGGTTTGTACGTCGTGTAAAATGTTGATTCAATAAAACTTTAAAAATAAAAATTAATAAACTTTATAGTTTATTTTATTTTTTACAAATGATCATTTATAATAATGTAACATTTACTATTCATTTTTTAAAATAAATTGACAAAAAAATTCTCCAAGTGCAGAGGCCGTAAAACAAGAAATAAATGATTATAAAACAATAAACAAAAGCTAGTAAATAAAATTCTATACAAGCAAATATCTTAGAAATGATTTACTTAGCTGAAAAAAATGAAAAAGTCAAGTGATTGTTAGTTCACTTTCCCCAAGCCTGGATCTAAATATCCTGGAAAGTCTAATTGGATTGTTTGCCCCCCTGACACCCAGGACATATGCCCTCATGGCCTCCCACTAGATACATCCTTGAATATGGCCCATCCAAAACTTAAAATAATATTTTTTTCCCAAAAACACAAAGTTAAAAACATTTTACCATTATCCACTGTAAATTATTTTAAAAATTCCCTTTAAGGGTTCATCAAGGTACCCACATTAGAATGACTGTAAAACTGGTAATAACAAATGAATAGGCTACACTTGCAATACCAAACGCAACCTATGTACAATGGTGGCGCTGTTTCTGGGAAAAAAAAAGAGCTTTTAAAATCTGACTTCTTTCATTCACAGAGGATATATACGGAGAGTGACGGTGAGGTCATGAAACAATCGCCATCTCTAATGGAGAGTTAACTACGTGATGGTGAGCGGCCAAGTTAATATTTCAGTTAATAAGTTGGATTTCTCCTCTTATTCTTCATGCAGGCGAGCAGGAATTCCCGGGTACTGATCTTCCCCGGCATTAAGTTTCTATGTAATGTTTTCTTTCCAAGACCACAAGTAATAATCTGTCTGAAGAGACCTGGAAGGATTATGAGATTTATGCTCCTTACTGGCGGCTCCAGGTACTTTCTTATTCATGAAGGAGCTGATGACAATGTCTTTGTCTTTAGAGGCTGGAAATGAAGACACGTTAAGTTGTGAAAGGCTTTCGTAATTATACGAACAAGTCTGGGTGTCTTAGACGGTAATGAAATCTGAGTGTCAACAGGAACGTCTGAAAACAATCCTCCCGAAAATAGAAAAATTCACACAATTCTAGGGTTGGAAAGAAAAAAGGCAATAACGTAACCACCAAGGTAAAGTGTGAGGATATAGGAAATCAACTGAGGATAGAAAAATAAGGCGACCTTTTTTAGGAAACAGTGCCACACCTTTATGTAGGTTGAGTCTGGTATTTCAGCTAAGTTTTATTAAAGTGAATTGGTCTAGGTTGCAATACCATAAGCAGCCTGTGGACAGGTGTGGCGCTGTATTAGCAAGAAATCAGCAAAGTTCTTCATACCCTGTACAACCCCTTTGTCTTATATAAACCAACCACATTTCCCTAAAATGTTTTAATGGTAGCCATAAATGGTCCAAATTGGGGACTCTAGGAGGAGATATTTTGCAATTACGAGTAATTGTTTTGTATAGTACCATCAGATTTTCCCACCTGTTTAATAATATCCATCCAATGAGATTGGTGTTTAATGGTTGGATGGTTCAAGAGTACACAGCCACCATTGCTAAGTCTAGCTTAGGCCTTCAATAACCATTGATGAGTAGCCCTTCAACCATCATGGCTAAGTCAAGCCTAGTCCTTCAACCATGTTTGATGAGTCTAAACTAGCCTTTCAGACACTATTTAGTATAGGTTAGTGCCTCAACCACTATCTCTAAGTCTAGACTTGCCCTTCAACCACCAATGCTAAGTCAAGGATAGCCCTTGAACCACAGTTGCTGAGTCTAGTTTAGCCCTTCAACCACCATTGGAGTCTAGGCTAGCCCTTGAACCAGCATTGATGAGTCTAGGCTAGCCCGTGAACCATCATCAATGAGTCTGGGCTAGCCCTCAAACTACAATCAATAAGTCTGGGCTAGCCCTTGAACTACTATCAATGTGTAGGGTAGCACTTCAAATCCAATAAATGAGTTTAGACTAGTCCTTCAGCATCGATCAAAGAATTTGGCAATGAGTCTAGACTAGCCCTTTAAGCTCAATCAACTTGTCTTGTGTAGCACTTCAACTACCATTGATGAGTTTAGGTTAGCCCTTGAACCACCACCAATAAATTTAGGCTAGCCCTTGAACCACTATCAACGAATGTAGGGTAGCACTTCAAATTCCATCAATGAGTATAGACTAGTCCTTCAACATCCATCCATGAATTTGGCTTGTCCTTCATCCACCGTCAATAAGTCTAGGGTTGCCCTTTAACCTCAATCAATTAGTCTAGACTAGCATTTCAATTACCATTGATGAGTCTAGGCTATCCCTTGAATCACCACCAATGAATCTAGTCTAGCCCTTGAACCACTATGAGTGTGGGGTAGCACTTCAAATTCCATTAATGAGTTTAGACTAGTCCTTCAACATCCATCCATGAATTTGGCTTGTCCATCATCCACCATCAATGAGTCTATTCTAGCCCTTCAATCACCATTACCAAGTTTAGGCTGGCCCTTGAATCACTATCAATGAGTTTAGGGTGGCAATTGTCAGGCTAATCCTTCATCCACCATAGATGACTCTAGGTTAGCCTTTCAACCACCATCAATCAGTATGGGATAGTCCTTCAAACTCCATCAATGAGTATAGTGTAGCCTTCAACAAGGGTGGGCCTTCAACAACCATCTCTATAGTCTAGGCAGGTCCTCTAAACCTCATCAATAAAGCTAAGGTGGTCCTTCAACCAGCACCAACAAGGACCATGTCTGTTTCTTAGAAAGCCTAACCCCAACTATTCGTGTCATTATAAAGGGGACCAGGGTAATAAATTAGTCCTGCAGTTACAAGTCCTGGTTATTGGGCCCCTGGATGCAACTTTCACCTCTGGCCCCATCGCACTGATACTACTGGCTATTGAAGTAATTTGCATCAATAAATTGTGCACCGTATTTTTCAATATTTAAAAAAAAAAAAAAAATTAATTCTAGACTGTTTTAAAGAATTAGAAAAAAAAAATCATAAAATGTGGCAAATTTATTGGATACATTCAGCCATAAATTTGGCACTAAAACATTTAACCATGAGTTGGCGCATGGAAAAGCCGGGCTGACTGCTTTCATGTAGAAGTTCACTTCGCAGGGTGACATCACCATTCTCTTACATTACGACCCTCCAAACGTACATTGGCTTCACTACTCCTCAAGCCCAGGGATATATTTTGCAGGTTATTTTCCAGATATTCATGTCACTTGTGTAATGTATAGCTCTATACAATGTTAGCAGGTGTGCTAATTGGCAAGCGCCGGACCTTCACAGCATTCCTTTCCCATTGTGTGATCTTTCTTGGCAATTTTAAATTTCTTTATGTAATTTTTTTATTTGTTTTAATAAATCTGTCCTCGTCCGTTCTAGTTTATTACACGAGCAGGATGTGCGCGGACCCAGCGCTGTCGTTCTTGTTTTATTATTATTTTTTTTTACAAGTATTTTGGTGCAGAGCGCTTCAAAACTAAAGTATGTTTTCTTTGGCCAATATGTCACTTTTTAATGCAATTTCTACTGACATTTTAAGATTTTTTTTATTGCCTTACTCTCAGTATTTAATGTCCATGGAGGTCAAAAAGGAAATAGCTGTTCTAGGAAAATACAGATCTATGGCAGAGAAGACAGGAGTCAGCTGTGAATGGCTGCATTGTGGCCGCTCTACATGTTGGGTCTTCAGAGAGGCAGGAAAATTCAGGTTTTATTCATGGTCCTTATAGATGGAAAGAGGAGGAATATTACTGTACAGGAGAAAAGTGACTCTGTAATAATTTATCATAATAGCTACATTAGATTTTTAGTGCCCCCTCCCCCGGCCCTAGTGATCCATTCATATATTTCTTTAAAACTGAGCACTCCTTATAGGCGAGGGAAATTCATGACCAGATCAGTCACTCAGAAAAAAGCTCTGCCCCTTCTTAAATTATGGGAACTGTACTGTTAGAAAAAACATTATAAGAGTGATAGACAGATAGATAGATAGATAGATAGATAGATAGATAGATAGATAGATAGATAGATAGATACAGTTGTGCTCAAAAGTTTACATGCCCCAACAGAATTTTTGCTTTCTTGGCCTTTTTTTCAGAGAATATGAATGATAACACCAAAACTTCCTCTCCACTCATGGTTAGTGGTTGGGTGAAGCCATTTATTGTCAAACTACTGTGTTTTCTCTTTAAAAATCATAGTGACAACCCAAAACATACAAATGACCCTGATCAAAAAGTTCACATACCCCATTTCTTAATACCGTGTATTGGCCCCTCTAACATCAATGACAGCTTGAAGTCTTTTGTGGTAGTTGTGGATGAGGTTCTTTATTTTCTCAGATGGTAAAGCTGCCCACTCTTCTTGGCAAAAAGCCTACAGTTCCTGTAAATTTCTGGGCTGTCCAGCATGAACTGCGCGCTTGAGATCTCCCCAGAGTGGCTCAATGATATTGAGGTCAGGAGACTGAGATGGCCACTCCAGAACCTTCACTTTGTTCTGCTTTAGCCACTGACAGGTCGACTTGGCCTTGTGTTTTGGATCGTTGTCATGTTGGAAATCCAAGTACGTCCCTTGCGCAGCTTCCGTGCTGATGATTGCAAGTTTGCCTCCAGTATTTGCTGATAACATTCTGCATTCATCTTTCCTTCAACTTTGACCAAGTTTCCTGTGCCTTTGCAGCTCACACGTCCCCAAAACATCAGTGATCCACCTCCGTGCTTTGCAGTAGGAATGGTGTTCCTTTCATCATAGGCCTTGTTGACCTCTCTCCAAATGTAACGTTTATGGTTGTGGCCAAAAAGTTCAATTTTGGTCTCATCACTCTAAATTACCTTGTTCCAGAAGTTTTGAGGTTTGTCTCTGTGCTGTTTTGAATATTTTAGGTGAGATACTTTGTGGCATTTGCGCAGTAATGGCTTTCTTCTGGCTACTCGACCATGCAGCCCATTTTTCTTCAAGTGCCTCCTTATTGTGCATCTTGAAACAGCCACACCGCTAGTTTTCAGAGAGTCCAGTATTTCAGCTGATGTTATTTGAGGGTTTTTCTTTGCATCCAGAACAATTTTCCTGGCAGTTGTGGACGACATTTTTGTTGGTCTACCAGACTGTGGTTTTGTTTTTACAGAGCCCCTGATTTTCCATTTATTAATCACAGTTTGAACGCTGCCGACTGGCATTGCATTTCCTTGGATATCTTTTTGTATCCTTTTCCTGTTTTATACAGTTGAACTACCTTTTCCTGTAGATCTGTTGACAATTCTTTTGCTTTCCCCATGACTCACAATCTAGAAACGTCAGTGGCTGGATGAAAGATGCAAGAGTCTGTCTGGATCCCAGAAACTCACTCAGCTTTTATGCACACACACACTGATTACCAGCAAACAGGTCACAGGTGAAGATGTTACCTTTAGTAGCCAGTCAAACCCATTTGTGTCAACTTCTGTGCATATTATCAGGCCAAAATCACCAGGGTATGTAAACATTTGATCAGGGTCATTTGGATGTTTTGGGTTGTCATTATGATTTAAAAAGAGAAACCACAGTATTTTGACAATAAATGTCTTCACCCAACCACTAACCATGAGTGGAGAAAAAGTTTTGGTGTCATCATTCATATTCTCTGAAAAAGGCCAAGAAAGTAAAAATTATGCCGGGATATGTAAACTTTTGAGCACAACTGTAGACAGATAATAGATAGATGATCAATAATAGATAGGTACTTGAAAAAAGTTCTATGTGGAACTCAAACGTTGCTGCACTAAAATATTGGTAAATAAAGCAGCACAGCTTTTTTCTCCTGGAAATCTGGAGTTCTATTTTTTTACTTTCTATATTAGATGGATAGATAAGTAGATAGATATAAAGGCAGAAAAATGGAACAACAGTACCAATAGCATGTAGATAAAGCAGGGTGAAGGGACCCTCAAGGAAATATTCAGTTACAAAATAGATAAAAAAATTAAAAAAGAAAAACATTTCAAGTTTCTCTGTAACCAAAACATCGCCACAACATGGGCCTTTTTTCTTTTTGCTTATTTTGGAGTGCTGCCTCTTTATTCATTTTTAAGAAGACAGATAGATATAAAATTCATGGATAAATAGGTATAAGACCAACTAATATACAGTACAGACCAAAAGTTTGGACACACCTTCTCATTCAATGATTTTTCTTTATTTTCATGACTATGAAAATTGTACATTCACACTGAAGGCATCAAAACTATGAATTAACACATGTGGAATTATACATTACACTTTACAAAAAAGTGTGAAACAACTGAAAATATGTCTTATATTCTAGGTTCTTCAAAGTAGCCACCTTTTGCTTTGAATACTGCTTTGCACGCAAGAAAAGGTGAACGGATGGACTCTACATGCCTGGTTCCCACCGTGAAGCATGGAGGAGGTGGTGTGATCGTGTGGGGGTGCTTTGCTGGTGACACTGTTGGGGATTATTCAAAATTGAAGCGGTGAGCGGTCCAGCTCACCCCAAACCATCTCGATTGGGTTCAGATCTGGTGACTGTGGAGGCCAGGTCATCTGGGTAGCACCCCATCACTCTCCTTTTTGGTCAAATAGCCCTTACACAGTCTGTCTGGAGGTGTTTGGGGTCATTGTCCTGTTGAAAAATAAATGATGGTCTAACTAAACGCAAACCGGATGGAATAGCATGCTGCTGCAAGATGCTGTGGTAGCCATTCTGGTTCACTATGCCTTCAATTTTGAATAAATCCCCAACAGTGTCACCAGCAAAGCACCCCCACACCATCACACCACCTCCTCCATGCTTCACGGTGGGAACCAGGCATGTAGAGTCCATCCGTTCACCTTTTCTGCGTGCAAAGCAGTAATCAAAGCAAAAGGTGGCTACTTTGAAGAACCTAGAATATAAGACATATTTTCAGTTGTTTCACACTTTTTGTAAAGTGTAAGTATAATTCCACATGTGTTAATTCATAGTTTTGATGCCTTCAGTGTGATTCTACAATTTTCATAGTCATGAAAATACAGAAAAATCTTTGAATGAGAAGGTGTGTCCAAACTTTTGGTCTGTACTGTATATTAGATAAATCTGGGATAAATAGATAGATAGATAGAAGTTTTATTTATGTAGTTTTTTATTTTACACCTTTATTATTTTGTACCATGAAGACTGGACGCATTAAAAACCATTCTCTGAAGTCTCTCTGAAAGTGAAACATCTGTATCATCAGTCTTTTCTGGGCGGAAAAAAAATCCACAAGAGCTGACAAGTATCTGCTCTTCAAAGGTGAGGGATTTAGAAGGATATGAACTCGTACACCGCATAGGTCAAATTAAAAAATCAAAGCCTGGAACCTGGATGCTTGACATAGCTGAGACAAGCTTCTGTGCTCACTGGAACTAATTCATTCTCCGCTCCTGATGCCCCGGGGCGGAAGAATCGCACAATATCAAAAACACGACCACAAGTTACACTATGGTAAAGGGGAACAAAGAACACAGGGGCGAATATTCAGCAATACCCTCCAATAATACACTAAGGAGTCAGCAATCACATGGCACACTCCTTCCAGGAGCTTCCTAAAGCCTCTAGTGATGCTTCAGCCCCTAGTCCTCAAAAATTCCAAATAATTAGAGGATTCCAGATTATTAATATTCCGGACAATAATATTTCTGACCCATCGGATGGAGGATTGAAAGATTTCTATTGTTTTGTTACTGTATCACGATGATCATTATTATTATCGTACTGTTTATTGTATCAGTTTGATTTTCCTATCATGTTGTGCTTTTATTACAGCGGTTATGATAGTGATGATTACTATAGTATTATCACTATGTTTCTGGATTTTGTGCTTTTTAACAGGACGAGTGATGAGTATGCTAATATTATTATCACGTTGTTTTTTTTACTGTTATTTTCATGTTATTGTGCTGATGTTTTAACAGTATGATAATGATGATCATTACAACACTATCATGCTTTTATTTTGTTGTGCTGTTAGTAGAGAATGAAATTGATAATTATCAGAGTATTATTATCCTGTTGTTGCCATTATACAGTATGAATAACTATAATAATAAAAATTATTATTAGAGACTCTTGAATTTCTAAATCATCAACTCCGTCTAATTTTTCCCCAAAATTTGGTTTGCGGTGAATCACAACTACGCCAAATACCCTGAAACGACACATGTAACACTCTGAAGTCTCCTAAGACTGTAACCAACCCCTTTGAAGCTATTTAATGTAAACACAGCCTTATTAATGTAGATGTGACCTCACCATACAGTATATGACTATGGGTAAACGGATGGTAACTGTCCTTCACTGCTTCAAGATCTCTAAAGCCTCTCTGCTTGGATGATCTCAGCTGTTCAGTATTGGCCACTCCCCTCTGCTATATATACTGACCTCCGGCAGTCTGGATTGCCAGTGTTAGTCTTGTATTGCCTGGTGTCGAAGTGTCGGTTGTTGGTAGAGGTGTTTGGAGTATTGATCTGTGACTGTTGCTTGGAGTTTTCGGCTGTTTGCAAATCCTCTTCATCTCCTATTTTGGTTTACATTCCTTTTCTCCCCCTCTATTGTCT
The DNA here is from genome assembly GCA_033576555.1 of Oophaga sylvatica. Lineage (NCBI taxonomy): Eukaryota > Metazoa > Chordata > Amphibia > Anura > Dendrobatidae > Oophaga > Oophaga sylvatica. Next base: position 79,011,627 of record JARQOD010000009.1, read on the forward strand.
GTGAGTGCATATTTGTATGATGGGTATTTTTCCTTTATCCCTGTATGTCCTTCCTTGTTTGTCTGCTTTGTGTATATTCATACACTATTACTCCCCACTTCCCAGCGTGTACTATTTTTAGAAAATATTTTTCCGGTAATATTATTACTATTTCATTATTACTATTATTATGAGTAATATTACTGTGCCGTTGATATCATCACCTACACTTCCACTAACTACAGCAAACTTCTGAAGTCACATCTGACCACTGGGGGAAGGAACATCTTGCCGCAGTATAATCAGCCATTCTGAAGAATGGGGGGTGTCAGTAAACCCCTCCAGGGGTGTAACAGATCACACAGGCAAGAGAACGCCATTCATGTACAGCACAGACAAAAATAATGACTTTGCTTTCTACTACTGTACCAATATATTATAATGTACCTCTATAATGGTAAATTTTACTATACTAATTCTGTGCTAGTTTATCCTTTACTGCACTAGTATATTATACTATACTACTGTTTCATTATACTATACCGCTATAATATTACCGTAAGTTTTACTACATTAATCGTATGTTATTATCACCTATCTGCTTTGTTCTTATTTACAATACTATGTGATGCTATGCTATTACTACACTAATACTATAATAATACTGTGAATATGTGTAGATTTTATAATAGCTCTTTACTATCCCTATTACATTATATTATACCATATTTTACTAATACTATACTATTAATATTACTGCACCATCGTCTCATACTAAACGATTATTCTATGCTAATCCTGTAGTACTGTAATATTATACTATTATTCTGTACTGGACTACTTTATTATACTATAGTGTTATACACAATCACTATACTTCTATACTATCCTTCTGTACTATTATATTTCACTGTGCTATTACTGATACGATCCTACTTTATTAATCCGCTGGTAATATTTCTTATTGTATATTATATTCTGCTATATATTTATACTATACAATATGTTATTGCAGTATACTGACTTCTTATATTATACTGTTTAGCTATGGAAAATATTGATGCAGTATACTGTGCAATTATTTTATACAGTTTTACAAAATAATTCACAGAAAAAGTGCCGCCATATTTACCAAGATCGGGTCACAAACACTATCAAGGGAGACTATCATGGGGCACTACAGGATGCAGCAGCCCCATGATAAAGGCGGAATGATGAAACAACCATCCACACACTGACCATTCATGGAAGGAGCGGTTGTCTAGTACAAGTATACAAATGCTATTATACTGTATTTTACTACACTATTATGCTATACTCTTATACTAATATACTGTATTGCACTACACTATTATACTATACTCATACTACTGTACCGCATTATACTACACTATTATATTATACTCCTATGCTATTACACTATTATACTATACTCTTATACTGTATTACACTTCACTATTATACTATACTTTTATACTATTCTACGGTATTACACTTCACTATTATACTATACTTTTATACTATTCTACGGTATTACACTTCACTATTATACTATACTTTTATACTATTCTAGGGTATTACAATTCACTATTATACTATACTTTTATACTATTCTACGGTATTACACTTCACTATTATACTTTTATACTATTCTACGGTATTACACTTCACTATTATACTATACTTTTATACTATTCTACGGTATTACACTTCACTATTATACTATACTTTTATATTATTCTACGGTATTACACTTCACTATTATACTATACTTGTATACTATTCTAGGGTATTACAATTCACTATTATACTATACTTTTATACTATTTTACGGTATTACACTTCACTATTATACTATACTTTTATTCTATTCTAGGGTATTTCACTTCACTATTATACTATACTTTTATACTATTCTACGGTATTACACTTCACTATTATACTATACTTTTATTCTATTCTACGGTATTACACTTCACTATTATACTATACTTTTATACTATTCTATGGTATTACACTTCACTGTTATACTATACTTTTATACTATTTTACGGTATTACACTTCACTATTATACTATACTTTTATACTATTCTATGGTATTACACTTCACTGTTATACTATACTTTTATACTATTTTACGGTATTACACTTCACTATTATACTATACTTTTATACTATTCTACGGTATTACACTTCACTGTTATAATATACTCTTGCACTACTATACTGTATCACTGGTACTGCACTATTGTATTCATGCTTTATACTTCTCTGCTTCTATTTGCATACACATTTGCACCTCCTATCATTTATCTTTATTTCTTTTCATCACTTCATAATTAAAAAAAAAATAGGAAAAGTATTTTCAGCAAAATGACTCCAACCTGATAATTTATCTTATCAGCAAAATAAACCAGACACATGACATCATGTGATGACATCACGACCGGATGAAATTACCTCTCCTGCAATTCAGGCTTCTCCCGGGGGCGCAGAACTTTGAATTATTTCCAATTTGTCAATTAACTGCTTCACATTTCCTGCACAGATCGCAGCTCGCTCCTTCTTTCTTTACAATATTAGTCATTGGCAACAATTTAGATTCTTCCTCAGGGGAAAAAAAAAGAATGAGATCTGATTCCCCGAACACTTCACGGGAAAAAGGAAGACGGATTGTGTTATGATTTGTATCTTGTGCGGCCATTTTACAAGTTAGTGCTGTGAGTCTGGAAGAGGCTTCTGCAAAACATCAGCTCCCATGACATTGTGGGATAGTAGGGAGCTAGAGAACAGCGAACACTTAAAGGGGTTGGTCAGAAAAACATGGCTGCGTTCTTTAAGCAACTACCCCATACCTGTCCTTAGTTTGTGCTTGGTATTGCAGCACAGTCAGCCCCACTGCAGTGAATTGAGCCAATCTGTAATACCACTGACATCCTGAGGACAGGTGTGGCGCTGCTTTTTTTTTTTTTTAAAGTAGCAATAAGAAGACTGTCTCTTAAATAAAGGGTGCAGTTGGACCCAGTGTTTAGTTAGAAATGACACCCTTATTCTTCTGAAGAGTCCTAGGGGCATATGAGCCAAACAAGTCTTGGTTAACTACACTTCATTTAGCCCCCCACACATCTATACCTTTCGGGGTCCATCTGGGCTAACTATTAAGCGATCCACACGGTGCTAGGATCTATTTTGTGTCCAAGTTCTTACATAATAATACCAACAAATAGAATGAAGAATGTAGTCAATGTGCAGACTGGTGACTATAGTCTTAGGATAAATAGTTTTGTGTCTCCATGGTGACAGACTACAAAGCAACCCACGTAGTCTGATTTTGCTTCTACATTCCCTTCCTTCTGTCTCCCAATTCTCACTAACATACATTTGATAGACTGTCATCAACAAGAGAAATGGATGGCCGTACGACTGCAGGTCAGACTACACAAGGCTTGTTTGTAGTCTGCCACCATGGAGACGCATACATTTCCAGAAAAGCTGTTGGCACGGGTTTACAGCGACAGAGAGGGGCCAGAAAACCGCAGGGTCTGACTTCACACACTCCTGCACTGATTAGAAGCATGTCTCATTCATATTAAAAAGTTCAGGTTTCTCTTAGCAGTGCAAGGGTTAAACTGTTCAGCTTAGAGTCTCTAAAGCCTCCCAGGTTGGATGATCTCAGCTGTTTAGTATTGGTCACTCCCCTCAGCTATATAATACTGGCCTCTGGCAATCTGTATTGCCAGTCTTAGTCTTGTATTCCCGGGTGTGGAGGTGTCGGTTGTGGGTAGAGGTGTTTGGAGTATTGATCTGAGACTGTTGCTTGGAATTTTTGGCTGTTTGCAAATTCTCTTTATCTCCTATTTTGGTTTACGTTCCTTTTCTCCCCTCTTTTGTCTGTGAGTGCATATTTGTATGATTGGTATTTTTTCCTTTATCCCTGTATATCCTTCCTTGTTTGTCTGGTTTGTGTATATTCATACACTACTACTCCCCATTTCTTTGGCAGAGGGGAACAGATATAGAGCTAATTCAGGAGTTCAGCGAGGTATGTGGCCCTGGTGTCTTTACCATCAGATGTAATCTGGGGAGTAGGGATAACTAGGTAGCCTCTAGTGTTAGGGACAGGGAAGGAGACGCTGACCCCAGGTAATCAGACAACAGTTGTGACAATGGGTAAACAGATGGTTACTGGCTTTCACTGGTGTCCTGTCACACACTATCTGTAAGGTTTATTCAGTGTTTTGTGGCTTTCTCCCTGTCCTGTCTGTGAGAGGTCAAAGGCAAAAAATGGCTACCTCAGAAAGACTTGGCAGAAGCCACTCCATCTGGTAGATTCCAGAGGAACCCCGACCTTCACAATTTAGCCCCTGTACATGGGATCTGGTCTTACAATGAGGTCCAGTGGATTGCGAACTGGATACAGGAAGGGTGACCGAGCAGGGTCAAAGCCAAGAACAGGATTGAACAGTCAGGAACAGAATTGTAGAACAAGAGGATAATCAAAATTCACGCTGAGGTCAGAAAACAGGAGTTGTGACAGCTGTTGACTGACACAAAACGGTACAACATTTTTAAAGCATTTTTTATTTGTAAAGTTGCTACAGTTTCCATATTTGATGCTTTGTAGCAATTTAATAATAGGTTGTGATGGTGGATGTTTTATAAAACCCGCTATGCACACTGATTGTTGACTTTACCATACGCAGGAATTCTCAACTCCATGGGGTGCTCCTTTATGCCCTATCGGAGTGCTCCTTTATGCCCTATTGGAGCGCCTGTCAGATCCCTCCGGGGCGGCTTATCTCTTGGAGAACAAAAGGATGGCAGAACAGAATCGGACATGCTGGACCCTTCTCTCTCAAATCATCAGTCGGGGAGAGTTGGGATGCCCCCATACATGATCATGACATTATCGGTGGATTTGGCTGATGTTAGTCTATTGTGTATGGGGGTCTTTAAAGAGACCTTTTCAAAATGAATGAAGCCATCTAATCGAAAGCTACTGGTAGATTCTTTACTAATCAGTTTCGAAAAACTTCATCCAATGCATTCCAACTTATTAAATTGAAAATAATACAAAGTAGACTTTAATGGAGATTTAAAATCCTTTTGCCTCTTTAAATTCCTTAAAGAGCCCCATAAAGATAATTTGCTTTTCTTATTCTACAGCAGTGTTTGGCCCGGACGTCTTGTGCTCTGTAGTTTATTGCGTCCTCGTATTATCTCGTCGTCACTAATGTAGAAAACGTGATAATTTTCTTGAAGTCGCAGTAACAATAGTTTATTTACAGTTTATCAGCGCTGACAACCTGCCAGCGTCTCTGACTTCCAAAGTAAACCCATTAGCGAAGCTCGAAAGGAAGCAGTTAACGCTATCTGGCAGAAAATGACTTTAATAAGATTATGAGAGCGATATTAGACATTCAGCGAGGAAAATTCCAGAAGAATGACTTGTTCATTAACAGAGAAGAGATCAAGTTATAGCGAGGAGGATACAACACGGGGGAAATCATGTAAGGAAACAGCTCAAATAATGTCTGAACGATACATAGATAGAGCGCACGGAATATAGTGTCGCTTCCACACTGCGTATAGTGTTGCTTCCACACTGCGTATAGTGACGCTTCCACGCTGCGTATAGTGTCGCTTCCACGCTGAGCATAGTGACGCTTCCACGCTGCATATAGTGTTGCTTCCACGCTGAGCATAGTGACGCTTCCACCCTGAGCATAGTGTCGCTTCCACGCTGCGTATAGTGTTGCTTCCACGCTGAGTAGTGTCGCTTCCACGCTGAGTATAGTGTCGCTTCCACGCTGCGTATAGTGTCGCTTCCACGCTGAGTAGTGTCGCTTCCACGCTGAGTATAGTGACGCTTCCACGCTGCGTATAGTGCCGCTTCCATGCTGAGTATAGTGACGCTTCTACGCTGAGCATAGTGCCGCTTCCACACTGCGTATAATGTCGCTTCCACGCTGAGTATTGTGTCGCTTCCACGCTGAGCATAGTGTCGCTTCCACGCTGTGTATAGTCTCGCTTCCACGCTGAGTATAGTGTCGCTTCCACGCTGAGTATAGTGATGCTTCCACGCTGAGTATAGTGTCGCTTCCACGCTGAATATAGTGACGCTTCCACGCTGAGTATAGTGTCGCTTCCACGCTGATTATAGTGTCGCTTCCACGCTGAGTATAGTGTCGCCTCCGCACAGCATATAGTGTCACTTCCACGCTGAGTAGTGTTTATTCCACACTGCGTATAGTGTCACTTCCACGCTGAGCAGTGTCTATTCCACACTGAGTGTAGTGTCGCTTCCACACTGAGTATAGTGTCGCTTCCACTCTGCATATAGTGTCACTTCCACGCTGAGCAGTGTCTATTCCACGTTGAGTGTAGTGTCGCTTCGACACTGAGTATAGTGTCGCTTCCACACTGAGTATAGTGTCGCTTCCACACTGCGTATAGTGTTGCTTCCACGCTGTGTATAGTGTCGCTTCCACACTGAGTATAGTGTCACTTCCACACTGCGTATAGTGTCGCCTCCACACTGTGTATAGTGTCGCTTCCACACTGCGTATAGTGTCGCCTCCACACTGCGTATAGTCTAGCTTCCACACTGAATATAGTGTCCCTTCCACACTGAGTATAGTGTCGCTTCCACACGGCGTATAGTGTCATTTCCACGCTGAGCAGTGTCTATTCCACACTGAGTGTAGTGTCGCTTCCACACTGAGTATAGTGTCGCTTCCACACTGAGTATAGTGTCGCTTCAACTCTGAGTATAGTGTCGCTTTCACACTGCATATAGTGTCGACTCCACAATGCGTATAGTGTCGCTTCCACGCTGTATATAGTGTCGCTTCCACACTGAGTATAGTGTCGCTTCCACACTGCGTATAGTGTCGCCTCCACACTGCGTATAGTGTCACAACCACGCTGTGTATAGTGTCACTTTCACACTGATTATAGTGTCGCATCCACACTGCCTAGGGTCACTTCCACACTGTGTATAGAGTCGCATCCACGCTGAGTATAGTGTCGCTTTCACACTGCGTATAGTGTTGCCTCCACACTGAGTATAGTGTCGCTTTCACACTGCGTAGTGTCACTTCCACACTTTGCTAGCCACTACAGATTTGGGAACTACAGCGCATAGAATAGAGAGATTTCCAGATCATCAGGTGCCAGAGTAAAGGACCTGATGAAGTGCACAATCTTTTTCTAGAGAAGGCACCAGTCTTTTCTGGTCACCTAATTGGGCTGGGGTTGGCATAACGGGTTAATGCCGGCAGATGACTTCATGCTGGGTGGGTAGAATATTACACTCAATTAGTCCTGTGAAGCTATTTTGGTGCAGATTAGGGTCCCAGCCAAAATGGGGTTTAGCAGCGTTCGCATCGTTTGGGTGGAGATCCCTCAGACATGTCTGCTCTGCCTGGAGAATTGATTACGTGAGATTTCGGAGCCCTCTGGGGGTGATTTACCTTTATGGACAGACGCTCAAACTTGAAAGGCATCTGAATTCTGCGCAATGTGAACCGGCGCCATTCTGAAGCAAAACGTATGTGACAAAGGAGCATTCCTTACTCCCAGCATGCACTGCAATTCACGGAGAAAAGATACAGTAGAGCTGAGTTTGTCAATGTAGCAGTGCTAAGTGTTTCAATGCAGCAGAGCTGAATGCGTGACTGTAGAGCTGAGTTTGTGATTGTTGCAGAGTGTAATATGTTATAGTAGCAATACTTAGTTTGTCAATGTACAAATCAAAGTCTGTTAATGTAGCAGATCAGAGTTTGTCATTGTAGCAGATCAGAGTCTGACAGCGTAGCAACATTGAATCTATAAATGTAGCAGATCACTATGTGTTAATGTAGCTGATCAGAGTTTGTGAATCTAACAGAGTTGAGTCTATAAATGTAGCAGATCAGAGATTGATAAAGTAGCAGCTTTGAGTTTCTTAATTTAGCAGAGCCGCCTTTAGTAATGTAGCAAAGTTAAGTCTGTGAATGTAATAAAACTGAGTTTGTTAATGTAGCAGTTTGTCAGCATAGCAGAGCCAAGTCTATAAAAATGGGAGATCAGAGTTTGTTATTGTAGCAGATCTGAGTTTGTTATTGTAGGAGATCAGAACTAGTTATTGTAGCAGATCAGAGTTTGTCAGCGTAGCAGCATATAAATGTCTATAAATGTAGCAGATCACTATTTGTTAATGTAATAGATCAGAGTTTGTAAATGTAGCAGAGTTGAGTCTATAAATGTAGCAGAACGGAGATTGACAAGGTAGCAATGCTGAGTTTCTTAAGGTAGCAGAGCAGACTTTAGTAACGTAGCAAAGTTAAGTCTGTCAATGTAATAAAACAGAGTTTGTTAATGTAACAGAGTTTGTCAGCATAGCAGAACCAAGACTATAAATATAGCAGATCAGAGTTTGTGAATGTACCAGAGCCAAGTCTATAAATATAGCAGATCAGAGTTTGTGAATGTAGCAGAGCCAAGTCTATAAATATAGCAGATCAGAGTTTGCTATTGTAGCAAAGCAGAGTCTGTCAGCGTAGCAGCAGTCAATTTGATAAATGTAGCAGAGCTAATATGTGTTAATGTAGCAATGCTGAGATTGTCAATGTAGCAGAAGGAAGCTTGTTAATGGAGCAGATGAGAGTTTGCCCCTGTGCAGAAGCATTGAATTTGGTAATGTAGCAGATCTGAGATTATCAATTTAGCAAAGCCAAGTCGGCTAATGTATAAGAGCTGAGTTTGTCAATGTCTATAGTTAATATGGTTGAAAAAGTTCCATTGAGTAATCAGAGGGATATGAATGAAGGGAAGTGTATGAGCCGCAGCTGCATTTGTTAATGTAGCAGATCAGAGTTTGTCAATGTAGCAAAGTTGCGGTGGTAGTAGTGTAGTAAAGGGAAGTTTATTCTCATTACAGAGCAGCTAGTTGATGTAGCAGAGCTACGTTTGTTATTTCTGGGACAAATACCAACTATGAATGAAACTGAAAAATCAAATAACTATGCAAAAGGGTCATCGTCCCGTGAAGGAATTCACACACATCTCACCAGTGGTAACGGCACAGGAACACGGTCCCAGCGGGGGTCCCCGGGTACAAACACAGCATAGGGACCACAGACAGGCAGCAACAAAACCATCAGGTCATTCATTAACGGTAACGAGCCGCTCTAATAATAACAAGCACAAATACAAGGGCATGAGGCCAAGATGGTACAAGAGATGGATGATGGGATTTGATAGAGGTCCAGAGGCAATAAGACAAGAACTGGCCATGATAAAGAATATGAGTGACACATTTTAGAGAGGCAGGAGGGGCATATAGGATAAGGGAGAATGAGGGCAAGAAAAGGAGAAAGGCACATGGGATCAGGAGGGTGCAATGGGAGGCAGCAAGAGGGCACATGGATCAAGAGGAGGCAAGAGCAAGGAGGGCAATGGGACAGGAGGGTGAATGAGAGCAGAGGCACAGATCAGAGGGCAGGGACAGATGGATAGAGGGGCAAGGAGGCAGGACAGGATGAGGCGATATGAGGAGGCAAGGAGGAGCAGGAGGCAAATATGGGATCAGGAGGGTGCAAGGGAGGCAGCAGGAGGGCACAATGGGATAAGAGGAGGCAATGGAGGCAGGAGGAGGGCACAATGGGATAAGAGGAGGCAATGGAGGCAGCAGGAGGCACGATGGGATAAGAGGAGGCAGCAGGAGGGCACTATGGGATAAGTAGGAGCAATGGAGGCAGCAGGAGGGCACTATGGGACAAGAGGAGGTAATGGAAGCAGCAAGAGGGCACTAAGGGATAATAGGAGGCAATGGAGGCAGCAGGGCACTATGGAATAAGAGGAGGCAATGGAGGCAGCAGGAGGGCACTATGAGATAAGAGGAGGCAATGGAAGCAGCAAGAGGGCACTATGAGATAAGAGGAGGCAATGGAGGCAGCAAGAGGGCACTATGAGATAAGAGGAGGCAATGGAAGCAGCAGAAGGGCACTATGAGATAAGAGGAGGCAATGGAGGCAGCAGGAGGGCACTATGGGATCAGGAGGGTGCAATAGGGGCAATGGAGGCCTCAGGAGGGTACTATAGGATCAGGAGGGGCAATGGAGGTGGCAGGAAGGTACTATGGAATAAATAGGGGCAATGGAGAAAACAGGAGGGCACTACAGGATCAGGAGGGTGCAATGGAGGAAGCAGGAGGGCATTATGGGATCAGGAGGGTGCAATGGAGGAAGCAGGAGGGCATTATGGGATCAGGAGGGTGCAATGGAGGAAGCAGGAGGGCATTATGGGATCAGGAGGGTGCAATGGAGGAAGCAGGAGGGCATTATGGGATCAGGAGGGTGCAATGGAGGAAGCAGGAGGGCATTATGGGATCAGGAGGGTGCAATGGAGGAAGCAGGAGGGCATTATGGGATCAGGAGGGTGCAATGGAGGAAGCAGGAGGGCATTATGGGATCAGGAGGGTGCAATGAAGGAAGCAGGGCACTATGGGATCAGGAGCGTGCAATGGAGGCAGGAGGAGGGGACTATGCAATTAGAGAAGGCAATGGAGGCAGCAGGATGGCACTATGGAATAAGAGGAGGCAATGGACGTAACAAGGGAACACTATGGGTATGCAATGGAAGCTGCAGGAGGACCCTATTGGTGACAGGTGGACAGTATGTGTGGTAACGCTTTCCCTACAGATGAGTTTAAGGAATTACTCAATTGTAATCTGCAGGTTTAATCTAAAGAGTGCGCTGAGACTTTGGGCCCCCAATGTGCAGTCTGTGTCAGGGCAATTTACCTATGAAGAAGGCCTGCAAGGTTCGTTCTATAGATGTGCGCTAGTCCCCAATTTCGCCAGTTTTTCTCATAATATCAGCAAATATAATATGAACAGATCCGTATATTGTGCCAAGGTAAAACTAACTGATAGATGTCACAGTTTACTGCCATACAGGTTCCACAAGACATTTACATAATACTTTCTAACATCCCAAATATTACTGCCATATACAGCACTGTACAAACGTTGTAAGGAAGTGCAGAAAAAAATCCTGCACAGTAAGAAGCTTTCAGAATAGAAGTGATAATAGTTTATGTCGATCAATTAACAAAATGCAAAGAAAATGAACAAAAGAGAAATCTAAATCAAAACAATATTTGGTGACCGCTCTTCGCCTTCGTCGCTTCTTCTCAGTCATTTGTGCAGTTTTTGAAGGAACTCGGCAGGAGATTGTCCCAAACATCTTGTATCACTGACCCCAGATCTCCTGTGTATGAGGCTCGTGCGGATCCTTCTGTCTCTTCATGTGATCACCAGACAGACGGGTGATGTGAGATCAGGGCTGTGGGGCCGGATCATCACCTCCAGGACTCCTCGCTCTTAATGACATGGGCTGGATGTTGGGGGTCGTTGTCCGGCTGCAGAATAAATTTGGAGCCAATCAGACGCCTCCTGATATTAATACATGATGAAGAAGTATCTCCTTCAAGATTAAGAGACTGCCATGGTGCGGACAGACAACTGCCCAACAGTCCGGGTCACGGGTCTACAGGCAGAACGCTCGGCTGACACTTGCCCAGCTGGTCTGCCCTACTGATAACACAGCTGTTATTTGCTATTGTATCAGGTATACCGTGGGAGATCGATCTTGTATGCTGCGGAGCCCCCCGTCATCTCATGTTCTCATGTAGTGTGGGGCTGAGCCAGCGCCTGCCAGGGACCGAGTGCTGCCATTTACAGTCAGAGAGCAGCGCACTGACAGATGAGGATTAGGTTGTCCTGTTAGACGACTCCTCTGTCCCTGCAGTTGTCCCTTTTTCCACATTGATAAGATCTCAGTAGATTTGTCAATGACAAAACTGTAGGAATAGCAGGAATAGCATCATATCAGAAGACTGTACATGTTAAGGGTTAAACACGAGCCAGTGAAACAATGTATCCAATGTGAAAGCCTGAACAAATATGTTCTATTATTACATGGTAAGGAATCCTGGATTTAAAGGGAAGCTCCATTTTAACCACCTAATTACCGGCTGTCCGGACAAGATAAGAGAGGTTGTTTTGCACAGGAGAAGCGATAAATTTAATGATAGGTCAGTTAGGATCTGACCCCTAAGCCCCCACAAATCATTAGAATGGGGGTCCCATGCTCCCATACGAATGTATCAGTAGGCTACAAGCATGAGCACCACTCCCATAGGTGGTAAACAGAGCATTGGTCCATTCATATGGGGGACATTCTGGTTCTGGTGACTAGTGACGGTATAATGGCTGGGACAACCACTAATCACAATAATCAGGGTCCTGTGTCCCCCCATATACATGGAGAGGTAGCCCATGCATGACCACAGATCCAATAGACAGTGATTAGACTGGTGGTCACACGTGTATATTACTGCTCTATTCACTTTGGGGACACGGGACCCTTGTTCTCATGATCGAAGAAGGTCCCAGAGGATGGATGCCCACTGGTCATACATTCATCACTTAGCCTGTGGATCATTTTCATTAGTGTGATAACTCCTTTCCTAAATGAGGGACCCTCATCTGTTAGCCACAAACAGCATCTCTCACTCTGGAGGACCCAGTATGTCCATGCATAACACGGACACTCTACTGATTTCAATAAAGACTATGTAATGCCTCAATCATCCTGTGGAGGCGCTACATGAGAGCTGAACATTTCCTGTCCTGTTCATTCAAACACGATGAAGTGCTTCATACCCCGATAAGAAGCAGCAGGACTACTACTCTAATCATCCACTGATGAATAAGTGTCTAGGATCCCATCAATATTATCTGCTGATCAAAGCTGTGAGAGAGACAAGATATGAGCCGCGGTCCAGACCCCTGCAGGTCAGCCCGGGATAGAAGGACCACTGATGCGTGTGCGCGGCTCATTCATAAGACATTACGCTCCCCGGCCCAACTGGACTTCGCCATATGTGATCCCAGGTCTCCGTGCGGCTCCAACCAGTGATTTGGCAGCGAGGCTCAGTGATTCACACTGTTCAGATGCAAGATTTGTTTCTGGGTTAAATCCCAGCAATGCAATAATTACATGGAGTTTATACGTCCTCCTTATGTTTCTTCATGGAACTCACTAAGGGGCATTCTCTCGGGACAGTAACCTTATACTGTAGGGTCAGGCACATAGGGGGGTCTCAAGACGAGGACAGAACAATAGGTACCTATCTATCTATTCTATCTATCTATCTGTATATATCATATGTATCTGTCCATTTTAATATTATTTCTTTCTTTTTTGTTTCTTTCTTATCTCTCTTTAATTTATCTATCTACATACAGGTGCTTCTCACAAGATTAGAATATCATCAAAAAGTGAATTTATTTCAGTTCTTCAATACAAAAAGTGAAACTCGTATATTCTATAGAGTCATTACACACACAGTGATCTATTCCACGTGTTTATTTCTGTTAATGTTGATGATTATGGCTTACAGCCAATGAAAACCCAAAAGTCATTATCTCAGTAAATTAGAATAATTAAGAAAAACATGCAAAGGCTTCCTAAGTGTTTATAAAGGTCCCTTAGTCTGTTTCAGCAGCTCCACAATCATGGGGAAGACTGCTGACCTGACAGATGTCCAGAAGGCAGTCACTGACACACTCCACAAGGAGGAGAAGCCACAAAAGATCACAGCTAAAGAAGCCGGCTGTTCACAGAGTGCTGGATCCAAGCAGCTTAATGGAAAGTTGAGTGGAAGGAAAAAGTTTGGTAGAAAAAGGTGCACAAGCAACTGGGATAACCGCAGCCTTGAAAGGATTGTTAAGAAAAAGCCATTCAAAAATTTGGGGAGATTCACAAGGAGTGGACGCTGCTGGAGTCATTGCTTCAAGAGCCACCACACACAGACGTGTCCAAGACATGGGCTACAAGTGTCACATTCCTTGTGTTAGCCACTCATGACCAATAGATAACGCCAGAAGCGTCTTACCTGGGCCAAAGAGAAAAAGAACTGGACTGTTGTCAGTGGCCCAAGGTGTTGTTTTCAGGTGAAAGTAAAATTTTGCATTTCATTTGGAAATTGAGGTCCCAGAGTCTGGAGGAAGAGTGGAGGCCACAATCCAAGCTGCTGAAGGTCTAGTGTGAAGTCTCCACAATCATTGATGGTTTGGGGAGCCATGTCATCTGCTGGTGTAGGTCTACTGTGTTTTATCAAGATCAAAGTCAGCGCAGCCGTCTACCAGGACATTTTAGAGCTCTTCATGCTTCCCAAGATGATTGACACCAGACCCAACAATGCAGACGAGCTGAAGGCTGCTATCAAAGCAACCTGGGCTTCCATAACCCCCCAGCAGTGCCACAGACTGATCGCCTCCATGCCACGCCGCATTGATGCAGTAATTGATGCAAAACGAGCCCCGACCAAGTATTGTGTGCATTTACTGAACATACATTTCAGTAGGACAACATTTCGGATTTTAAAATCATTTTTTCAAGCTGGTGTTATAACGTATTCTAATTTACTGAGATAATGACTTTTGGGTTTCATTGGCTGTAAGCCATAATCATCAACATTAACAGAAATAAACACGTGGAATAGATCACTCTGTGTGTAATGACTCTATAGAATATAGGAGATTCACTTTTTGTATTGAAGAACTGAAATAAATTCACTTTTTGAAGATATACTAATTTTGTGAGAAGCACCTGTATCTCATTATCAATCATATGTATCTATCAATTTTATTAACGTATCTTTCTTTTTTCACCTTCTTTCTTTTTCTTTCTTCACTCTTTATTTTGTTTTCTCTTCCTCTTTCTCTTTTTCCTTTTTCTTTCCTTTCTTCTATCTGCACATCTCATTATCTATCTATTATCTTTGTAGATTGTGTATCTATATGAAGTCCAAAAATTGGTAGCACTCTCAATTCAAGTAAAAAAATATATCTATCTAATCTATCTATCTATCTATCTATCTATCTATCATCTATTATCTATCTATCTAGATAGCTATCTATTATCGATCTATTATCTATCTATCTATTATCTATATATTATGTATCTATTATCTATCTATCTGTCTATCTGTCTATTTTTCAGCACCTGATGCACTAGAATTAGCAATTTGTGGTCTGTAAATGGCACATTAAACGCTGGTAAACATTTCTTTCCTGAATCATCTCCACTATCACGGCTTGTGTTACCTCTGCTGGAAATTACCGTCCCCCACATGGCAGCAATAATACCATGTACTGGCTTTCTTATAGGGACTGATGTTTGATCTGGAACTTTCCCTTATTAGCAGGATTTCATGTAATTAGTAATATCGTTAAAGCGTCTTTAGTACTTTCTTCCAAGAGACACAAAATGAAAAGTGAGACGTCTGTGTTTAGGATAATTATTGGCACCATACATGAAATTACAGAGCGCTCCGCTGTGACAAGCAGGATCCTTAGGGCACGGGATTTTCTGGTTCTCAAAGAACTTTTCGTCTTTAAGAGTTTGTGCTCTCTAAGACCCTAGAAGAACGAGCCCTCCTGGAGGATGTTTTCTTAATTTATCGGTGCTGCCATTTTTCGTGCTCTCCAATAAATAAAGTTCTGAGAAAATCAGCGTGAACAGGAAGATATATGTCTCCTATGATAGATCTGCGGTCAGGAAGGCTGGGAGTGCACCAATATAAATCTAACGCATATTTTCCTTTTTCAAAAAATTGTTTTCAAAACCATAACCAACTATAAGTTGGAAAGAATAAGAAGCTGTGTGTGTTCTCCTCCACCCAATCTACAGCCATCATAGTAAAATCATTAAGGCCTCTTTCGCACATCCGGTGCATTTTTTTTGTCCAACCGCATCCGGCGAAATGTAATGCCGGATGCGTTTTTTTTTTGCATTGACTTGCATTAGCGCCGTATGGCGCCGCATGTCAGTGCGTTCTATGCGGTTTTGTCCGGATCCGGCGGAAATGTACATTCCGGCGGCCGGACAAAACGCAGCATGTAACGTTTTTTTTTTTTGCCGGAGTCGCCTGATGTCTCCGGGCATCAGAAACCATCCGGCAAAAAACCGCAAGCGGCGCATCCGGTTTTCTGATGCGGCGCTGCGGCTAAATGCCGGGGGCGCCGTCAGGCGCACACCGGATGTGTGAAAGAGGCCTAAAGGGGAACACTTCACAGTCTGTCTATACAGATCACTTCTCATTATCATCACAGACAGGATGACAGTAATATAGATAACACAGGATCCACCATTCTACAGATGATGTCACAGCTCACCTCCTCCTCCTGTACAATGACTGATAACACCTCTATATACAGTAGATAACACAGGATCCACCATTCACAATAGGTGATGTCACAGCTCACCTCCTCCTCCTGTACAATGACTGATAACACCTCTATATACAGTAGATAACACAGGACCCACCATTCACAATAGGTGATGTCACAGCTCACCTCCTCCTCCTGTACAATGACTGATAACACCTCTATATACAGTAGATAACACAGGATCCACCATTTACAATAGGTGATGTCACAGCTCACCTCCTCCTCCTGTACAATGACTGATAACACCTCTACATACAGTAGATAACACAGGATCCACCATTCACAATAGGTGATGTCACAGCTCACCTCCTCCTCCTGTACAATGACTGATAACACCTCTATATACAGTAGATAACATAGGATCTACTATTCACAATAAGTGATATCACAGCTCACCTCCTCCTCCTGTACAATGACTGATAACACCTCTATATACAGCAGATAACACAGGACCCACCATTCACATTAGGTGATATCACAGCTCACCTCCTCCTCCTGTACAATGACTGATAACACCTCTATACACAGTAGATAACACAGGACCCACCATTCACAATAGGTGATGTCACAGCTCACCTCCTCCTCCTGTACAATGACTGATAACACCTCTATACACAGTAGATAACACAGGACCCACCATTCACATTAGGTGATATCACAGCTCACCTCCTCCTCCTGTACAATGACTGATAACACCTCTATACACAGTAGATAACACAGGATCCACCATTCACAATAGGTGATGTCACAGCTCACCTCCTCCTCCTGTACAATGACTGATAACACCTCTATATACAGCAGATAACACAGGACCCACCATTCACAATAGGTGATGTCACAGCTCACCTCCTCCTCCTGTACAATGACTGATAACACCTCTATACACAGTAGATAACACAGGATCCACCATTCACAATAGGTGATATCACAGCTCACCTCCTCCTCCTGTACAATGACTGATAACACTCTATATACAGTAGATAACACAGGACCCACCATTCACATTAGGTGATATCACAGCTCACCTCCTCCTCCTGTACAATGACTGATAACACCTCTATACACAGTAGATAACACAGGATCCACCATTCACAATAGGTGATGTCACAGCTCACCTCCTCCTCCTGTACAATGACTGATAACACCTCTATATACAGCAGATAACACAGGACCCACCATTCACAATAGGTGATGTCACAGCTCACCTCCTCCTCCTGTACAATGACTGATAACACCTCTATACACAGTAGATAACACAGGATCCCCCATTCACAATAGGTGATATCACAGCTCACCTCCTCCTGTACAATGACTGATAACACCTCTATATACAGTAGATAACACAGGACCCACCATTCACATTAGGTGATATCACAGCTCACCTTCTCACCTTTCAATGGTATAACTTCTGCACAGCTCACAGAGCATGCCCACCAAATTTTCTCATGTAAATCAAAGAGTTATTTCCAAGCTGTTATTTCTTATGCCCATACGCTGCAATGTAAATGTCTAAATATTATTAAAAAAATATTTAGACTTGAGAGTCCTCAGTGGTTGATACCTTTTAATGGCTAACTGAAAAGATGGTAACAAATTGCAAGCAATTTGTTACCATCTTTTCAGTTAGCCATTAAAAGGTATCAACCACTGAGGACTCTCAAGTCTAAATATTTTTCTATCTACTGGCTAACACGGTACGAAGATACACATCTTTCCTATAAATATTATTAAGACATTTGTCACATTACTGTGCCCCAGACAAATAATGTCCATATACAGTGCCCAACCCAGCGTGCCACTGCCCACATATTCAGTGCAACCTCCAAAGTGCCCATATATACAGCTCCCCAGATAAAGAGTGCCCATATATACAGCTCCCCGGATAAAGAGTGCCCATATATACAGCTCCCCAGATAAAGAGTGCCCATATATACAGCTCCCCAGATAAAGAGTGCCCATATATACAGCTCCCCAGATAAAGAGTGCCCATATATACAGCTCCCCAGATAAAGAGTGCCCATATATACAGCTCCCCAGATAAAGAGTGCCCATATATACAGCTCCCCAGATAAAGAGTGCCCATATATGCAGCTCCCCAGATAAAGAGTGCCCATATATGCAGCTCCCCAGATAAAGAGTGCCCATATATACAGCTCCCCAGATAAAGAGTGCCCATATATAGCAGCTCCCCGGATAAAGAGTTCCCATATATACAGCTCCCCAGACAAAGAGTGCCCATATATACAGCTCCCCGATAAAGAGTGCCCATATATACAGCTCCCCAGATAAAGAGTGCCCATATATACAGCTCCCCAGATAAAGAGTGCCCATATATACAGCTCCCCAGATAAAGAGTGCCCATATATGCAGCTCCCCAGATAAAGAGTGCCCATATATACAGCTCCCCAGATAAAGAGTGCCCATATATACAGCTCCCCAGACAAAGAGTGCCCATATATACAGCTCCCCAGATAAAGAGTGCCCATATATGCAGCTCCCCAGATAAAGAGTGCCCATATATACAGCTCCCCAGATAAAGAGTGCCCATATATACAGCTCCCCAGACAAAGAGTGCCCATATATACAGCTCCCCAGATAAAGAGTGCCCATATGCAGCACCCATATACCGTGCCCTCGTCATATATGACTATATACAGTGCAAAAGCCACAGAGGGGAGCCGAGCCTTCCCAGCGCTCAGTGTGTCCTGAGGTGTAACGTGACCGGGGTACACAGCACATTCTCCTTCGGTGCTTCTCATATCCATCGCTGGTTCCAATTCTCTAAATTCTTGTTCCAGGAAAAATTTCAAGCAGAGCTTAAAGATTTATCCTCAATGTCACAGAATAAGACATTTCATGTGACCGATCTGCTAATAATCTTCTTTCTGTAACTCTGACTCCGACTGTCGAATTCTTCCCTAATTTTCCTAACACATGGGGCTCTTCAGATCTCCATCACTTCCTCTGTCCGGTGACTTCACACTTGTGCCAGGACAGAGGGGGTGACGATACAGACTGCAGATTATAAAATGAGTGACAGCCTGTAGGCTACATATAATCTGAGGATGCAGACTGCAGATCAGAGCTATAGCCTGACAGTTACAGACTGCAGATTACATTACAGACTACAGGCTATAAACTACAGGTCACTAACTGAAAAGGATATCCTGCAATTATAAACAGTGATGTACAGACTGTAGGTTATATGCTACGGATTACAGACTGTAGGTTATATGCTGCGGATTACAGACTGTAGGTTATATGCTACGGATTACAGAGTGTAGGTTATATGATGCGGATTACAGACTGTAGGTTATATGCTGCGGATTACAGACTGTAGGTTACATGCTGCGGATTACAGACTGTAGATTATATGCTGCGGATTACAGACTGTAGATTATGATGCGGATTACAGACTGTAGGTTATATGCTGCAGATTACAGACTGTAGGTTATATGCTGCAGATTACAGACTGTAGGTTATATGCTACGGATTACAGACTGTAGGTTATATGCTGCGGATTACAGACTGTAGGTTACATGCTGCGGATTACAGACTGTAGGTTATATGCTACGGATTACAGAGTGCAGGTTATATGATGCAGATTACAGACTGTAGGTTATATGCTGCAGATTACAGACTGTAGGTTATATGATGCAGATTACAGACTGTAGGTTATATGCTGCAGATTACAGAGTGTAGGTTATATGCTGCAGATTACAGACTGTAGGTTATATGCTACGGATTACAGACTAGGTTATATGCTGCAGATGACAGACTGTAGGTTATATGCTACGGATTACAGACTGTAGGTTATATGATGCAGATTATAGACTGTAGGTTATATGATGCAGATTACAGACTGTAGGTTATATGCTGCAGATTACAGAGTGTAGGTTATATGCTGCAGATTACAGACTGTAGGTTATATGCTGCAGATTACAGACTGTAGGTTATATGATGCAGATTACAGACTGTAGATTATATGATGCAGATTACAGACTGTAGGTTATATGCTGCAGGATAAAGAATGTAGGTTACATGCTGCAGATTACAGACTGTAGGTTATATGCTGCGGATTACAGACTGTAGGTTATATGCTGCAGATTACAGACTGTAGGTTATATGCTGCGATTACAGACTGTAGGTTATATGCTGCGGATTACAGACTGTAGGTTATATGCTGCAGATTACAGACTGTAGGTTATATGCTGCAGATTACAGACTGTAGGTTATATGCTGCAGATTACAGACTGTAGGTTATATGCTGCAGATTACAGACTGTAGGTTACATGCTGCGGATTACAGACTGTAGGTTATATGCTACGGATTACAGACTGTAGGTTATATGCTACAGATTACAGACTGTAGGTTATATGTGCGGATTACAGACTGTAGGTTATATGCTACGGATTACAGAGTGCAGGTTATATGATGCAGATTACAGACTGTAGGTTATATGCTGCAGATTACAGACTGTAGGTTATATGATGCAGATTACAGACTGTAGGTTATATGATGCAGATTACAGAGTGTAGGTTATATGCTGCAGATTACAGAGTGTAGGTTATATGCTGCGGATTACAGACTGTAGGTTATATGCTGCAGATTACAGACTGTAGGTTATATGCTGCAGATTACAGACTGTAGGTTATATGCTACGATTACAGACTGTAGGTTACATGCTGCGGATTACAGACTGTAGGTTATATATGCTACGGATTACAGAGTGCAGGTTATATGATGCAGATTACAGACTGTAGGTTATATGCTGCAGATTACAGACTGTAGGTTATATGATGCAGATTACAGACTGTAGGTTATATGCTGCAGATTACAGAGTGTAGGTTATATGCTGCAGATTACAGACTGTAGGTTATATGCTACGGATTACAGACTAGGTTATATGCTGCAGATGACAGACTGTAGGTTATATGCTACGGATTACAGACTGTAGGTTATATGATGCAGATTACAGACTGTAGGTTATATGATGCAGATTACAGACTGTAGGTTATATACTACAGATTACAGAGTGTAGGTTATATGCTGCAGATTACAGACTGTAGGTTATATGCTACGGATTACAGACTGTAGGTTATATGCTACGGATTACAGACTGTAGGTTATATGATGCAGATTACAGACTGTAGGTTATATACTACAGATTACAGAGTGTAGGTTATATGCTGCAGATTACAGACTGTAGGTTATATGCTACGGATTAGACTGTAGGTTATATGCTGCAGATTACAGACTGTAGGTTATATGCTGCAGATTACAGACTGTAGGTTATATGATGCAGACTACAGACTGTAGGTTATATGCTGCGGATTACATACTGTAGGTTACATGCTGCAGATTACAGACTGTAGGTTATATGCTGCGGATTACAGACTGTAGGTTATATGCTGCAGATTACAGACTGTAGGTTATATGCTGCGGATTACAGACTGTAGGTTATATGCTGCAGATTACAGACTGTAGGTTATATGCTGCAGATTACAGACTGTAGGTTATATGCTGCAGATTACATACTAAGAAACAGAATCTCACGCACAGAGGTCATCTTTATGTTATATACCATAATGAACCACTAAGGATCCTGGGTAAATACCCCATGGAGCTCCCGATTACTAAGCAACACCAGAAAAAGATTGGAGAATATAATCCATATAAAAACACACCATCGTAATATCCAATAATCTATTTTAATATAATAAATTCCATAAGATACAGACAAACACACAGTAAATATGTAAGTACAGAGTGCTCATATGGAGAGATGAACGGTTCAGATTGTATATAAACACTGCACACATATACGGATAATGGAAAAACAAACCCTAAACTAATCCATAGTGATCTACAATTGCCTTATACACAGCATAGTGCTGTGATCGCTCTTACAATCCCCCCACACAAGATTGATAGTATCAAATAAGCTGCCTATACCTTAATACAAGAAGTGCTATTATATAGCCATTACTGGCAGTACTAGTGCACATGCGGTAAACGGCAAGTAGAAAAAGGGGGAAAGAAAGCAAAAAGTGACCAATCTATTTACCCATATCATTCTCCATGTACAGGTGATGTGCCCCTACGCAAGTTTCGCTTTCGCTTCCTCGGGGGGCCGGGATTGTAGGTTATATGCTGCGGATTACATACTGTAGGTTATATGCTGCAGATTACAGACTGTAGGTTATATGCTACAGATTACAGACTGTAGGTTATATGCTGTGGATTACAGACTGTAGGTTATATGCTACAGATTACAGACTGTAGGTTATATGCTCCAGATTACAGACTGTAGGTCATATGCTGCAGATTACAGACTATAGGTTATATGCTACAGATTACAAACTGTAGTTTACATGCTGAGGATTACAGACTGTTGGTTATAGGCTGCGGATTACAGACTGTAGGTTATATTCTGCAGACTACAGACTGTAGGTCATATGCTCCAAATTACAGACTGTAGGTCATATGCTGCGAATTACAGACTGTAGGTCATATGCTGCGAATTACAGTCTGTAGGTTATATGCTGCGGATTACAGACTGTAGATTATATGCTACAGATTACAGACTGTAGGTTATATGCTGCGGATTACAGACCGT
The DNA here is from genome assembly GCA_033576555.1 of Oophaga sylvatica. Lineage (NCBI taxonomy): Eukaryota > Metazoa > Chordata > Amphibia > Anura > Dendrobatidae > Oophaga > Oophaga sylvatica. Next base: position 79,034,512 of record JARQOD010000009.1, read on the forward strand.
AGGTTATATACTGCGGATTACAGAATGTAGGTTATATGCTACAGATTACAGACTGTAGGTTATATGCTGCAGAATGCAGATTGTAGGTTATATGCTGCAGATTACAGACAGTAGGTTATATGCGCAGATTACAGACTGTAGGTTATATACTGCGGATTACAGAATGTAGGTTATATGCTACAGATTACAGACTATAGGTTATATGCTGCAGAATACAGACTGTAGGTTACATGCTGCAGATTACAGACTATAAGTTATATGCTGTAGGTTGCAGAATACGTTTTAGAAACTGTAGTGTCACAATTCCTCCTCTCAGTGCGGTGAGTGGCAGCTCAGTGGTACCATCTAAGGCAGGGGCGTGCTGAGCTGTCAGTACCGTGATAGACAGCTCAGATGTCTAATCTGAGGCTTAGGGGTGCTGAGCTGTAAGTGTGGTGAGTGACAGTCCAGTCGCCCAATCACGGCCGGGCATGCTGGGTTTTCCTATAGGTGTCTCCTGTTCGGAATGATTCCCGGGCTATTTAGCTGGATGGCTGCCTCTTATCTCTGCCACTTGTAGCTTTGCTCAGTGAGTTTTGTTTGTGCTCTGTGCTTTGAGTTCTAGTATTTTGATCTTTGTTGACGGACCTTGGATTTGCCTTTGACCAATCCTTTGCCTTTCCTCTTTGTCTTGATCTGCTAACCTCTTGAAATTCTGACCCCGGACTTTGACCTGACTACGTTTTGGTCTGACCACTCTCGTTATGATGTACCCTCCTGGCTTTTGACCTCGGACGCCCTGACTTCTCCACCTCATGGCGTATCCATAAGTAGTAACTAGCGTCACATGTAGGTTACAGACTGCGGGTTCTAGACTTCACATTTCATACTAAATATCTGTCATCAGTATGGATAAGAAAGATAAAAAGAAAGAAATAAAGAAAAAGCAAAGAAAAGCAGATACAGAAAAGGAAGGAAAGAGAAAAATACAGAAAGGAGAATAGGAAAGAAAGAAAAAGAAAGAAAGAAAAAGAAAGAGGAAAGTAACAGAATGCATGTAACAATACAGAACAGGAAAGAGAAAGTGGAATGAATGAGGGACAAGTGAGGAGAGGACAAGGGAAATAATATAGAATGGAGGTTGGTTTAGGAAAGTTGTATAATCAGATTCCATCTCTTCATATCATTTTACTGCTTTTTTCCTAATCTAAGCAGTGAAAACCAGATCCATTTCCAGCAGGAGGATTTCTCAATACTTTCACTGAGAACTTTATTAAAAGAATCAGCTTTACCTATTGACCTGAGCGCTGTATAACTTTACAATGAATTTCACAAAACGTTCCAGGAAAATAATTTACTGATAAAGAACATCTGAAGTCTATTGTTTCCCAATGGAAATTACTGCCAATATTTTGAACGAGTCCCACCAGGTTTAATATTATTACCAAGCATTTTGCAGTGTTCACATCAGTCTGATGTCACCGAGCTGCTAAAGTTATATGATCACCAGATCAATACATACACAAAATCTACACTGTTCTATATAGAACTAATAATCCTACCAAATACAGAGGAAGAAAATGGATTCCTGAGCTTACAGATCCTCTCTACAGAGTAATACTGCAAGGAATAGGCACTGCACTATGAAAATACATAAGCCACAATACTGCCATTTATCAAGAATATAAATACTATAATACTGCTCCTATGTACAAGAATATAACTACGATAATACTGCTCCTATGCACAAGAATATTACTACTATAATACTGCTCCTATGTACAAGAATATAACTACTATAATACTGCCCCTATGTACAAGAATATAACTACTATAATACTGCTCCTATGTACAAGAATATAACTACTATAATACTGCCCCTATGTACAAGAATATAACTACTATAATACTGCCCCTATGTACAAGAATATAACTACTATAATACTGCCCCTATGTACAAGAATATAACTACTATAATACTGCCCCCTATGTACAAGAATATAACTACTATAATACTGCCCCTATGTACAAGAATATAACTACTATAATACTGCTCCTATGTACAAGAATATAACTACTATAATACTGTCCCCTATGTACAAGAATATAACTACTATAATACTGGTCCAATGTACAAGAATATAACTACTATAATACTGCCCCTATGTACAAGAATATAACTACGGTACTATAATACTGCTCCTATGTACAAGAATATAACTAGTATAATACTGCCCCCTATGTACAAGAATATAAATACTATAATCCTGCCCCTATATACAAGAATATAACTACTATAATACTGCCCCTATGTACAAGAATATAACTACTATAATACTGCTCCTTAGTACAAGAATATAACTAATATAATACTGTCCCTATGTACAAGAATATAACTACTATAATACTGCTCCTATGTACAAGAATATAACTACTATAATACTGCCCCCTATGTACAAGAATATAACTACTATCATACTGCTCCTTAGTACAAGAAAATAACTAATATAATACTGTCCCTATGTACAAGAATATAACTACTATAATACTGCTCCTATATACAAGAATATAACTACTATAATACTGCACCTATGTACAAGAATATAACTACAATAATACTGCCCTAGGTACAAGAATATAACTACTATAATACTGCTCCTATGTACAAGAATATAACTACTATAATACTGCTCCTATGTACAAGAATATAACTACTATAATACTGCTCCTATGTACAAGAATATAACTACTATAATACTGCCCCTATGTACTGTACAACAATATAACTACTATAATACTGCCCCCTATGTACAAGAATATAACTACTATAATACTGATCCTACGTATAAGAATATAACTGCTATAATACTGTTCCTATGTACAAGAATATAACTAATATATGACTGTCCCTATGTACAAGAATATAACTACTATAATACTGCTCCTATGTACAAGAATATAACTACTATAATACTGCCCCTATGTACAAGAATATAACTACTATAATACTGCTCCTATGTACAAGAATATAACTACTATAATACTGCTCCTATGTACAAGAATATAACTACTATAATACTGCTCCTATGTACAAGAATATAACTACTATAATACTGCTCCTATGTACAAGAATATAACTACTATAATACTGCTCCTATGTACAAGAATATAACTACTATAATACTGCCCCCTATGTACTGTACAACAATATAACTACTATAATACTGCCCCCTATGTACAAGAATATAACTACTATAATACTGATCCTACGTATAAGAATATAACTGCTATAATACTGTTCCTATGTACAAGAATATAACTAATATATGACTGTCCCTATGTACAAGAATATAACTACTATAATACTGCTCCTATGTACAAGAATATAACTACTATAATACTGCCCCTATGTACAAGAATATAACTACTATAATACTGCTCCTATGTACAAGAATATAACTACTATAATACTGCTCCTATGTACAAGAATATAACTACTATAATACTGCCCCCTATGTACTGTACAACAATATAACTACTATAATACTGCCTCCTAGCTGAGAGGTTGTGTGTTTGTAGCTCTCCTGATGTCTGGAGCAAGCCCAGGGAGGGGCCACCCTGGGCGGGGAAGCTCCCCAGGCAAGGCCCAGGCTTCCCGGCCTACACTGGGACAAGCCTCCCAGGCCTCTCCTAATGGGAATGTTAATCCCAGAGCCACTGTCAGAGCAGTGAATGCAGCGAGCCAAAGCTGCAGCAGTTCTGTGAAGGAGGAAAAAGCCATAAGTAAAGTTTTGGGAGGAAAACCTTCTCCAAGTCCAGCAAAGAAGCAAGATGGAAAAGTGTTGGTCAGCGATGGGTTACAGCACAATGTGAAGTCAGGTAACTCCCCAGTCAGCAAGCAGCTCCTGCCGGTGCACAGGTGAGATCAGCCCCAGCTGTGCAGATCACCTCTCCTGCTCCCAGGCAGAGACGGACGTCTTTGGAAAGACAAACCATCCAGGAGAACTTACAGCAGCATGGCAGTATGGCGCGGTCAGGACGCACACGGTCGCAGTCAGGTGGCAGCAGTAAAAGTGCTGTGGAGCCTGGAGCCATGAAACCAGCGGTGCTGGGTTCAAGCAGCCGGGGACATCGCTGAATGCAGGATCCCAGGAGGAGACGCCACGTGCACCTGAGCTTCAGCTCACAGAGGAGATCCCAGGACTGGTCAAGAAGTTCGGTGAGTTACAGCAGCAGAAAGACTCACTACAGATGCAGATAGACACTTGCTATAAGCTAAAGGCTATTAATCCCGGGAGTCATGATTTTTATGATGAGACTCTGAACACACTGGGTGTATTGCTGGCAAAAGTGGTGAGGGACATGGACTGCGTCCTAGAGAGGATGGGGCCCCTGGCGGAGACTTATAGGAACCAGGAACTGTTTAAGTCACAGAAGCAGAACTCTGCAGGTTCCAGCTCAGACATTGTCCCAGGTGGACCCCAGAAGCAGGTGCGGCCAGTGCTGCAGCCTGCAAGTTTCTGCTTCCAAAAGGGGCAAATGCCGCACCAGCAGCAGCCTGTAGTACAGACCCCAGCAGACGTACCACAAGTCTCAAAATGCCCAGCAAAACTGCCTGCAGCAGATCCAAAGCAGAAGCATGTAGTGCAGATTCCAGCAGAGGTACAACAAGTCACAGAATGCCCAGCACAACAGCCTGCAGCAGATTCCAAGCAGCAGCATGAAGGGCACATTCCAGTAGAGGTACAACAAGTCGCAGAATGCCCAGTACAGCCGCCTGCAGCAGATTCCAAGAAGCAGCATGGACATTTTTCAGCACAGGGACTACAAGTCTCAGAATGCCATGCACCACAGTTGGGCAGTGGACATGTGCCGGTAGTTCCTGATGGTGCCCAGCAGGGCTCTGATGCTGGGGATAACCGCGCTGTATCTGAGGGGTCGGGGGTTTGGGGGAGCACAGTATCTTTGCTGGACGCTGCGCAGTCTGATAGTGACATTGATGTTGATGATAACAATGTCATGATGATGTCTGTGATTTCCCCCCTTTAATTCCGAGCACACAAGGTGTAGAAGCCCCCCCTGCTGCAGACCCTCACCCCGTCAGTCAGCCTAGTGTGACCCCGCAGGTTCCCCCAGTAATGCCTGGAGTCGTGGCGCTCCGTCCTTCACCTCTGGTGCCAATTATACCGGCCAGGCGTTTAAACGGAGAAACGTTGTGCGTTTCCGGCACACAGGTGCCAAGGAGGATCTGCCAGATAGAAGGTTTGTGGTCAGGGAGCTCTTGTGTCGCCAGATGGGGTTTGCGCCAGTCAGCATCTTGGCGGTGATTAATCTTCCAGACAGGCAGGGCTATGACGTCAGCTTTAAGCTCATGAGTGACCTGGACAGGTTTTGGTCTAATTTCCCAAGTTTAGAGACCTGAGGGCTGGAGTAAGTTCAGCTTTATTCCTATCTCTAAGCCAGATACCGTTACGGTAAATCTCATCTTCTGGAATGAGTCTGTTCCTCCGCAGGACATTGTGGTGTGGCTCCGGAGGCATTGTGACCTGGTCTCTGACCTCACCAAAAGCAGAGACAATGATGGTATCTGGACGGGAGGGTGGAGGGTTTTGGTGAAACTGCGCCAGTGCGATAATATCACTGCCCACTTACCCAACTCCTTCTTTATTGGGAGGGAGAGGGGTGTGTGTTTCTATCCTGGGCAGCCTCGTAAGTGCTTCAAATGTGGCAAGGCGGGTCACCTGGCGAATACGTGTACTGTGGTGAAGTGCAACCTGTGTGGGGAGGTCGGCCATGTGGCTGCAGACTGCCAGAACATCAGGTGCAACCTCTGTGGGAAGATCGGTCACCCTCACAGGGACTGTCCTGACGCCTGGCACAATATCTGTAAGGACTATCCTGATGAGGATTTGGTGGCAGGGGCAGAGATTCTGGAGGAGGCAGCTTTACTGTCAGGGGAAATACTGGCCAGACCGAGGCCCACCAGGGGTCTACTCAGGTGACACCAGAGCAGCAGGGTTCAGAGGGTGCACAGGGAAGTATGGAGGTTGTCCCTCAGGGGCAGCAGTCACAGGGAAGCATTACTTCAGTACTACCATCTGTGTCTCAGACTAAAAGGAAGAAAAAGGACAAGACCTCCCGTAAACCTGAGAAGGAGTATGACACTGGCCAAGGAGCCAGGAAGAAGGTCCAGAGTTCTGCAGGTGTAATGGACTTATCTAATAGGTTTGGTGTTCTGTCTGAGTCTGACGGTGATTTTGAGGATGACCTTAGAAGAATTGACGCAGAGTTTGATAGGGACGTAGAGGACTGTCCTCCGCCCAAGCGGAAGCCATTACCTGAGGGCTCTCGGGTAGAGTCTGAAATGGAGACCGGCGGTGACCAGAATAACTCCGACTCAGATCTGTGACGCTGTCAACCACATAATGTCCGAGCCCAGATAGATAAAATCATTAGGAAATGTTAAGTTATGGAAGGATGTGTCACTGGGTTGAAATATGTTTTTTTTTTTTTTTTTTTCCCAACCAGGTGTATGGACTCTTTAAGATAATTTTATATGTATAATCCGGATATGTAATGAATGTACAAGCCAAGTGAATTTATTTTTGTATTACTGGAGAAATGTCAGTATATTTGTATTTGTTTGGTTTTTACAATAAAAATTGCCCCCTATGTACAAGAATATAACTACTATAATACTGATCCTACGTATAAGAATATAACTACTATAATACTGCTCCTATGTACAAGAATATAACTAATATAATACTGCTCCTATGTACAAGAATATAACTACTATAATACTGCTCCTATGTACAAGAATATAACTACTATAATACTGCCCCCTATGTACTGTACAAGAATATAACTACTATAATACTGCCCCCTATGTACAAGAATATAACTACTATAATACTGATCCTACTATAAGAATATAACTGCTATAATACTGCTCTATGTACAAGAATATAACTACTATAATACTGTTCCTATGTACAAGAATATAACTAATATAATACTGTCCCTATGTACAAGAATATAACTACTATAATACTGATCCTATGTATAAGAATATAACTACTATAATTATAATACTGCTCCTATGTACAAGAATATAACTACTATAATACTGCTCCTATGTACAAGAATATAACTACTAAATACTTCTCCTATAGACAAGAATATAACTACTATAAACTTCTATAGACAAGAATATAACTACTATAATACTGCCCCTATGTACAAGAATATAGCTACAATAATACTGCCCCTATGTACAAGAATATAACTACTATAATACTGCTCCTATGTACAAGAATATAACTACTATAATACTGCCGCTATGTAAAGAATATAACTACTATAATACTGCCGCTATGTATAAGAATACAGCTATAACAACCATAACATTTTCTCTCCTTAAAAAGTCCTTCCCAGAAAATCACGATATCTTTTACTCATGAGATAGAGACAACTTGCTGATCACTAGCGTTCCCTAGTTCGAGGCTCTTGAACCCTGAGAATGTGGCTTTTCAGCCCCATCTTGAATGGACCTGAGATGCGCATGTTCGGAACTCTGCTCCAATTGTTAATGAGCGTGACAGAGAAAGCCGAATACAACACTCAGGTTTCTCCAGCAGTCCCATAGACAATGAATGGAGACTAGGTCGAGCATGGGCAACTCCAGGTCCATTAAGATGGGGCTGCAAAGCCATTATTAAGTTATTCCCTATCTAGACGATAGAGAAAACTTTGATTTCATCTGAATAATTCTTTAATATATCATTTTTCATGTTATAAACAAAAAAAAAAACTTTTGAGAAGCTGTATGGTAACTTGCTGCCTCCCCAATGACAGTGTCCTGTCCCTTTGTACATGAGTTGTTTTCTTTCATGTCTATTGTTCAGGAAAAAGTTTTGGGAAACTTTGAGTTTCCTAAATTCCATTCCTTTAGGATTGACCTTTCGCAAATCAAATATCCCTAGTTCCTTATCTTGAAGTTGCGATTTAGTATAATTTTTTTGTTTTATTTCGCCCTGTAGGACGACAGAATTTTTGGTTACTTCTTGTTTGTCCCAAATGATTATTGTTCCATCGGGATATTTATTTGTGAACCGACAATACACAGAGGTTTCGAGTCTCTACAAATGGCAGTCGCTAAGTCACTTCTTGTTTTACACTCCCTTGTGTTTTAGTTTATTATTGTACTCTCGGCAAAGTCCTGTCCAAATAAACGTGACAGGCTATTTATTCGGGAGTTGGCTGGGGTCTTGCTGTACCAAGAGCTGTGATGACAGAACCTCTTGGGTGTCTGTGGTTACGGGTTAGCACATACAAATATTAAAAACAAAGGCTGACAATTCAGAAATGTGCTCAAGTAGGAACATAGTTTTATCACATTCTCAGCACTGGGGACCGCGGTGGCTCAAAATAAATACTTGTAATTTGGGATATAATCGTCATAAAGCTAAACTAAAATCACATGACCAAACAAAAGAACTTAGAGGAAATTTACGGTACATCGGAAATAAAACATTGTTTAATAAAATAAAGAAACATATTCTGTGCCCTCAAGTTTTTAGAAATGTAGACCACTAATTCTTTACTTATAATTGTATCTTATATTTATACTTTTCCATCTGTGACAACAGGAGGAAAACATCTGGTTGTCATCTATTCTTTCAAACTTTTGTAATAACTGTTATACATTGATACTTTGTTGCACTTTCACTTGTAGTTTAACTCTTTTTTTTAATATATATATAAATATATAACTTAATATAAAGATTTTGCAATAAATGTAAAAAAAATAGAGATATATGAAAACTCTCCAGCACATTAAAGTTGATTGAAAGGAAGTCAGAGCTAAGGAAGGCCTCATTCAGACGCGTTTCCTTCGCGTGCTGGAGACGACAGAAGTGTAAGGCTATGTGCACACGTTCAGTATTTTTAGCAGAAATTTCTTGACAAAAACCGACTTTTTCCCAGGAAATCCGGCCGCGTTTCTACAGCGTTTTTCATGCGTTTTTTTGCGCTGATTTTTCGCGTTTTTTCCCTGAACATCCTGGGACAAATATATAATGGTAAATACGCAGATTTGCCGCAAAATTAATGAACATGCTGCGTTTTTTTACCGCAAATGCGTTTTTTTGCGCGGAAAAAAACGCACCATGTGCACAAAAATTGCAGAATGCATTCTAATAATAGGATGCTTATTGCATGCGTTTTTTAAGCGTTTTTGCCACGGAAAAAACGCGAAAAATCCTGAACGTGTGCATATAGCCTTACCGAAAACAGCAGAAGACGGCGGCTGGTGAGTATATTGCTAAGGGCCGGAGAGGCGCTTTATAATAAGTACACAGATAATTAGATAATATTCAGACAAGGACTATGAGGTGAAGAGATAGTAAGGTCATTGATATAGGCAGTGCATGGTGCCATTATTTAGGATTAATAAAGCATCGTTAAAGGGTATTCTAATCGCTAGGACATGCCATCATTTTATGAATTGTAGGGTTCCAACCTCTGGGATCGTCACCGATCGTGTGAATGACGGTGCTGCAGCACTGGTTTACTGATTTGTCCCCCTCTATAGTTTTTTTCCTGCACAGTGACACATCTGCCCCCCACTGTAGAGGGAACTACAGGACAGCCCCATTGAAGTGAATGGAACTGACCAGGAAAACCTAGGAAGGGGTAAACTAGTGCTGTGGCCCCTCCATTGTTAGGATTAGTGCGGACCCCTGCAGTTCATAATTGGGTCCTAAATAATAATAAATCCTGGAAAGAAGATATTTAGTCTCACTAGGCAGAACAACAGCAGAGTCGGCCAAGAGTGACAACTAATTGTGTGATCCAGAAATGTGCTCAGAGCAGCTGTCACTTCCCTTTCTGAAGGGGGAAACACTGAGCTTCATCATGGGAATAACATCCAGAAGAACAGGAATTTTTGGGACTTTTGGAAACTTGAAAAAGACTTTAAACACAGTAAAAACCCCCCATTCATTTCTTTTTTTGTTGTCCTCATGGTTGACCTTATTTCCCTCTGAATCCTGACTTTTAATTATTTTATTTGGGGCTCTTGAGAAGTAGGTAGGGGGAATTCGATATGTATTAACTGTAGCCAGAAGAAAGAATTCGGTTCAGGTCTCCTTAGGAGTAGAAAGACAGGAACGCCAGCCTTGAATAATTAGGGGATTAGTTTTGTATAACGCACAACGTAGATTACTAATGATGTTATGATACAAGATCGTGGGCACCGGAGAACACGGGGATGGAACACTTAACCCTCCGCTGTTCCTCAACCCAAGTTATTTAAGGACACGTTAAGGAACAGATTAATAAATGTGAGTAAATCCACATTTCTGGTCTTCTAGCCAAAATCCAAAAAATCCTGTTACTGGGACCGACATTTGATGTGAAATACAACCTCTCCGCCGCTTAAATCTTTAAGTCCTCCAAACAAACATCTTGGAGGAAACCAATGGAAAGTGACAGACCCTTCAGAATACTTAGCGATCATGAGCATGAATTTCATGCTTAGGAAAACCATTAGTTCATAGAAGAGGAACAAACATTTTTTTAAAAAAACAAGTCTGCGAGATACCATGGCAGCCATACTGGTGGTCAACTAACTATAAAGACTCAGTTAAATGTATTATTCACATTTTCTAATGCTTTTCCTTTAGGAAGGTGCCCTGAAAATAAGCTGATCACGAGCGATCAGAGCTAATATGCAAGAGAGTAAAGCAGCAAGTGTTCAATTTCCCTACAGCACCACCGCTGGCGAAACAAGGTATTGCACGGTACTCACTGAATTTAAGCAGCTGTCTATGTACGGCAAAAACATGTTGGGTCCTCCAGAGAGGTAGAGGTGTTATTTGTTGCTGCTTTGCTCTTGCTAGTTAAAGGAGGTCCCAAATAAGCCCCCCTCCCGACTTATATATTGACTGAAAAGTCCTTATTCGAGATTTAATAAAAAGTATCGTAAACCAGGCACGTTAATAGGAATTCCACCGTATTCAGTAATTTATCACTCCTTTTAGAGAATCAGAGACCATGGATAAAGTATCCAAACAGAGACATTGTAGATGCAGCAGGGGGAGCAACCAAAACAGAGCTGAAGAATTCTCTGACCTCATTTTTCTCTATGGGTTCAGTCACTGAGGCAGCAAATTTAGAAAGAGCGCTGAGGGCCGCACGATATTCCCATGGAAATTCACAGTTTCAGGTTTCAACAATGACCAAACCAGCTGCCCTGATGCTTTCACATGTCCAGGGTCCTGGCTCCAAATCTGTAGGGGCTCAGGCATCATTACATTAACTAGTAATGATATACAGTTGTCTGCACTTGAAAACCTTTTCTTATGTAAAAGACTTGAAAATCCTGTGCTTTATAATTTTATAATAGTGATATTATATCTTAATAATGGCCAGAGTTTAGTTTTTCTGATACAGAACGACAAATTTTCATCATAGACGGAGTAAAAAGTTTACAATTCTGCCTACCTGCAGCCACCACTAGAGGGAGCTCAGGAGCTTACTGTATACAGAGTTTACATTGAGCCCAATAATAAATCTGTCTTTGCCAGGCACCGATGTTTTCTCTACCGGTGGCTGTATAGAAAAATGGATTTCTGACTCCTACAGTGTAAATATAGCTTAGAAATGAATCAGCATTGTCATCTGGAGCTTAAAATGAAAAGAAGTAAAGGGAAAAGATTCACTTCAAGTTGATCATAGACTTTTAACATTTAACAAAATCCACCAAAATATGTAAGAACGTAGCCTGACAAATATTATTATTGGTCCCACCTATCCCCCTGATAAGCATCATCAGTAACATCCATGTCTGTACTCACTCCTTCTGCACCTTAGTTGCAACTGACAATACAGCATCTGTGTTCATTATTCTAGGACTTGTGTTGCTGTCTAGGCATGGGAACTTAAGGGTTAATTTTTGAAAATGTTTTGCTCATTAACTCCATTCTATGAGTCTTGGGTGGGGGCTACACACTATACAACCCCCTAACGTCCTGCCTCTAGTTGCCAGTTATAAGTTCTACTTACCTGGTTCACGCTTTTTACTTTGCTCCTGCTTTGCCAGTTTGACCCCCATTATCGACCTCGACTCGCGTTTTGATTATTCTACTACTTAGCAACTTTGTTCCTATCCTGACCTACTTTCTGACCATTCTCTGCCGCCAGCTCCACTGGCCAGCTGCCACTCCGTGAACTCAACCCAGGAGCCCCTTTGTAAGTAGATCCTTGTTTAGACATTAAAGGGTGAGAGTCAGGGGTTCCCTTGGGACCTGCTAGACTGAGTGGCTTGTGCAAAGACTTCTGTAGAAATCAGGTAATATTCAACTGATGGAAAACTGAGCCAAATGCACATGCCTACAGGCTGTGAGGGCATGCTGGAAGTTGTAGTTTCACAAGTGTTGGAGAGCCATAGGCAGGACACTTGTGTCCTAAAATATTTGGCCAGCTCCGGCTGGAGAACGTTTGACTATAAGGATATCGGAATTAGACCTGTTTTCAATTCACTGACTCTTTCCAGATAAAACATTGTTTTCATACCTTCCAATATTTATCCAAAACTCATAAAGTCTGCAGCATTTTCACAATTCAGGCAAAAATATTATTACTTCAGATATGAAAATACAGATAATGGGCTCACGTCTGGCAGCTCGGGGAGAAGGAACACAGGCTCGATGCCATCACATACGCCTGGAGGAAGGCTGGACTGCAGAACGGTGATGATCGAGTCTGGAGAGCCTTGACATGGCCACGTTGACACCAAATAACCCCCCCACACCAAAAAAAAAGTGTGAAAACAGGATACAATGTTGCAATAATTTCATGTGCAGTTTTATAAACTAGAATTTGGTGTCAGGAAAGTCATGTTTTGTGCCACTAAATGTCATTCTTTTTGACACAGAATGTAGATTTGCAACAGATGGTTTTAATTTCACTCGATTCCTGTGTTTTGTAGGAGAGAACACAGGGTCATTGCCATCACATACACATGGCGTGGGTGTAGGCTGCAGGATGGGGATGTTAAAGGGCTATTTTGGTAATCCCATTGACAATGAATGGGACGGAGGTCGAGCATGTGCACCGCTATTTCATTCAAGACCGCTGCAGGACACAGTTCCTGGGTCCAGAGCCCAATTTCTGGGGTCGCTGGGGGTCCGAGTGGTCAGACCCCCACCTATCAATAAGTCATCCATTATATCATGGATAGGGGATAACTATATATTTTGGGAATAACCCTTTAATGGCACACTCTAGTCCAAAGACCCTTTACGTAATATCACTTTGTGGCACAAAACATGATTTTGTAACATAAAATACAATTCTGTGCTACAAAACAGAACTGTGTCAAACAGGATGTACAGGTGCTTCTCACAAGATTAGAATATCATCAAAGAGTTAATTTATTTCAGTTCTTCAATACAAAAAGTGAATCTCATATATTCTATAGAGTCATTACACACAGAGTGATCTATTTCATGTGATTATTTCTGTTACTATTGATGAATATGGCTTACAGCCAATGAAAACCCAAAAGTCATTATCTTAGTAAATTAGAATAATTATGAAAAAACACCTGAAAAGGCTCCTAAGTGTTTATAAAGGTCCCTTAGTCTGTTTCAGTAGCTCCACAATCATGGGGAAGACTGCTGACTTGACAGATGTCCAGAAGGCAGTCATTGTCACACTCCACAAGGAGGGGAAGCCACAAAAGGTCATTACTAAAGAAGCCGGCTGTTCACAGAGTGCTGTATCCAAGCAATTAATGAAAAGTTGAGTGGAAGGAAAAAGTGTGGTAGAAAAAGGTGCACAAGCAACCGGGATAACAGCAGCTTTGAAAGGATTGTTAAGAAAAGGCCATTCAAACATTTGGGGGAGATTCACAAGGAGTGGACGCTGCTGGAGTCATTGCTCCAAGAGCCACCACACACAGACGTGTTCAGGACATGGGCTACAAGTGTCACATTCCTTGTGTCACCACTCATGACCAATAGACAACGCCAGAAGCGTCTTACCTGGGCCAAGGAGAAGAAGAACTGGACTGTTGTCAGTGGTCCAAGGTGGTGTTTTCAGATGAAAGTAAATTTTGCATTTCATTTGGAAATCGTGGTCCCAGAGTCTGGAGGAAGAGTGGAGAGTCCACAATCCAAGCTGCTGGAGGTCTAGTGTGAAGTCTCCACCATCAGTGATGGTTTGGGGAGCCATGTCATCTGCTGGTGTAGGTCCACTGTGCTTTATCAAGACCAAAGTCAGCGCAGCCGTCTACCAGGACATTTTAGAGCACTGCATGCTTCCCACTGCCGACAAGCTTTTTGAAGATGGAAATGTCATTCTCCAGCAGGACTTGGCCCCTGTCCACACTGCCAAAAGTACCAATACCTGGTGTACAAACAACAGTATCACTGTGCTTGATTGTCAGCAAACTCGCCTGACCTTAACCCCATAGAGAATCTATGGAGTATTGTCAAGAGGAAGATGAGAGACACCAGACCCAACAATGCAGACGAGCTGAAGGCTGCTATCAAAGCATCCTGGGCTTCCATAACCCCTCAGCAGTGCCACAGGCTGATCGCCTCCATGCCACGCCGCATTGATGCAGTAATTGATGCAAAAGGAGCCCCGACCAAGTATTGTGTGCATTTACTGATCATACATTTCAGTAGGACGACATTTGGGATTTTAAAATCATTTTTCAAGCTGGTGTTATAAAGTATTCTAATTTACTGGGATAATGACTTTTGGGTTTTCATTGGCTGTAAGCCATAATCATCAACATTAACAGAAATAAACACGTGAAATACATCACTCTGTGTGTAATGACTCTATAGAATATATAAGTTTCACTTTTTGTATTGAAGAGCTTAATTAAATTCACTTTTTGATGATATTCTAATATTGTGAGAAGCACTTGTAGTATATTATATAAGATATTCAACCCCTTTGATTCTGCCATCGCCTCCTGCATTCTATTGCATTTTACTGCACATTACATCTATTTTAAGTCCGCGTATACCATAACTTCTCTTCTTGATTTACAGAATCCATTTTGCCAGATAATATCTTCTTTACAAATAACATCACAGTCCCTTCCTGTAGGACTGACAGACCTCCCTGTCATATGTGACCCTTACAGGTAAAACTAAAGGGTATGCCACACTAAACAATATCGCTAACGGGATCGCTAAAAAACGTCACTATTTAGCGATCCCGTTAGCGATATTGTTCAGTGCGGCAGCTTCCAGCGACGAGCTTCCTGCTGTGATCTCGCTCGTCGCTGGAATCGCTCCGGACCCTATTCATCGCTGGCGCTCCCGCTGGGTAAGTATCTAATCGCTGTGTGGCACCTTTTCTTAGCGATTTAGCGTACTTTTGTACCGCTAAAGTCGTTAAGAAGATCGCTAACGGCGATAGCGTCGTTAACTATATCGCTAAATGCGGCAGCATTTAGCAATATAGAAACAATCCCGCTAGCGATCTCATTAGTATGCAACGCTAACGAGATCGCTAGCGGGATTGTTTAGTGTGGCAGTACAATAAGGAGCCCACAAGATGGAAGAGATAGATTCAGACCCACGACAATGTTTATTCGTAGATTTTATATTTTACTGTACGGATAAACATTTTCTTTTCTTGGAAAAAAAAGAAGCAATTAAGGCATTAGTATTCCGAGTAATTGAAGCTTCTAAGGCTTTGTTGAGCCTTGGACTTAAGACCCCCTAATGTCATTAATTTACAGCACTTTCAAACCAGGTCAACCACTCTGACCCGGGGGCTTTACTCTCAGACACTTCTCTTTGAAGGTGTTTTCCATTCTGCTCCTGTTGACTGTTTCCAAACTGCTCACCCTCCATGTAATTTAGAGACAGGCGACTGAAGTAGGACGACCCATGGATACCTTGTATTTTTACTTTACCCTTTGTTATATCACTTAAAGAAGTTGTCCCATTAGCTATAAACCCTGCTAGAGCATATGGACACTTTGGAGGGTGGGTCCCCAGCTTCGGACCTCTGTCTGCGAGCCAAAAACTTGAGAGCCGCTAACATTCATTAACACAGTGCAGACCAATACAAGTGAGTAATAGAATGAGAAAAATATGGCTGCCTTCTTCCCAAAACAGTGCCACTCCTGCCTACAGGTTAGATATGGTACTGCAACTTAGTCCCATCACTTCAGCTGAGCTGCAGTACCTGACAGAACACACAAAGGGAAGGAGTCCATCCTAACTAATGTATCTGTAGGGGTTATGGCACATTCTGATTTTATGGGCTTCACATTTGAAGAGGTTGTGCCATCTATGACATTTATTGCGTGTCGATATCCCATATAGGACACCTCCTTTAAAAACATCTTCCTGCAGACCACCCTAGCAGTACGTATCCAGCTGTCTGTATTAACCCCTCACATTCATATACGGTAAGTTGCTTCCGAAACTGAAAACTTTTTTTTTTCAATGTATTTTTTAAAATAAAAGGACAAAACTAAAGTCATAGAGAAGTGAACTTCTGAACTCCTAGCCAGGCTGAAATGTTTCATTCATGTCTTGCTAACTAGCTGAGAAGCGGAGGACGTTCTGGTGATAGATCAGATCCCGCTGTTTCATCACAAAGGATCTGTATTGAAGGCTACAAGTTGATTCCTAAGGCAAACCGCTGCTTCCCCCCATTAAATGGGCTGGGGTCATTTGTCAGGGACTTGGGGGAACGATACAGATGTTAAAGTCTTCTCTGCCAAAGGGTGCAGCGCAATGTGTTGTAGATCCATCCCGCTCTCGGGGGCAATAAAGCTTTAATCCTTGGAGAAATATTAACAGTATTATCCGTTGAAAGCTTTAATTCTGAAAGGGAAACGCTCGGTTTGTATTTTCAGCAAAAATGTCGAAGTTCATAGTAAATGACTTCTGATACCTGGACTCTATTCTCAGGTCTGTAGGGTGGTCTTCCCTTCTCACATACGTGCTCATACAAAGAGATTCATTCCATATCAATAAATCGGCATTAACCCCTTTAATTCCCTTGACCACAAGAGATGCTGATATTAACCATCTACTAGACCAGCAGGGACACTGATATTAACCATTTAGGCCACCAGGGACACTGACATTAACCATCTACTAGACCATCAGGAATGCTCTACTAGACCACCAGGGATGCTGGTTAACCAGCTACTAGACCATCAGGGACACTGACATTAACCATCTACTAGACCATCAGGGACACTGACATTAACCATCTACTAGACCATCAGGGACACTAACATTGACCATCTACTAGACCAGCAGGGACACTGACATTAACCATTTAGGCCTTCAGGGACACTGACATTAACCATCTACTAGACCATCAGGGATGCTCTACTAGACCACCAGGAATGCTGATATAAATCATCTACTAGACCATC
Source organism: Oophaga sylvatica (assembly GCA_033576555.1). NCBI lineage: Eukaryota > Metazoa > Chordata > Amphibia > Anura > Dendrobatidae > Oophaga > Oophaga sylvatica. The sequence continues at coordinate 79,051,925 of JARQOD010000009.1, forward strand.
AGGGATGCTCTACTACAGCACCAGAGATGTTGACATTAACCATCTACTAGACCATCAGGGATGCTCTACTAGACCACCAGGGATGCTGGCATTAACCATCTACTTGTCACGGGTGTGTCGCGGCGGAGATCGTCGCGATTGCACACCCTGACTTCGCACAGCTGAGTTTCTGGTGCTGGGTGTTTTTCGGCACTGAGGGAGTTAATTCTTTCTCTCTCGTGCTGGGCTGACCAGCCTCGCCCAGCTGCGATTGATGTTTTGTTAATTAGCTTCCTTCATATACCTGCTGGTCTGCTGGGAAGTTGCCGGTGAAAGCATTCATTCAGACCAGCAGAGCGGATCGTTTCTGAGAAGACTTAAGCTAAGAGTGCCTGTTGTGGTTTTTCCTCTCCTCGCTTATTGTTTATCTCCTTAACCTTTTGTGTTCCTCTGTAGTGGAAGTGTTGTATGCAAGGCTGTGTTTTCTTTACCCTTGTCTGTCTCGTTTGTCTAAGACTGTGTGTAAGCTGTGACCTGCCCATTCCCTGTGGTGGTAATCAGGGTCCTTCTCAGGACTAGATTACAGTGGTCAGGGATCTACAGGAGACAGGGTTACGCTGGCGGCCTGGACCTCTGTACCATTAACAGTACCTCCAGGTAGAGGGACTAGTCAGGACCCCAGTTCAGGGTCAGCATAGACCCCGGTCCACCTCTATCCAGAGACAGCGTGACACGTACACAGTACTGACCCAAAATACATAGGATATTATGTCAGGTAAGACATTGCTGGCAGATACTATGTATACATGTTGATTTTCTCTATTATATGAAATTTAGAATGATGTCACATTAGATATAGGTTGCTATCTTTGAATATATCTGTTATACGTCGTGACATTTTCACCGGCCCATCTAAAGATTCTCCCCAGCCACCATGGATCCAGTAGCCCAGTTAGCTCAGCAGTTGCAGAGTTTGTCCATGGAGCTGACGGATGTTAAATCCAAAGTTTTGTACCCCCGGGAGCAAACCAGATTTGAACCTAAAGTAGCTCTCCCGGACAGGTTCACTGGTGGGCGGGACAAGTTTTTTACTTTCCGGGAAGCATGTAAATTGTATTTTCGGCTGCGGCCGCAGTCGTCGGGGAGTGAGGATCAGAGGGTGGGAATTGTCATCTCGCTCTTACAAGGGGACCCTCAATCCTGGGCGTTCTCTCTCCCCCCGGGCTCCCCGGCTCTCCAGTCAGTGGACCGATATTTTACAGCCCTGGGTTTGGTATATGATGACCCGGATCGGGTCTCCCTTGCTGAATGAAGTTACGTAGGATACAGCAGGGAGATCGTCCGGCGGAGGAATTATTCTTCTGAGTTCCGTAGATGGGCCACAGATACTCAGTGGAATGACCCAGCTCTTAAGAGCCAGTTTTGTCAAGGTTTATCTGACAAATTAAAAGATGTGTTGGCTCAGTATGATTCTCCCCCGTCACTGAAGGCCGCTATGGCTCTTGCTATTCGCATTGATAGACGGCTTCGGGAGAGGTGTGGGGTAACTCCGCCCCCTGTGATGACTCCACCTCCTTCTAAAGTCCCTAATATTGAGGTTCCCCTGGTTTGTTCCGAGGAACCTATGCAGTTGGGAGGGACATCATTCCGAGGAGGGGATTGGCGGTGCGCCGTAAAACAAGAAGGTGTTTCTTCTGCGGGAGAGAGGGACATTTTATTGGGGGGTGTCCATCCCGTACTGTACTGAGCAAGAAGTCGCCGGAAAACTATTAATCCCAGGTTGTGTGGTGGACGACAATCTGGGAGTATGTATTTCGTCCCCAAGTCCGTCTCAGTTTCTCGTACCAGCGGAGGTGGTGGTAGGTACGAGAACTGAGAGGATTTCTGTTCTTCTGGATAGTGGGGCCGCGGCTAATCTGGTGGACGCTCGGTTTGCCCAGGTGCAAGGTATGCAACTGAGTGTATTGGCCAAACCTATCCCTATATTCTCTATTGACGCCAGGCCTCTCGGTCAAGGTAGCTTTGTGCAAGCCGTGCATAACATAGACCTTCGAGTGGGGGCAATACATAAAGAACTATTGTCTTGTTATGTGTTGGAGGGCCTTCCCACTCCTATTGTGTTGGGACTTCCTTGGTTAACTAAACATAACCCAGTTATTAATTGGCAATCCAGAGAGATAAGCCAGTGGGGTGAATTTTGCAATAGTAACTGCATGAACACGGTCATCGGTACGGTCGTGCCTAGAACTTTACCTCCTTTTCTGGAGGACTTTGAGGATGTGTTTTCAGAGGAAGGGTGTCAAGAATTACCTCCTCATCGCGCATATGACTGTGCTATAAAATTGCTTCCTGATGCTAAGTTACCAAAATCTAGGTTATATAACCTTTCTGGTCCTGAGAGGCAAACTATGAAGGATTACATTTCGGAAAGTCTGGCCAAGGGGCATATTAGACCTTCATCTTCCCCAGTGGCCGCGGGGTTCTTCTTTGTGAAGAAAAAAGATGGAGGCCTACGCCCTTGCCTGGATTTCCATGAGCTTAATCGGATTACGGTCCGAGATCCGTATCCGCTCCCACTTATTCCTGATCTCTTCAATCAGATTGTGGGCGCCAAATGGTTCTCTAAGTTGGATCTCAGGGGGGCGTATAATCTGATTAGGATGAAGGAGGGGGATGAGTGGAAGACGGCGTTTAACACTCCGGAGGGACATTATGAGAACCTTGTCATGCCTTTCGGTCTGACTACTGCCCCGGCGGTGTTTCAACATTTTGTTAATGACATCTTTCGCCACCTAGTGGGACAGTTTGTTGTCATTTATCTAGATGACATCTTAATTTACTCGCCGGATCTTGTGTCTCATCAGGAGCATGTGAGACAAGTGTTGCAGATCTTGCGAGATAATAAACTGTACGCCAAATGGGAGAAGTGTGTATTCGCTGTACAAGAACTTCAGTTTTTAGGATTCTTGGTGTCAGCCTCCGGTTTCCGTATGGACCCTGGGAAAGTGAAGGCTGTGCTTGAATGGGATCGGCCAGAGGATCTTAAGGCACTGCAGCGTTTCCTGGGGTTTGCTAACTACTACCGGAATTTATTCGTAATTTCTCATCTGTTGTCAAACCTCTCACTGACATGACAAAAAAAGGGACGGATTTTTCTAGGTGGTCTGACAAAGCTTGTCAAGCATTTTCCTCCTTGAAAAAATGTTTTGCTTCAGCACCCATACTCATCCAACCTGATGATCACAACCGTTCATTGTGGAGGTAGACGCATCTGACGTAGGAGTGGGTGCGGTATTATCTCAAGGTCCGTCCCCTGGTAAATGGCATCCGTGCGCTTTATTCTCTAAAAAATTGTCGTCCGCCGAGAGGAATTATGATGTCGGCAATAGGAACTCTTGGCCATTAAGTTGGCTTTTGAAGAGTGGCGTCACTTTTTGGAGGGGGCAGTCCACCCGGTCACCGTCATTACTGATCACAAGAACCTGCTGTATTTAGAGTCTGCAAAACGTCTGAATTCCAGACAAGCTAGATGGTCGTTGTTTTTTACCAGGTTTAATTTTGTGTCACTTATCGTCCTGGGTCAAAAAATGTAAAGGCTGATGCCTTATCTCGTAGTTTCCCGGGGGCCGGGAAGACGGATGACCCGAGTCCTATCCTTCAGGAGGGAGTTGTGGTGTCGGCTGTATGCTCTGAGCTTGAGGAGGAGGTGTTAGAGGCTCAGGGGGACGCCCCTGTAGGACCTCCAGGGAAACTGTTTGTTCCAAATCAGTTAAGACAAAAGGTTATCGAGGCACATCATAATTCTGCTTTGGCAGGACACCCAGGGAGTAAAGCAACTGTAGATCTCGTTTCTCACCGGTTTTGGTGGCCTAACTTAAATAAAGAGGTGGTAACTTTTGTCGCGTCCTATGGGGTATGTGCGCGCTCTAAGACCCCACATACCCGTCCGTCTGGGGCCCTTTTACCGTTGAAAATCCGGAGTGTCCATGGACCCATCTGTCTATGGACTTCATTACGGACCTTCCTCCGTCTTCAGGTAAAACTGTCATACTAGTTGTAGTTGACAGGTTCAGCAAAATGGCACATTTTATTGCTCTTCCTGCTCTTCCTAATGCTAAAACTCTGGCGCAGGTGTTCATTGGGGAGATTGTGAGACTTCACGGGTTGCCTTCCGATGTGGTTTCGGATCGGGGGTCTCAGTTTGTGTCCAAATTCTGGAAGGCATTTTGTTCTCGTCGGGGGATGCAGTTGTCATTTTCTTCGGCTTTTCATCCGCAGACCAATGGTCAGACAGAGCGTCTGAATCAGAGCTTAGAGACATATCTCCGGTGTTTTGTCTCAGAGAACCAAGAGGACTGGTCTTCTTTCTTGCCTCTGGCAGAGTTCGCTCTTAACAATAGGCGGAGCGAGTCCACTGGTAAGTCCCCGTTTTTTGGGGCATATGGTTTTCACCCCCAGTTTTGTACTTTCAATGGGGGGGGCTCTTCTGGGGTTCCTGAGGAGGAACGATTTTCGTCGTCACTTGATTCAGTGTGGAGAGGAGTGCTTAATAATCTGAGCACTATGGGAACCGATACAAACGTATGGCTGATAGGAGAGTGTCTGGTCCGGACCTAAGTGTGAACGATCTGGTATGGTTGTCTACCAAGAATATAAAACTTAAGGTTCCCTCCTGGAAACTGGGTCCCAGGTTCATCGGGCCGTACAGGATCAGTTCAATAATTAATCCGGTGGCTTTCCGTCTTGACCTCCCTCCTACGTTTAAAATCCACAATGTGTTCCACAAATCGTTGCTTAAGAGGTACGTGGCACCAGTTATACCGTCACCTCTACCTCCTCCTCCAGTGGTGGTCAATGGTAATTTGGAGTTTCAGGTATCGAAGATCATTGACTCACGTCTGAATCGCCGGTCCCTTCAGTACCTTGTTCATTGGAGGGGGTATGGTCCTGAGGAGAGGATGTGGGTTTCTGCGTCGGATATTAACGCAGACCGTTTGGTTCGGGCCTTCCACACTGCTCACCCAGATAGACCAGGCCCTGAGGGTCCAGAGGCCCCTCGTAGAAGGAGGGGTACTGTCACGGGTGTGTCGCGGCGGAGATCGTCGCGATTGCACACCCTGACTTCGCACAGCTGAGTTTCTGGTGCTGGGTGTTTTTCGGCACTGAGGGAGTTAATTCTTTCTCTCTCGGTGCTGGGCTGACCAGCCTCGCCCAGCTGCGATTGATGTTTTGTTAATTAGCTTCCTTATATACCTGCTGGTCTGCTGGGGAAGTTGCCGGTGAAAGCATTCATTCAGACCAGCAGAGCGGATCGTTTCTGAGAAGACTTAAGCTAAGAGTGCCTGTTGTGGTTTTTCCTCTCCTCGCTTATTGTTTATCTCCTTAACCTTTTGTGTTCCTCTGTAGTGGAAGTGTTGTATGCAAGGCTGTGTTTTCTTTACCCCTTGTCTGTCTCGTTTGTCTTAGACTGTGTGTAAGCTGTGACCTGCCCATTCCCTGTGGTGGTAATCAGGGTCCTTCTCAGGACTAGATTACAGTGGTCAGGGATCTACAGGAGACAGGGTTACGCTGGCGGCCTGGACCTCTGTACCATTAACAGTACCTCCAGGTAGAGGGACTAGTCAAGACCCCAGTTCAGGGTCAGCATAGACCCCGGTCCACCTCTATCCAGAGACAGCGTGACACGTACACAGTATTGACCCACAATACATAGGATATTATGTCAGGTAAGACATTGCTGGCAGATACTATGTGTACATGTTGATTTTCTCTATTATATGAAATTTAGAATTATGTCACATTAGATATAGGTTGCTATCTTTGAATATATCTGTTATACGTCGTGACACTACTAGACCATCAGGGATGCTCTACTAGACCACCAGGGATGCTGGCATTAACCATCTACTAGACCATCAGGGATGCTCTACTAGACCACCAGGAATGCTGATATAAATCATCTACTAGACCATCAGAGATGCTCTACTAGACCACCAGGGATGCTGGCATTAACCATCTACTAGACCATCAGGGATGCTCTACTAGACCACCAGGGATGCTGGCATTAACCATCTACTAGACCATCAGGGATGCTCTACTAGACCACCAGGAATGCTGATATAAATCATCTACTAGACCATCAGAGATGCTCTACTAGACCACCAGGGATGCTAGCATTTACCATCTACTAGACCATCAGGGATGCTCTACTAGACCACCAGGGATGCTGATATAAATCATCTACTAGACCATCAGGGATGCTCTACTACAGCACCAGGGATGTTGACATTAACCATCTACTAGACCATCAGGGATGTTCTACTAGACCATCAGGAATGCTCTACTAGACCACCAGGGATGTTGACACTAACCATCTACTAGACCACCAGGGACGCTGGTTAACCATCTACTAGACCATCAGGGATGTTCTACTAGACCACCAGGGATGCTTATATAAATCATCTACTAGACCATCAGAGATGCTCTACTACAGCACCAGGGATGTTGACATTAACCATCTACTAGACCATCAGGGATGCTGTACTAGACCACCAGGGATGCTCTACTAGACCACCAGGGATGCTGGCATTAACCATTTACCATTAATCCTTTCAACTAGACCACCAAGATATTATTAACAGTAGTCCTTTCAACTAGACCACCCACAATATTATTTAACATTAATCCTTTCATTTGGCCCTCCCGGGATAATATTAACATTAATCCTTACATCTGGGCCACCAGGGTTTGTGTAATAAGCTCTTAATATAGAGGCTGGAATAGGCCTCTTACTACCCTTGACCACCAGGGATATTAGCCTTTCATTTCTCACCAAGAAAGCAAAACTTGGATTGTAACGAGACTCAAACGATTTGGTGTCCGAACATCCAGAGAGGGGCAGTTTCCTAGCCCACTACGGTGCCCTACAATGCCCAGATTAGGGTTTCCCTACCCCTGCGGTGCGACCTTCGCTGAGCACTCGGTGGCCAAGTCTTTGGGATGGCGCCGATCCCGCGTCGTTAGGATGCATTGTATCCGGTATCTCTGCTCTTGGAACATACATTACACAGACTCGGATGGCGCTGACGTGTGTTTTATACCAGGGATCTGCTCCCAAATACAATACCGGCCCTTATGTCCGACACACAAACACTAAGGAGCAGGACACAATTACTCAAGGCTGAAAAAAGTGACCAAGATCCAGATTCATCAACCTTTGTTGTCTCCATGATCGGGCGGCCATAAATCATGACGTAGTGTTTACTAGGCCCCAGTCATATGACAGAGTGCAGGATTTAGGATCCCAACAAAGACGCCCTATGTTCAACAGTCATTAGTCTTAATGATGCCGCTAATGATCCTAAATGGCGGCTGCCGCTGCTTCTAGGCTTTGTTCAATGTTACAGGACAGGAAATGGTCTCAGCCCAAGAAACCGCTACTGGTGCTGACGTCTGGGGTCCGAAAATCAGAGCGGCTGTCACATGTATGGAGAAAGGGTTAAGCATGGTGGGGAGCATAATGCTATCATCCTTCACACACACAGAGCACAACTCAAATTCAAATTCAAAGAAGCTTTATTGTCAGGACTAAATACACATTAGTTTTGCCAAAGCAAGTGTACAAAAGGGGAATAGGGATAGGGATGTTGAGTAGGGGCAGATCTAGGGTAGGGGCTATGGAAGTCCATGGCATAGGGAGGGGGGATGGGCGCAGGTCCGGGGTGGGGGCTATAGAAGTCCATGGCATAGGGAGGAGTGATGGGGGCAGATCCGGGGTGGAAGCTATAGAAGACCTCCCAACATCCTTTCATATACACTGGACACAACCCCGATATACTATATACAGAGAGAACTACAACTCCCAATATGACCGAGCACTGGACACAACCCCAATATACTATATACAGAGAGAACAACAACCCCAACATGACCGAGCACTGGACACGGCCACAATATACTATTATATACTATACATAGAGCACTGCAACCCCCAACATGACCGAGCACTGGACACAACCATGATATACTAATAACAGAGAGAACTACAACTCCCAACATGACCGAACACTGGACACAACCCCGATATAATATATACAGAGAGAACTACAACTCCAACATGACCGAGCACTGGACATGGCCACAATATACTATTATATACTATACATAGAGCAACTGCAATCCTCAACATGACCGAGCACTGGACACAACCATGATATACTACATACAGAGAGAACTACAACTTCCAACATGACCGAGCACTGGACACAACCCTGATATAATATAGACAGAGAGAACTACAACTCCCAACATGACCGAGCACTGGACACGGCCACAATATACTATTATATACTATACATAGAGCACTGCAATCCCCAACATGACCGAGTACTAGACACAACCATGACATACTATATACAGAGAGAACTACAACTTCCAAGATGTCCTGAGCACTGGACACAACAACGATATATTAAATACAGAGAGAACTACAACTCCCAACATATCCTTAGCATTGGACACAACCAAGATATACTATATACAGAGAGAATTACAACCCCCAACATGTCCTGACCACTGGACATAACCATGACATACTATATACAGAGAGCACTACACACAACCAAGATATACTATATACAGAGAGAATTACAACCCCCAACATGTCCTGACCACTGGACATAACCATGACATGCTATATACAGTGAGCACTACAACTCCCAACATGTCCTGAGCACTGGAAACGGCCATGATATATTATTATATTCTATACAAATGGAATTAAAAATTGACATTAGTCCATATTATAGGGGAGAAATTTATGACCATAGGGGGCTGACCGCTAAAACCACCGAGATCCTGAGATTGGGGGTCTATAACCCTGATCAGCTCTATACTGAATGTAAGGGGTGAACACGTTCAGACTCCGATCCACTCATTGTCTATGGGACTGATGGAAATCGCGGCGTGCTGTACTTCCCAGAGCCTTAGACTATGGATGTAGCGGAGGCCGCGTGTGCGCACACCTGTACATTCAGTGTGGCTATTCTGGGGCTTCTACGGCCCCGATCTCATCATTTTTTTTTTGGGGGGGGTACTGAGTGGATGGACCCCAAGTGATCAGCAAGTTATTCCTTATCTATAACTTGATTTTTGGGAATAACACTGTAATATGAGAACATGGAACAAAGATATTTTACTCTCAGGTAAAACACTACAACCCCCAACATGGAGTCAGTCAGTTTGGGTAGTCGCCAGGGCCGGACTGGCCATCTAGCAATTCTGGCAAATGCCAGAAGGGCCTGTCTGATCATGGGCTGCCTTGTCTGATACGTTGTTAACAGAATCGGTGTTTTCAAGACCCCATACCGTTAATAGTTGTGACGGAGCACAAAGTCGCTGACTCCGTCACTTACCCCAGCAGCCACAGGTGTCATTAGAAAGATTGGTCTTGTAGTAAATTTTACTTTCCTCCATCCAGGGTAATATTAGTAATATATCCCATCTGGTTCATGGGGACGGGGACAACATGGGCCTGTGTGATTTCCAATGCCAGGGCTGAATTTCAGCCCCAGTCTGTACCTGGTAGTCAGTGTATGGTGTCTATTGTGTCGCCGTCGGCCTCTTCTTCCAGGGAGATATTCGGACCCTGATTATCCGCATACAAGACGTAACTTTGTGTCTGTACTGTATCCGTGGGTCATCGCTGGGTGATGTTGGCACTGAGAATGGGTGGTGTCCGGCACTGACGCTAGATGGTGTTGGCACTGACAATGGGTGGTGTCCGGCACTGACGCTGGATGGTGTTGGCACTGACAATGGTTGGTGTCCGGCACTGACGCTGAGAGAAATCTGCCCAGACTGAGGAATTGGATTCCTCGGTGCTCCTGTAGATCCTGGGGTCCATGATTGCTGAATAAACATAGGTAAGAAGACACAGACCAGATGTCACAGGAGAGTTTCCCTTTCATACACAGCTCCAGCAAGATCACGGCCACATGTGTTCAGGAGATCACAGGCCACTCTCCTGCCGAGAGGGCTGTCATTAGCCGAATTCTTCAGCCATATCCCCCTCCCAGGTCTGAGCAGAAAGGCTGGTGAGATGCCTCCTGCCGCCAGACATGCCGCCTTCCCGGAGCAAACTCAGCATCTAGGCTCTGTCCTATGGCCAAAACGGTGACTCCAAACCAGACACAAACGTCACAGTCATCCACGATCTCCCAATAATCCGGAAGGGTTGTAGGCCAAGAATGACTGAGGCCGGGGTCACACTTGCGAGAAACTCGCACGAGTCTCGCACCTCAATACCTGGCACTGCTGCCACTGGCACTCAGACCGGAGCGTTCAGCTGCATAGAAATACATGCAGCCGCACACTCCGGTGCCGAGTGTAGGGTATTGAAGTGCGAGACTCGTGCGAGTTTCTCGCAAGTGTGACCCCGGCCTAAAAAAGGTTCTGGATTTACAGGAGTGCCACTAAAAGGAATCTGCCACCAAGTTTTTACTGGTCTGCACGCTCTAGGCTCAGAGACCCTGAATCCAGCGATGTGTCACTTACTGGGCTGCTTGCTGTAGTTTTGGTAAAATCAATGTTTTATCTTCTGCAGATCTAGCAGTGGTCAGAATGCTGAGTTCTAAAAACCACTGATGCTAACCACCCAGTCACCACAAAGTGCTAACCACTGAGTCACCATACAGTGCTAACCGCTGAGCCACCGTGTATAGTGCTAACCACTGAGTCACCATACAGTGCTAACCGATGAGCCATCGTATATAGTGCTAACCACTGAGTCACCATACAGTGCTAACCACTGAGCCACCGTGTATAGTGCTAACCACTGAGTCACCATACAGTGCTAACCGATGAGCCACTGTATATAGTGCTAACCACTGAGTCACCATACAGTGCTAACCACTGAGCCACGGTGCTGCCTAGTCATCTAATGATAATCTCCTGTTAATAAAACAATGATTTTATCCAAACTACAGCAACCAGCCCAGTAAGTGACACATGACTGGAATCAGGGTCTCTGACCCTACATCATGCTGCTCTCACATGGGGTAGCATAAACCTGGTGACAGATTCCCTTTAACCACTATGCACGGTTGTATATGTCATGAAGAACTGGTCTCCAATCTGCAGTTGTTGCAAAACTACAACTTCAAGCATGCACTAACTGCATCGCAAAGTATTAATTATAAGTCAGATTAATGGGGTTGCAGATCGGTGGAGGTCCGACTACCAGAACGCTGCACTATTATCCCCGTGCAATGATTGACTGACGCTCCCATTCATTCTCTATGGGGACTGCGGGTAAAGTCGCGCAGCATGCAGGATGAATGGCGCGGCGGTTGACCATGAGCGCTGCCACTTCATTGTGCCCCACTCCTCTGATCGGTGCAGGTCTTAACATTCAGCCCTCCATGATCTACATATTATCACCGATCCCTCTATTGTATAGGTGATAGGTTATTTTCCCCTTCTAATGACCGTCCTTGGGTCACTCAAGACCACCCTAGTTCTGGCTCATATTCGGGGGGGCCCAGAGCATCATCTATAGGCTGTAATAGAGTATGTGACAGGGGTTACCTCCATCAGACCATTCATGATATATTTGGGAACGTAAAGCTCAAAAATCCACATTTCACTAAGATCCGTTAAGTTCATGGAATTCCAGGTATTTTTGGCTTTTTTCATTGTAAACATTAATATAAAGTCACAACACAAATCTGATATATACTATAGGATATCCCGAAAAAGACAATCAATCCATTGTATTAGATCAGTGAGTCTTGTGAGACGGAGATCGCTTTCCCGATAAAAAGGAGGAAAACGAAAAGAATTCAAAAATATATAATAATAATAATAATAGAGAAGAAAATGTATAAAAAAGTTGCCTTTCTGTTTGCCCCTTCCTCTGATTTTCATGTGGCATGTGTATGGGTTTAATAGCCACCACATCCTGGTGGTCTGCACGCTGCACAAATTGGGATGTAATTTAATAAAACATTTGGATGGGTCATTCATTACTGGGGCGGTCAGAAGCCATTTGTGGCTCCAGGCTTCTCAGCTGGTCAGTGACTTGAGGCTCCGCCAATCTCCATTGGTATCAGCGGTCGTAGTTCGGTAATTTTAGAAAAATATTATCATCTTGTTCTTTATGCCTGTCAGCCTTATTACGCCAAATGTCAATCAAGACATCCATTAAAGGGAAACTACACCCAATATTACCGGTGTCTTATAAAAGAGCGGAATCTGATATCAGCCACAGATGTGGAGATTGATGACTTAACGGTGTAATCATGGGGGGGACACAGGGATGTTTTTGGATGACCTGTCAGTTACACTATTGGAGAACACTACAGTCATAGTTTTCCTCTTAAAAAATGGCTGATAAACGTTTGCATTGTCTTTTTCAATTTCATAGTAAAAAAAATTATGTTGTGTCCTGGAAACCGTCAGTAAGCAGCTGTTGATGGATCTATTTTGGCACAGTTTGGTTCAGGATCATTCAAGTAGCTGGACTGGAAATTCATGTGTTAGTGAGCAAGGGCTCCTAGGGGTAAATGAGGAGATTAACACTTAAGAAAATCATTCCAGAAGGTCACACTATTGCTACAATGTAGCAAAACACTTTTGCAATTTTGACCATAGTTTATTACAATTATTATACCCTGGGACTCTGGGCAAGAAGGAATTGGATCTCACGGGACGAAAACTGATCCATCCCAAGCTAGATAATACAAAAGGATTAAAGATCTGTCAACAGCAGCTTGTATCTGATTTCAGTTGCAATTTTGTTTCCACAGTGTAAACAACTTGTAAACACCTGAAAACATTCTTTGTAGTAAATTGTTACAAACCTATTAAAAAACGCACAACTCTTAATAAATTTGGCTCATTTTGGATTCCTCCACAGGCTGAAAATGTGCCAAAATGTGTCATTTTTGGCTTTGGCATAAATAAATAAAATTTAAAGCCAAATTTTTTCTGCAGGTTTCAAAACTAAAGAATGTTGGAAAAAAGTTGTTTTATTTACTACAAAAGTGGAGTGAGCCATTTTTTGTAAGATTTTTAGCTCACTTTACGCCAAAATGTTACGGAAACCAAGCTACATACCACGATTGAATAAAAGATCTATCAACAGCAGCTTATTAGTGCTTTCTAGGTTTTCAATGCCATGAAAACTTGCAATTTTTTTGTGCAAAAATGGTAAATGTCATCAATTATAATTTCTTTTGTCTGAGTTTACACCACAAACTAAGAGAAGATCAAGCTTCTAGCACATAGAGATAAAAAGATCCGTCAACAGCAGATTGTTATAGGTTTCTAGCTTTCAAATGTTCTGAAAATTTGCAATTTTTGTGCAATAGATTTGGTCTTTATTTGTAGTTTGCTAAACTTTACTCCTCAAAAATTAACAAAATTACTGCCAAGAAAAAAGGGTAGAACAATAAAAAAAATCTATTAATATTAGCTTGTTGCCGATTTCTGGGTGTAAAATGCCTTAATAAGTTGCAGCTGTTGCTCGACCATGCAGTGGGCTATCATTTACATTAATTCCATTTTGATTATGATGAAAAATTGGTAAAGTTGATCTATAAACAAGCTGCAAAAACTATAGATAAAAAACATCTGTCATCAGCAGCTTGTTACTGGTATTTAGGTTTCAAGTGGCATGAAAAGTGGCCATGAAGAAGAAAGTCATGTCCAATCCTTTTTAGCTCAATTTACAGTAAAAACTAAGTGAAGCTACTACAGTCAAGTTCCAACAAATCATAAGATCTATCAACAGCATCTTGTTGCTGGTTTCCAGTGTTGTGGACATAAAGTGGGCCATCCTTTGCAGTTTTTTTTTTTTTTTTTAATTAATTTATGCCAAAAACTTAGCAAAGCCATATAAAGGCCAAGCAGCATATGGATGAAGGATCTGTCACCAGCAGTTTGCTGCTGGTTTCTAGATTTGCAAAACTGATAAAAGTTAAGATATTTTTTGCACAAGATTGAAAGGACCAAAAAAAAGCAAATTATATTATTACGATCTGCAGATTATTGGAATTTTACCCTCTAATCAAATATAAAATGTCAGATGCAATGATACAATGGCGGCGCTTTACTTCCTTACGGCTACACCTAGAAGTTCGTGACAGCTCTGAGATTCCAGGTGTTGAGACTGCGACTGTGAAGCTACAACCGCGCTGAACACAGGACTCATTCACTGCTGATTATTCTTCCTCCTGGATGGGACAGGTGACGGCGGAGGGGCCGTATATGAAGCGGATGTTCTCACAAGCTCCAGACACATACGGTGAACAACGGGGGTCTCGCATCCGATCTGTACAGATCCAGCATTCCTCGGTGCCTCATCATCCTGGATATGGGATCCTACCCCCTCTGTGCTCCGCACGCTTGCGCCCGATCAATCAAGTAATGTTATATTATTACTTCATGGGCGGAATGAATTCTGGTACAACCATTATCTGCTCATCGTGATACAAAATGTGCAAAAAAAAAAAGAGCCCCAGGCGGTTATAACTAAGATGCAATCCTGCATGATATTTGCAAGGGGAGTAATACGCCCTATAGAGAGAGATTGCAAATTTGTACCGTTTGCTACATTGTTGCATATTTTGCAAATCTTACAGCAGGGCAACAGTAATGTAACATAAGTAAGTACCTATAATACATACACATACAGGGCAGATAGAATTTATACATGCGGCCATATTACTCATTCTTAATGTCCGGATCGGTAATATGGCGCCATATAGTGCACTACCTACAAAAAGGACACAATTAACTGCTCAAATGTTATGCGGCATCCAAAAAACTATCACAACCCGCAAACAATAGAAACATATTAAACATATTAAAGCCAGATATGTGAAAAGCGGGCGTGGGACATGCCGAGTGTAAAGTGTCATGACTCTGACAACAAAAATACGACTTCAGCTAATTTTCTAGATAACGCTCCATTCAACAAGCCAAGTTTACATTTCCCTGCGCTACAGCACACCGGATGCTGAGCGACTTGTACAACATCTGCACAACACATTGCGATAACATGTCTGTCAGCCGAGACTGGATCAGTATTCAAAAGAGCAATATTATGAGATGACGTCCATGAATTAATACCGCCATACGCTGCCAAATAACATATTGTGTGGGATTATTATCTATTTGCATTCTCATTCATGATGCCCCCCCTGTAAATAGGAGCCCTAGGCTTTTACCTTTTTTGGCAATCCCACCAAGGGCCTTTGCATTTTGACCTTCCTTCCTATGATTTGCTTGTCCAGCAAAAAAAATTACAAAACAACTACAACCCCCAACAGGAAGGGAAGATCACAGCATCATAGGCATCTTCTTTTTCTTCCCCCATTAGTCAAGGACATCATAAGCTAATACAGAAACCATGAATGTAAGGTCCTCAGCGGGTCGACGATTTCCAAGCAAATGTTTCTGATTTTCAAAGGACTCCCACAAAAGCTGAAGTCACCCAAATTAAGCCTTGAGAAATGATAAAAAAAAACATCCTACAGTAACAGCAACAACACAGAGTAAGGAGATGTCAGCTTCACCAAAGACATGTCTGCAGATCCGCAGTGTGCGCTGACAAGCCCCATATGCTCTGTTTCAACAAAGTTTAACGCTAAGAAAAAAGATCTGAAGCCTGACATAACAAACGGATCACACCTCAGTAATCCGGCCCAAGGAGATGCTGGGAAAATAACGCATCAAAGAATATTAACTCAATCAGAACAGAAACGCACATAGTAATAACTGCTATAATACTGCTCTCTATGTACAAGAATATAACTACTATAATACTGCCCCTATGTACAAGAATATAACTACTATAATACTGCCCTATGTACAAGAATATAACTACTATAATACTGCTCTCTATGTACAAGAATATAACTACTATAATACTGCCCCTTGTACAAGAATATAACTACTATAATACTGCCCTATGTACAAGAATATAACTACTATAATACTGCCCCCTATGTACAAGAATATAACTACTATAATACTGCTCCTATGTACAAGAATATAACTACTATAATACTGCCCTATGTACAAGAATATAACTACTATAATACTGCCTCTATGTACAAGAATATAACTACTATTATACTGTCCCTATGTACAAGAATATAACTACTACAATACTGCTCCTATGTACAAGAATATAACTACTATAATACTGTCCACTATGTACAAGAATATAACTACTATAATACTGCTCCTATGTACAAGAATATAACTACTATATACTGCTCCTATGTACAAGAATATAACTACTATAATACTGCCCTATGTACAAGAATATAACTACTATAATACTGCCCCTATGTACAAGAATATAACTACTATTATACTGTCCCTATGTACAAGAATATAACTACTACAATACTGCTCCTATGTACAAGAATATAACTACTATAATACTGTCCACTATGTACAAGAATATAACTACTATAATACTGCTCCTATGTACAAGAATATAACTACTATAATACTGCTCCTATGTACAAGAATATAACTACTGTAATACTGCTCCTATGTACAAGAATATAACTACTATAATACTGCCCTATGTACAAGAATATAACTACTTAATACTGCCCTATGTACAAGAATATAACTACTATAATACTGCCTCCTATGTACAAGAATATAACTACTATAATACTGCCCCTATGTACAAGAATATAACTACTATAATACTGCCCTATGTACAAGAATATAACTACTATAATACTGCTCCTATGTACAGAATATAACTACTATAATACTGCCCCTATTACAGAATATAACTACTATAATACTGCCCTATGTACAAGAATATAACTACTATAATACAGCCCCTATGTACAAGAATATAACTACTTTAATACTGCTCCTATGTACAAGAATATAACTACTATAATACTGCCCCTATGTACAAGAAATAAACTACTTAATACTGCTCCTATGTACAAGAATATAACTACTATAATACTGCTCCTATGTACAAGAATATAACTACTATAATACTGCCCCTATGTACAAGAATATAACTACTATAATACTGCCCCTATGTACAAGAATATAACTACTATAATACTGCCCTATGTACAAGAATTATAACTATTATAATACTCGCCCTATATACAAGAATATAACTACTATAATACTGCTCCATATATACAAGAATATAACTACTTAATACTGCCCTCTATGTACAAGAATATAACTACTTTAATACTGCTTCCTATGTACAAGAATATAACTACTATAATACTGCCCCTATGTACAAGAACATAACTACTACAATACTGCTCCTATGTACAAGAATATAACTACTATAATACTGCTCCTATGTACAAGAATATAACTACTATAATACTGCCCCTATGTACAAGAATATACCTACTATAATACTGCCCCTATGTACAAGAATATAACTACTATAATACTGCCCCCTATGTACAAGAATATAACTATTATAATACTGCTCCCTATATACAAGAATATAACTACTATAATACTGCTCCATATATACAAGAATATAACTACTATAATACTGCCCCTATGTACAAGAATATAACTACTATAATACCGCCCCCTATATACAAGAATATTACTACTACTATAATACTGCTTCGTATATACAAGAATATAACTACTATAATACTGCTCCTATGTACAAGAATATAACTACTATAATACTGACCCTATGTACAAGAATATAACTACTATAATACTGCCCCTATGTACAAGACTATAACTACTATAATACTACCCTCTATGTACAAGAATATAACTACTATAATACTACCCCTATGTACAAGAATATACGGTAACTACTATAATACTGCTCCTATGTACAAGAATATATAAACTATTATAATACTGCCCCTATGTACAAGAATATAACTACTATAATACGCATACTGTAGAAGGAGGGGATAAAGCTCACTCCATAGCATACAGTACAGTTATTATTATAATATTATTGCAGTCATATATCAGGACGGGTTTAAGCTTTTTCTATAGTGGCTCTTTGTACATGGATGAACCCAGCAGCAGGGATATTTGCTATAGAAACAGTCTTTTGCTTCAGGAGTCCCATTTCCAGGTGAGGAGATGAATGGCCGTTCCGCCCGCGTGCAGCTGACCACAGCGTGTGCGTTGGGATCCGTCATCTGATTGGTCGGTTCCTGATTTTTTTCATTTCATATTGATTGCAAGTTACACAGAGAGAACTGAATCCGGTCAGTGTGCAGAACAGCAGGCCGCGGCTCACGCTGCTCCCACAGACCGTGGTCCCTCCGCAGCACATCAGAGGGGAGCAGGATACAATGTCAGCCGCGCCAATTTATGAAAGCCAGATGTGCGAGAAATGAGCTAATGTGACTCCAGCAGAGCGTTCTCCTCCAGAGAGGACTCGACTGTAAGATGTCAGGACTGACAACAAAAATATCACTTCCCCTAATGCTCCAGATAATGCTCCTCTGTACAAGCCAAGGCAGCATCGCCCCGCGCCGGACACCGGCTGGCACCGGATACCGGCCGGCACCACATGTATGCAACACATTGCAAAAACATGGCTTCCAACCGAGCCACAGCCGGGAGCCCGGATCAAAGCTGGGAAGGGCCACATCAGGGGCGGACATATCATTGGTGCAACCTGTGCAGCCGCACAGGGGCCCTAGAGGGAGGGGGCCCATTTATACCTCCAAAGCAGGTGCAATTTTGCATTTTTAGGAGCTCTTGGGCTGCAAAGGGCCCATGTATTGTTTTTGCACAGGGGCCCTTTTCTGTCTGCGTCCACCAGTGGGCCACATCACGGGACGGCGGCCATGAATTAATCGCCGCAATTTACATTTGTTTAACCGTTTCAGGACCAAAGCTAATTTTGCAGAAAACAAAGTCCGTTTTGCTTCCCGCACCCCGGCTGCCATATTTATTACTGAGCTGAGGCCGATATTTCAGGCTCCGGTCATCGCAGGTTTCTTTAGGAATCTCTCATCTCGGCCGCAGGACCTGACACTGTATCACACACAAGAGGCTTAGATACACTGGCTCAGCAGACAGCATCACATGTGATAGGGTTAGGTACACAACAACCTTAACAAACTGCATGAAAGAATTAGATACACAGGCTCAGCAGATAGTATCACAAACGAGAGACTTAGATACGAAGGCTAAACAGACAGTACCACACATGGTAGGCTTAGATGCACCAGCTCAGCAGACAGTACCACACATGGTAGGGTTAGATACAGCCCAGCAGACAGTACCACACATGGTAGGGTTAGATACACAGCCCAGCAGACAGTATCACACCTGGTAGCTTAGATACACAGCTCAGCAGACAGTACCACACACGGTAGGGTTAGATACACAGCTCAGCAGACAGTACCACACATGGAAGGGTTAGATACACAGCCCAGCAGACAGTATCACACCTGTAGGCTTAGATACACAGCTCAGCAGACAGTACCACACATGGTAGGCTTAGATGCACCAGCTCAGCAGATAGTATCACACGATAGGCTTAGATGCACCAGCTCAGCAGACAGTACCACACATGGTAGGCTTAGATGCACCAGCTCAGCAGACAGTACCACACATGGTAGGCTTAGATACACAGCTCAGCAGACAGTACCACACACGTAGGGTTAGTTACACAGCTCAGCAGTCAGTACCACACATGTAGGCTTAGATGCACCAGCTCAGCATAGTATCACACGATAGGCTTAGATGCACCAGCTCAGCAGACAGTACCACACATGGTAGGCTTAGATGCACCAGCTCAGCAGATAGTATCACACGATAGGCTTAGATGCACCAGCTCAGCAGTCAGTACCACATATGGTAGGCTTAGATGCACCAGCTCAGCAGACAGTACCACACATGGTAGGCTTGATGCACCAGCTTAGCAGATAGTATCGCACGATAGGCTTAGATGCAGCAGCTCAGCAGACAGTGCCACACCTGGTAGGCTTAGATACAGCAACTCAGCAGACCGTACCACACCTGGCAGGCTTAGATACACAGCTCAGCAGACAGTACCACACCTGGTAGGCTTAGATACATAGCTCAGCAGACAGTACCACACCTGGCAGGCTTAGATACACAGCTCAGCAGACAGTATCACACCTGGTAGGCTTAGATACACAGCTCAGCAGACAGCACCACAATGGTAGGGTTAGATACACAGCTCAGCAGACAGTACCACACATGGTAGGGTTAGATACACAGCTCAGCAGACAGTATCACACATGATAGCTTAGATGCACCAGCTCAGCAGTCAGTACCACATATGGTAGGCTTAGATGCACCAGCTCAGCAGACAGTACCACACATGGTAGGCTTAGATGCACCAGCTCAGCAGACAGTACCACATATGGTAGGCTTAGATGCACCAGCTCAGCAGATAGTATCACATATGGTAGGCTTAGATGCACCAGCTCAGCAGACAGTACCACACATGGTAGGCTTAGATGCACCAGCTCAGCAGTCAGTACCATATATGGTAGGCTTAGATGCACCAGCTCAGCAGACAGTACACACATGGTAGGCTTAGATGCACCAGCTCAGCAGTCAGTACCACATATGGTAGGCTTAGATGCACCAGCTCAGCAGTCAGTACCACATATGGTAGGCTTAGATACATAGCTCAGCAGACAGCACCACACATGGTAGGGTTAGATACACAGCTCAGCAGACAGTATCACACACGGTAGGGTTAGATACACAGCTCAGCAGATAGTACCACACAGGTAGGGTTAGATACACAGCTCAGCAGATAGTACCACACACGGTAGGGTTAGATACACAGCTCAGAAGACAGTTTCACACATGATAGGCTTAGATACATAGCTCAGCAGACAGTACCACAGATGGTAGGGTTAGATACATAGCTCAGCAGACAGTATCAAGCATGATAGGCTTAGATACACAGCTCTGCAGACAATACTACACACGGTAGGGTTAGATACACAGCTCAGCAGACAATATCACACAGGATAGGATTAGATACACAGCTCAGCAGACAGTACCACACACGGTAGGGTTAGATGCACAGCTCAGCAGACAATATCACACAGGATAGGATTAGATACACAGCTCAGCAGACAGTACCACACACAGTAGGCTTAGATACACCGCTCAGTAGACAGTACCACACCGGTGGGGTTAGATACACAGCTCAGCAGACAGTACCGCACACAGTAGGCTTAGATACACCTATCAGTAGACAGTACCACACACGGTAGGGTTAGATACACAGCTCAGCAGACAGTACCACACACGGTAGGGTTAGATAACAGCTCAGCAGACAATATCACACAGGATAGGATTAGATAGGATCTCTGGCTGTGACATGCCAGTGTCAGGGATTTGTTGGGTAGATGCAGCCCACAAGGAATCATCCCAACAATGGCGCTGATATTCCATATCCAGCTTTCTATGAAGTCTCCGGCCGTAGACCTCGTCCTACTCCAATCACCGCAGCAGACGCTCGTCTATGAGGACAATACATCCCGACCATCCGGGAGCCCGCACAATCATAGATGCCCCCGATCATCTCCCCAGATCCCTACAAGAATAACACAGGTGTTCCCCGTCCGCAGGAGCAGGAAATACCGAGCTGATTAAAAACTCCAACGACACCAGCCAAAGCAGCAATAGCACTTTTTATTTTATTTTTTTGAATAGCGGATATTGTAAGAAGCGAGTTCAGCCGCATACTTCACCGCTAAACGCAAATAAACAATAGAAAATACTGTTTATTATACTTTATGGGAAAGAATTACCTAGAACTAAAAATACTCCCAAATTACAGAGATTATAATAAGAAACAGGTCAGTGTTTCACCAGATTTACACTTGTGGGAAGGAGTTTGCACAGGACTGTTCTTATTTACTTCATTACATTAGAAATGTACAATATCACACTGGTAAAAACTAAAATTATTGAGAAAAAAAACATTTTTATGGAAGGCAACTTATTTTTTCCATTTACATTTTTAAAGAGGACCAGTCATCAGGTCAAAAATGGGCAATTGTTGCTCTTTTGTTATTCCCTCTGCCCTCTGACTATTCCGTTTTTTTTATTTTTTTTAAATCTGGCGTACGGTTCCAGAGATATGGGCCTTTTTATTTAGTGCTAACTTTAATGCTCTTTACAAGAGGGCGTGGCTCACGGTGCAGTTATGCAGATGATCTTAAAGACACGCCCTAGAGGATCTATGAGCCACGCCCACTAGGTAAACACCAGAAAAAATTGCACTAACTAATAAAGCACGTATCTCTAGATCCGTATGGCGGATTTAAAAAAAGTAAAAAGCAAAATACTCAAGGGAGCAATGGGAATATACTAAGAGCTAAAACTGCCTATTTTTTTCCCTAGGAAAAGTTCTCTTTATGATGAATTTCACAAAGAATAACAGTGTAGAAATTCTTATTTTCACCACTACTTTTTCCTGTTTATTCCTATGAACATTTTAATGTGAAATACAACATTGAAACAATATACTAGATGGCAACGTATTGTTCTGTGCATATTTTCTATAACGCAGAAGGTTTTTTTTTCTTGCATATATCTTTCTATCAGCTCACCTAGAAGATTTTATTATTTTTATTGGTATTATTGCTTTTTTCAACTGAATTAATATTTTTTCCTATATTTTATATATTATTTTACAATTCTATAAAAAACATGTAGATATAAAAATTATATATTTTTTTAATGGTAAAATAACTTATTATTCAATATTTTTATTTTTCAGAACTATAATTTCAAGATAGTGATCACATAGAACTCTGGTGTTGAGGTTCTATCTCCAGCATAGTCAAAAATATAGTCAATAAAGTATTTTAAAAAATATATAAATTATTTATAGATATCAGATACATTTATATTTTATAAACAATATATTTATATTATAAATGATAATTGATATATAATGCATTTAAATTATAATGTATATTTATATATAAATATACACATATATACGGTAATATATTTACACAAATATATAATTTATAAATATATCTATATATATTTATAATTATATATATACTATTTCAGCAGAACTTTTTTTCGACAAACTCTGTATCTGTTCAATCAAATATTACAACTAAAAGAAAAGTAAAAATAATAATAAATGTATAAAAAAACATTCATTTTTGATCCTCCAATTTGCTTATTTTTTTATAGTTTTATTATTTTATTTTAAGGATGTTTATACTACATTGTCATACTAAGGGAGTATTTGCTTTCCAGGACTTGTGTGCAAGGAAATTACCCGTTATGGGTCACAGACTCTCAGAAATCAGAGTCTTTTTCACCTTTGCCCTAAATTGTAGATTGCAGTAATCTTCCTTTAAAGCCACAGGGATTCACAGCACATTGCTGGGTTATGGCCTGTAACGTTGCAGGATTTTCCCTTTATAGGAGGATTAATGGTGACCCAGACTCAAAATAGTAAATTGTATATGTTAAGGGGGACAAAATTAAGTCCTGGGACAATGGTCAATGTATTGATGAGTAAAGTCAACACTGACTTGTTTGCATTGTAAGATATCTCTTTAATAAATGTCACAGACTCATCTCATGGAGCGTTATATCCCAGCGATACACGCAGTCTCTACCCAGAGATCGCTGCTTTCCCCATACTCTGCCTCCTATACTGCCTTCAGCGCTGTAACTTTACCCTGATGCCAATGTCAAGCCCTACAGGGGTCCGTGCCACATACAGCAGCCTGACAAATAGCAAAACAAGTGTAAATCACAACAAGGAACAACATACAGGGGCAGAAAGTGAGGGTGCTTCAATAGGGGTGAAAGTCAATAAAAGGGGAGAACATAGATTAGCCATCTTCGGAAAACCCCCGGTCAATGCACGTGCGCTTCTGAATCCCACAAAGGGGCGTGATAACATGGAAAAAAGGGCTGACTAGTCTGGGGCAACTAATGCCCCATCAATAAGTCAAAGCCCTAATTCGCATAGGAAATGGGGACATTATAGATGCTTTTTTTAAAGCATTTTAATTGATGAATTACATTATACAGAGCAGGTTAGGCAGGGATTTTAGTCATACATAGGTGAATGTGCTGGGTTGGAGGGCACATGAGGACCTGACAGGTTTCCCTTTAATGCTCTGAAGTCTACTAGGACTATACCCGCCTCTTTCAAACTCCTTAACACAAAACACAGCCTTGGTAATATAAAAAGTGACCTCACCATATCTGGCTATGGATAATTGGATGTTGAACTGCTGTGCTGTTATGCACTATCTGTAATGTTTATTCGTGTTTTATGACTTTTTCCTTATCTCTATTGCTGAGCTGTGAGTCCTCTTCTTTATCCAGATTCACCACATAACGGATGCTGGATTTCCCTGCCTTGGCTTTTATGCGGCTATGATAGTCCCTCCTGATTGGCTGTGCAATATCATGTGATGGCATTATGAGAAAGGCCCTATAGCCATGCCTTTTGCCTTCTCTGGCTGATACAATTACTTCCATGATGTAAAAAAGTGGCTGGATTTTTTGGGGGGGTCAAAATAACCAAATTGTTTGAATTAAGTTCACATTGAATCGATTCATTCATTTCTAAGGCTATGTTCACACTTTGCGTTTTTGCTGTTTTTTTTTCCGCTTGCTCTCTTGGCTGTAAAGAAGATGCTTACAAGCAGCAGGTTTTGCTGAGTTTTTGATGATTAAACTTCTTTAGGTTTTTGCCCAAAAACACAGCAAAAACTGATACCAGCATTTTTTGCTGTTTTTTTTTGCACTCAACCCATTGTTTCCTACGGGTGAAAAAAAAAACACTGAAACAATGCTGAAAGAAGTGACATGCTGAAGTTTGCAAAAATGCAGCAGTTTTCAAACAGTCAGGGAAAAAAAAAATGTGTGTGCATGTGATTTCTGAAGTTCATAGACTGTTACTGCAAAAATCAGTCAGGGACTGCTTGATACGGGTATACCTGACGTTTGGTAGAGCGGCTTAATATTACATTTTTTTGACCCAAAAAACCGTATTAACCAAATACCCTGTGTTTTTTCCATTTTTTTTTAGCACTTGCTTTTACTGTTAATTTTTTTGAACAGAGTATTTTTTGGTTTTTACTGTGCTTTTTTTTTGTTACTGTTAAAACGCAGCATTAGAATTTTGCATGCAAAAAAAAAAAAATGCTGCAAAAACGCAACCTGTGAACAAAGCCTAAATAGATAGATATGTGATAGACTAGCAGTAGATAGATTGATAGTAGATAGATAGGTAATATGATGGATAATAGAGAGATCAGATACTTTGTATAATTTGCAGTTGGTTTTACGGGATGAGCATTTATTTGTAGCACTCCCTGCACCCTACAGTCTGTATGTTCCTCCATGTTACCCTGGTCGCCTCCGGTATGTGTTGCTGCTGCACAGAGGGGCGTACAATGGAGATACATGCAGCGCCGATACGGCCCTATATTGTGGCAAGAAAGGGACCATTGATGGTCCATATGACTGCACTCATTGTCCTTCCTCACATCGGGACCTGCAATTATCCTCATTCCTTCAAAGAACTGCACAGCCATTCACCTCGCAATCTTATCATTTATGATGTCAAATTATATCGCAGGAATCTATCTCCTGTATGAATGAGACTTTCAGCAGCAGCCCCGCGCAGGGCTGCAGATCAAAGGAAGGAGATGTGTCTATATATCTGTATTTACACAAATAGCAAAAAATAACCAACTGTAACTAATATGTTCCAGGAGATTGTACTCTCTACAGTCATGGGCTGGAAAACCAAACAAACAGAGAGCAGGAGACAGGGCCGGGATACATTGTAATAATAATCCTGTAGAATAGGGGGCCCCCCCTGTGATCCGCATTTAACTTTTCTACTCTTTGTTTTCAAGTTTAGAACTGTAAATAAAAACGCGTGACCCGTGCGGAAATCCGTACGCCCCTTACTATTCATTATTTTTACATTTTTCCTGTTTTTTGTTTTGTGCCTTTTTCTGTTTTTCAACCAAATTTCGTTTCTATTTTGCGCCTTATTTTAAGTTTTTTTTTTGTTTTTGCCTGTTTTGTTTTGTTTTTTTTTAGTTCGCCCAAGGGCCTGACTAGGGGTTTCAGAGTTTATTTTTGCCCCACCATCATGTGCGGGCTTTTCAAAAGTTGCAAAATTTGCTGCAAATATTCTCGTCCACTTCCCTACCGGAAATCATTTTATGCACTGTGAATTTTTTTTTAGCAATTTTTTACAAATTTTTCCAAGCATGCAAACATAAGTTGCAAGAAGGTAAAGACGGAAAAAAAGGGGGACAATTTTTTAATTACCCCAAAATTCATGCACCTTGTCCATTTTTGATAAAAAGAAGAAAATTGACTTTTAAAAAATGCAAAAATTGAATCGAGTCTAAGTGCCCCCTATAAAGTGGAAGCATACATTTAAAGGCCAGTATGGCCCATACTTTTTTTCCATGGGTGAGTATTACGAAGGTCATGCGAGCGTAATACAGCTGTATACATGAGGTCCCTTTATTTCCTTCCCCTAAAAATTAGTAATAATTTTCTAAAACACCAAAAAGATGTTTTTTGCGTACGGCCATTAATTGGCAATAAAGTGTTTCTGCACCTTAAAGCTTCCCTAAGGATAAGTATTCTTTTTTACAAGAAAATTTCCTGTTGGGACCCTGCTAAAAAACCCCTGAATAATGCTTTTAAAACAAGTTTGCGCCCCTAAGAACCTAGCAATTGGTTGTAATCTGTCTAAATACAAGAAGCAGATTTTCCCCTGCAGCACCTCCCCAGGAGAATTGAAGAATTACACGGCTTTTCTTCAAATTAATTGAATATTCTATGCAATGGAGGACGGACGGTCCCTCCATAGGGAAAACGCTTTTTTCCCCATTGTCCTCCGCCCTGGCCAAGAGGTGAGCGTCCTGAGCAGAGGCCCTTCCCTTTTTTCTAGTAAAGGGGTTTGTTCATCGGTTTGAAATTTTAATTTCCTTCTGATAATTTAAAAAACTTCGTTTTTTAAGAATGGAAGGAATTTTTTAATTGTTATTTTTTGCCTAGGGTTACAGGGGAAATGTAAATCTATCAGAGGTGGCCGGGCAACAAGGCAAGAAGGGCAGCGCTTGCAAGTTCTTGCTTCATGCTCTGAAGATGGGAAAAAGGGTTTAAACTAGATCCAGTATTTTCGGTGCTCCTGCGCTCCCAAGCGCACAGGAATAAGCAAACCTATGCTGCTGTCTAACTGTCAATCATGCGGGACCCGCCTCCCCCGAAGAAGCAGGAAGGGCTGGGAGGAAGAGGGGGTCCTTCCTGGCCCACAATCTTTTGAGAATTAATCTGCTTGGTAGAACAAAATTTTTGGGAGGGATGAGAGATGGACAGTGGATCCACCTGTTTATACATTGACTCTACGGGGAGGGGGAGGGGGGTGGCAGCTGCATAATAAGATGTGAGGCACTTGGAAGATATTTGAATGAGTCAACACAATGACAATGTCTTGATCAAATACATAGCCCAAGGGAAATGGGTGATGGAGGATTAGCGGACCCTTGCATCCCTGTCCTGGAAAAACCTTGAAGGGGAAATTTATTTCTTAAGTTTTAAAAAAACAACATGCCTGACAGTGCGAAGGAGAAGCCCGAAGGCGAAAAGTACAGTAAGCGGATGATCTCTTTAGCCCAGCAAGAAAGGAAGCCCCTAAAGTTTTATTTTGGGGAAAAAAATTTATAACTTAAGCGAGTTTTTCCCACCCTAAATAAAAATGAAATGTCACTGTGGCTCTTTAACGGTGCGTTCATCTATAAAGGGGGTCCTTTAAACTTTTTGGGTAAAATTCCTTTTCTTCCACTTTTTGCTGGGGTGTCAGGAGGTTTTCTTTATCGTCCCTGATTTTAAACTGCCAACCCAAAATTTTAAATAGAACCACTTTGGGGTCATTGTAAAAAATACCGCCACGGGGAAAGGAAAATTAAATGTGGTCGTAAACCCCTGTGGAAGATGCAACTTAGGAAAGCAAGGAAAAAAGCCAATACAGAGCGGACAGGTCCGCAGCGCACGGGGGGGTTAAATCCCAGTAAAAAAAATTACGAGGGCAAAAAAGGCATTTGGGAACATTACCATTTTTGTTAATTTCCTCCCCAGGACCCATGTGTAAAAAAATCCTCCTGATAAAAGCCTTGGGGCCCCCTGCTCGCCTTCCCTGACCCAAATTTTAAACCCCCCCGGTTAGGAAACGTGACACAAAAAAATTCTTACGTCTGTAGGGGTGGACGGATGGGGACCCGGGGGGGTTTCATGTTGGAGTGCGGCCCTCGGGAAAAACCACTTGGATTTAGATTTGTGATGCGTGTACAGCAAGCGGGCAGGAAATCCTGGTTGGACGGTGGAATATTAAATTTTGGGGCAAAGAAGAAGGGTGTTCAATAAATTGGAACGGGGAAAAATGGCCCCACAAATCCGTGGTATTCTGACCCTCTCTAAAACACAATGGGTTGAAAACCTTTCAATACACCAGAACAGTTACTAAATAAGTTGTTTTTTAAGGATTAAAAAACGCGCCGATGTCATAGGTGTGGGCTGGGGATTCAGCTCCGTTAAAAAGGGAATATCCAGTGAAACAAGTTATCGTGGTGGATAACTCGCTCATTGATGAGTGTTCAACAACAGTTGTTATTTTTTGTAATTAGGAGCCGTATTATGTTAATTTTTCTTGTTTCATAGGGGCAGTATTATAGTAGTTATATTCTTGTACATAGGAGCAGTATTTTTGTAATTATTTTTTGTACATAGGGGCGTTTTTTAGTGTTATATTTTTGTACATAGGGCAGTATTATTGAATTTTATTTTGTTTCAAGGGGCAGGATTTAGTAGTTATATTCTTTTACATAGGAGCAGTTTTATAGTAATTTTTTTCTTGTACATTTGGGGCAAATATTTTAGAGTTATATTCTTGTACATAAGGCGTATTAAGTAGGTTTTATTCCTGTACATAGGAGGGCCAAATATTATAGTTGTTTTATTCCTGTAATAGGAAGGCCAGTATTTTAGTGTTATATTCTTTTCATAGGGCAGTTTTTATAGTTTAGTTAATATTTTTCATGGTGCATTTTATAGTTTGTTTATTCCTGTACATTGGGGCAGTTTTTTTTTTAGGGTTTTATTCTCGTACATTGGGGCGTATTAAAATGTTTTGTTCTTGCACATAGGGGGCAGTATTTAGTTGTTTTTTCCTGTTTAAAAGGTGCGGATTTTTAGGAGTTTTATTCTTTACATTGGGGCAGTTTTTATAGTTTTATTCTTGTTTTAGGGGCCGATTATAGCAGTTTATTACTTGTACATCGTGGCAGTTTTATAGTTGTTTTTTCTTGTAACATTGAGGCGTATTTTTTTAGTAGTTATATTCTTGTACTTTGGAGCAGTATTATAGTATTTATTTTGTACATAGGGGCAGTATTAAGCAGTTTTATTCTTGTACACGTGGCCTTTTAGTTTTAGTTTGTTTTTTTTTGTACATTGAGGCTGTATTATGTAGTTTATTCCTGTAATAGGGGCGGATTATAGTTTTAATTTTTGTAAAATGGGGCAGGGGTTATTGGAAAAATTTTTTTCTTTTTCATAGGGCAGTTTATTGTTGATATATTCCTTGTCATTGGGGCCGTTTATTGTAGTTATATTTTTTAAGTTTGGGGGGGCCGTATTATTGTAGTTATTTTTTTTTTCCCCTTGGGGCAGTTTTATTGTAGTTTTTTGTTAAAAAGGAGCTCAGTATTATAGTAGTTATTTCTTGTATTTAGGGCGTTTTTTTGTTGGTTTTATTCTTGTACATGGGGGCAGTTTTTTATAGTAGTTATATTCTTGTTCCTTTGGGGGCCCCTATTATGTAGTTATATTTTTTTTGTACATTTTGGGGGAGTATTATAGTAGTTTTATTCTTGTAAATAGGAGCAGTATTTAGTAAATTTATTTTTTGAATTGGGGGAGTTTTATAGTAGTTATTTCTT
>JARQOD010000009.1:79082023-79131473 GCA_033576555.1 Oophaga sylvatica
TTTCCAGGTGAGGAGATGAATGGCCGTTCCGCCCGCGTGCAGCTGACCACAGCGTGTGCGTTGGGATCCGTCATCTGATTGGTCGGTTCCTGATTTTTTTCATTTCATATTGATTGCAAGTTACACAGAGAGAACTGAATCCGGTCAGTGTGCAGAACAGCAGGCCGCGGCTCACGCTGCTCCCACAGACCGTGGTCCCTCCGCAGCACATCAGAGGGGAGCAGGATACAATGTCAGCCGCGCCAATTTATGAAAGCCAGATGTGCGAGAAATGAGCTAATGTGACTCCAGCAGAGCGTTCTCCTCCAGAGAGGACTCGACTGTAAGATGTCAGGACTGACAACAAAAATATCACTTCCCCTAATGCTCCAGATAATGCTCCTCTGTACAAGCCAAGGCAGCATCGCCCCGCGCCGGACACCGGCTGGCACCGGATACCGGCCGGCACCACATGTATGCAACACATTGCAAAAACATGGCTTCCAACCGAGCCACAGCCGGGAGCCCGGATCAAAGCTGGGAAGGGCCACATCAGGGCGGACATATCATTGGTGCAACCTGTGCAGCCGCACAGGGGCCCTAGAGGGAGGGGGCCCATTTATACCTCCAAAGCAGGTGCAATTTTGCATTTTTAGGAGCTCTTGGGCTGCAAAGGGCCCATGTATTGTTTTTGCACAGGGGCCCTTTTCTGTCTGCGTCCACCAGTGGGCCACATCACGGGACGGCGGCCATGAATTAATCGCCGCAATTTACATTTGTTTAACCGTTTCAGGACCAAAGCTAATTTTGCAGAAAACAAAGTCCGTTTTGCTTCCCGCACCCCGGCTGCCATATTTATTACTGAGCTGAGGCCGATATTTCAGGCTCCGGTCATCGCAGGTTTCTTTAGGAATCTCTCATCTCGGCCGCAGGACCTGACACTGTATCACACACAAGAGGCTTAGATACACTGGCTCAGCAGACAGCATCACATGTGATAGGGTTAGGTACACAACAACCTTAACAAACTGCATGAAAGAATTAGATACACAGGCTCAGCAGATAGTATCACAAACGAGAGACTTAGATACGAAGGCTAAACAGACAGTACCACACATGGTAGGCTTAGATGCACCAGCTCAGCAGACAGTACCACACATGGTAGGGTTAGATACACAGCCCAGCAGACAGTACCACACATGGTAGGGTTAGATACACAGCCCAGCAGACAGTATCACACTGGTAGGCTTAGATAGCACAGCTCAGCACAGTACCACACAGTAGGTTAGATCACAGCTCAGCAGACAGTACCACACATGGAGGCTTAGATCACCAGCCAGCAGACAGTATCACACGATAGGCTTAGATACACAGCTCAGCAGCAGTACCACATCATGGTAGGCTTAGATGCACCAGCTCAGCAGATAGTATCCCCACTGAGTAGGCTTAGATGCACCAGCTAGCAGACAGTACCACACATGTAGGCTTAGATGCACCAGCTCAGCAGACAGTCCACACATGGTAGGCTTAGATACACACTCAGCAGACAGTACCACACACTGTAGGTTAGTTACACAGCTCAGCAGACAGTACCACACTGGTAGGCTTAGATGCACAAGCTCAGCATAGTATCACACGATAGGCTTAGATCACCCGCTCAGCAGACAGTACCACACATGGTAGGCTTATGACACAGCTCAGCAGATAGTATCACACGATAGGTTAGATGCACCAGCTCAGCAGTCAGTACCACATATGGTAGGCTTAGATGCACCAGCTCAGCAGACAGTACCACACATGGTAGGCTTAGATGCACCAGCTCAGCAGACAGTACCACATATGGTAGGCTTAGATGCACCAGCTCAGCAGAAGTACCACATATGGTAGGCTTAGATGCACTCAGCTCAGTCAGACAGCTACACCACACATGGTAGGCTTAGATGCACCAGCTCAGCAGTCAGTACCACATATGGTAGCTTAGATACACAGCTCAGCAGACAGTACCACACATGGTAGGTTAGATACACAGCTCAGCAGACAGTATCACACACGGTAGGGTTAGATACACAGCTCAGCAGATAGTACCACACAGGTAGGTTAGATACACAGCTCAGCAGAAGTACCACACATGGTAGGGTTAGATACACAGCTCAGCAGACAGTATTCACACATGATAGGCTTAGATACAAGCTCAGCAGACAGTACCACAATGGTAGGGTTAGATACACAGCTCAGCAGACAGTACCACACACGTAGGGTTAGATACACAGCTCAGCAGAAGTACCACACACGGTAGGGTTAGATACACAGCTCAGCAGACAGTACACACATGTAGGTTAGATACACAGCTCAGCAGACAGTACACAGCATGATAGGTTAGATACACAGCTCAGCAGACAGTACACACACGGTAGGTTAGATACACAGCTCAGCAGACAATATCACACAGGATAGGATTAGATACACAGCTCAGCAGACAGTACCACACACGTAGGGTTAGATCACAGCTCAGCAGACAATATCACACAGGATAGGATTAGATACACAGCTCAGACATACACAGTGTAAACACGTAGACACACACACACGGTAGGGTTAGATACACAGCTCAGCAGACAGTACCGCACAC
This sequence comes from Oophaga sylvatica, assembly GCA_033576555.1. Lineage (NCBI taxonomy): Eukaryota > Metazoa > Chordata > Amphibia > Anura > Dendrobatidae > Oophaga > Oophaga sylvatica. The sequence goes on from JARQOD010000009.1 coordinate 79,084,632, forward strand.
AGTAGGCTTAGATACACCTATCAGTAGACACTACCACACACGGTAGGGTTAGATACACAGCTCAGCAGACAGTACCACACACGGTAGGGTTAGATACACAGCTCAGCAGACAATATCACACAGGATAGGATTAGATAGGATCTCTGGCTGTGACATGCCGTGTCAGGGATTTGTTGGGTAGATGCAGCCCACAAGGAATCATCCCAACAATGGCGCTGATATTCCATATCCAGCTTTCTATGAAGTCTCCGGCCGTAGACCTCGTCCTACTCCAATCACCGCAGCAGACGCTCGTCTATGAGGACAATACATCCCGACCATCCGGGAGCCTCCGCACAATCATAGATGCCCCCGATCATCTCCCCAGATCCCTACAAGAATAACACAGGTGTTCCCCCGTCCGCAGGAGCAGGAAATACCGAGCTGATTAAAAACTCCAACGACACCAGCCAAAGCAGCAATAGCACTTTTTATTTTATTTTTTTTGAATAGCGGATATTGTAAGAAGCGAGTTCAGCCGCATACTTCACCGCTAAACGCAAATAAACAATAGAAAATACTGTTTATTATACTTTATGGGAAAGAATTACCTAGAACTAAAAATACTCCCAAATTACAGAGATTATAATAAGAAACAGGTCAGTGTTTCACCAGATTTACACTTGTGGGAAGGAGTTTGCACAGGACTGTTCTTATTTACTTCATTACATTAGAAATGTACAATATCACACTGGTAAAAACTAAAATTATTGAGAAAAAAAACATTTTTATGGAAGGCAACTTATTTTTTCCATTTACATTTTTAAAGAGGACCAGTCATCAGGTCAAAAATGGGCAATTGTTGCTCTTTTGTTATTCCCTCTGCCCCTCTGACTATTCCGTTTTTTTTCTTTTTTAAATCTGGCGTACGGTTCCAGAGATATGGGCCTTTTTATTTAGTGCTAACTTTAATGCTCTTTACAAGAGGGCGTGGCTCACGGTGCAGTTATGCAGATGATCTTAAAGACACGCCCTAGAGGATCTATGAGCCACGCCCACTAGGTAAACACCAGAAAAAATTGCACTAACTAATAAAGCACATATCTCTAGATCCGTATGGCGGATTTAAAAAAGTAAAAAGCAAAATACTCAAGGGAGCAATGGGAATATACTAAGAGCTAAAACTGCCTATTTTTTCCCTAGGAAAAGTTCTCTTTATGATGAATTTCACAAAGAATAACAGTGTAGAAATTCTTATTTTCACCACTACTTTTTCCTGTTTATTCCTATGAACATTTTAATGTGAAATACAACATTGAAACAATATACTAGATGGCAACGTATTGTTCTGTGCATATTTTCTATAACGCAGAAGGTTTTTTTCTTGCATATATCTTTCTATCAGCTCACCTAGAAGATTTTATTATTTTTATTGGTATTATTGCTTTTTTCAACTGAATTAATATTTTTTCCTATATTTTATATATTATTTTACAATTCTATAAAAACATGTAGATATAAAAATTATATATTTTTTTAATGGTAAAATAACTTATTATTCAATATTTTTATTTTTCAGAACTATAATTTCAAGATAGTGATCACATAGAACTCTGGTGTTGAGGTTCTTATCTCCAGCATAGTCAAAAATATAGTCAATAAAGTATTTTAAAAAATATATAAATATTTATAGATATCAGATACATTTATATTTTATAAACAATATATTTATATTATAAATGATAATTGATATATAATGCATTTAAATTATAAATGTATATTTATATATAAATATACACATATATACGGTAATATATTTACAAAAATATATAATTTATAAATATATCTATATATATTTTATAATTATATATATACTATTTCAGCAGAACTTTTTTTCGACAAACTCTGTATCTGTTCAATCAAATATTACAACTAAAAGAAAAGTAAAAATAATAATAAATGTATAAAAAAACATTCTTTTTGATCCTCCAATTTGCTTATTTTTTTATAGTTTTATTATTTTATTTTAAGGATGTTTTATACTACATTGTCATACTAAGGGAGTATTTGCTTTCCAGGACTTGTGTGCAAGGAAATTACCCGTTATGGGTCACAGACTCTCAGAAATCAGAGTCTTTTTCACCTTTGCCCTAAATTGTAGATTGCAGTAATCTTCCTTTAAAGCCACAGGGATTCACAGCACATTGCTGGGTTATGGCCTGTAACGTTGCAGGATTTTCCCTTTATAGGAGGATTAATGGTGACCCAGACTCAAACATAGTAAATTGCTATATGTTAAGGGGGAACAAAATTAAGTCCTGGGACAATGGTCAATGTATTGATGAGTAAAGTCAACACTGACTTGTTTGCATTGTAAGATATCTCTTTAATAAATGTCACAGACTCATCTCATGGAGCGTTATATCCCAGCGCTACACGCAGTCTCTACCCCAGAGCTCGCTGCTTTCCCCATACTCTGCCTCCTATACTGCCTTCAGCGCTGTAACTTTACCCTGATGCCAATGTCAAGCCCTACAGGGGTCCGTGCCACATACAGCAGCCTGACAAATAGCAAAACAAGTGTAAATCACAACAAGGAACAACATACAGGGGCAAGAAAGTGAGGGTGCTTCAATAGGGGTGAAAGTCAATACAAAGGGGAGAACATAGATAAGCCATCTTCGGAACCTCCGGTCATGCACAGTGCGCTTCTGAATCCCACAGGGGCGTGATAACATGGAAAAAGGGCTGACTAGTCTGGGGCAACTAATGCCCCATCAATAAGTCAAAGCCCTAATTCGCATAGGAAATGGGGACATTATAGATGCTTTTTTTAAAGCATTTAATTGACTGAATTACATTATACAGAGCAGGTTAGGCAGGGAGTTTAGTCATACATAGGTGAATGCTGCTGGGTTGGAGGGCACATGAGGACCTGACAGGTTCCCTTTAATGCTCTGAAGTCTACTAGGACTATACCCAGCCTCTTTCAAACTCCTTAACACAAACACAGCCTTGGTAATATAAAAGTGACCTCACCATATCTGGCTATGGATAATTGGATGTCGAACTGCTGTGCTGTTATGCACTATCTGTAATGTTTATTCAGTGTTTTATGACTTTTTCTCCTTATCTCTATTGCTGAGCTGTGACGTCCTCTCATTATCCAGATTCACCACATAACGGCTGCTGAATTCCCTGCCTTGGCTTTTATGCAGGCTGTGATAGTCCCTCCTGATTGGCTGTGCAATATCATGTGATGGCATTATGAGAAAGCCCTGCATAGCCATGCCTTTTGCCTTCTCTGGCTGATACAATTACTTCCATTGATGTAAAAAAGTGGCTGGATTTTTTGGGGGGGTCAAAATAACAAATTGTTTGAATTAAGTTCACATTGAATCGATTCATTCATTTCTAAGGCTATGTTCACACTTTGCGTTTTTGCTGCTTTTTTTCCGCTTGCTCTCTTGGCTGTAAAGAAGCTGCTTACGAGCAGCAGGTTTTGCTGAGTTTTTGATGATTAACTTCTTTAGGTTTTTGCACCAAAAACACAGCAAAAACTGATACCAGCATTTTTTGCTGTTTTTTTTGCACTCACCCATTGTTTCCTACGGGTGAAAAAAAAACACTGAAACAATGCTGAAAGAAGTGACATGCTGAAGTTTGCAAAAATGCAGCAGTTTTCCAAACCAGTCAGGGAAAAAAAAACAATGTGTGTGCATGTGATTTCTGAAGTCTCATAGACTGTTACTGCAAAACATCAGTCAGGGACTGCTCTGATACGGGTATACCTTGACGTTTGGTAGAGCGGCTTAATATACATTTTTTGCAAAAAACGTATTAACCAAAATACCCTGTGTTTTTCCATCTTTTTATTAGCACTTGCTGTTTACTGTTATTTTTTTTGCAACAGAGTATTTTTTGGTTTTACTGTGCTTTTTTATTGTTACTGTAAAACGCAGCTTAGAATTTGCATGCAAAAAAAAAAAAATGCTGCAAAAACGCAACCTGTGAACAAAGCCTAATAGATAGATATGTGATAGACTAGCCAGATAGATTAGATAGATAGATAGATAGGTAATAGATGGATAATAGAGAGATCAGATACTTTGTATAATTAGCAGTTGGTTTTACGGGATGAGCATTATTTGTAGCACTCCCTGCACCCTACAGTCTGTATGTTCCTCCATGTTACCCTGGTCGCCTCGGTCTGTGTTGCTGCTGCACAGAGGGGCGTACAATGTGAGATACATGCAGCGCCGATACGGCCTATATTGTGGCAAAGAAAGGGACCATTGATGGTCCAATATGACTGCCTCATTGTCCTTCCTCACATCGGGACCTGCAATTATCCTCATTCCTTCAAAGAACTGCACAGCCATTCAACCTCGCAATCTTATCATTATGATGTCAAATTATATCGCAGGAATCATCTCCTGTAAGAATGAGACTTTCCAGCAGCAGGCCCCGCGCAGGGCTGCAGATCAAAGGAAGGAGATGTCGTCTATATATCTGTATTTACACAAATAGCAAAAATAACCAACTGTAACTAATATGTTCCAGGAGATTGTATCTCTCTACAGTCATGGCTGGAAAACCCAAACAAACAGAGAGCAGGAGACAGGGCCGCCGATACATTGTAATAATAAGTCCTGTAGAATAGGGGCCGCCTGTGATCCGCATCACACTTTACATACTCATAGATTACAAGTTTAGAACTGTAAATAAAAACGACGTGACTGTGCGGAATCCGTACAGCCCCCTACTACATTCATTCATTATTACATTTGCCTGTTTTTTGTTTTGTGCCTTTTTCTGTTTGCACCAAATTCATCTTTCTATTTTGCGCCTTATTTTAAGTTTATTTTATATGTATTTGCCTGTTTTGTTTTGTTTTTTTTAGTTCGCCCAATGGGCCTGACTTAGGGTTTCCAGATGTTTTGTGCCGACTCATCATGTGCGACTTTTCAAAAAGTTGCAAAATTTGCTGCAAATATTCTCCAGTCCACTTCATACCTGGAGTCATTTTATGCACATGTGAATTTTTTTTTAGCAATTTTTACATTTTACCAAGCATGCAAACAATAGTTGCAAGAATGGTAAAGACAGGAAAAAAAGAGACAATTTTTTACTTTACGCAAAATTCATGCACCTTGTCCATTTTTGATAAAAAAGAAGAAAATTGACTTAAAAAATGCAAATGATGAATCGAGCTCTACGTGCCCATATAAATGTGGAAGCATACATTATAAAGTCCAGTATGGCCCATACATTATTTCCATGGGTGCTGTATTACGAAGGTCATGCAGAGCAGTAATACAGCTGTATACATGAGGTCGTATATTTACCTTCCCTAAAAATAGTAATAATTACTAAAACACCAACAGATGTTTTTGCGCTACAGCGCCATATATTGGCAATAAAGTGTACTGCATCTAAAGCTTCCCTAAGGATAAGCTATTCATTTATATTACCAGAAAATTCCTGTTGGGACCCCTGCTAAACCCCCTGACTAATGCATGAAAACATGTGCGCCCCCTAAGAACCCTAGCAATTGGTTGTAATCTGTCTAAATACAAGACAGCAAGATTTTCCCTGCAGCGCCACCACAGGAGAATTGAAGCATTACACGGCTCTACTTCAAATTAATAGAATTTCTATGCAATGGAGGACAGGACAGGTCCTCCATAGGGAAAACGTCTCTTTCACATTGTCCTCCGCCCTGGCCAAGAGGTGAGCGTCCTGAGCAGAGGACCCTCTTCTTTCTTCTAGTAAAGGGTTTGTCTCATCGGTTGAAATTGCAATTTCCTTCTGATAATAAAATCTTCGATCTTTTTAAGAATGGAAGGAATCTTAATTGTATTGTTGCCTAGATTACAGGCCACTGCTACAATCTATCAGAGGTGGCCGGGCAACAAGGCAAGAAGGGCAGCGCTTGCAAGTTCTTGTTCAGTGCTCTGAAGATGGAAGGATCACTAGATCCAGATAGTTACGGTGCTCCTGCGCTCCCCCAATGCTGCACAGAAAAAGCTACCTATGCTGCTGGTCCTAACTGTCAATCAAGCAGGAGTGCCCCGCCTCCCCCTGAAGAAGCAGGAAGCTGGGAGGAAGAGGAGGGTCCTCTCCTGGTCACAATCTTTAGAGAATTAATCTGCTGGTAGAACACAAGTATTGAGGGATGAGAAGATGGACAGTGGATCCACCTGTATATACATTGACTCAATACCGGGGAGGGGGAGGAGGGGTGGACAGCTGCATAAATCAGATGTGATGGCCCTTGGAAGATATTATGAATGAGTCAACACAACTGACAATGTCTCTGATCAAATACATAGCCCCAAGGACTGGGATGATAGGAGGATTAGCCGGACCTTGCATCCCTGTCACTGGAAAAACCTTGAAGCGGAATTTATTTCTTAAAGTGTAAAAAGTAACATGCCTGACAGTGCGAAGGAGAAGCCCGAAGGCGAAACGTACAGTAATGCGGATGATCTCATCTACTGTCCCAGCAAGAAAGGAAGCACTAAAGTTTATATGTGAAATTATAATCTTATAGCGAGTTATTCCACCCTACATAAAATATGAAATGTCACCTGTGGCTCTTTAAACGGTGCGTTCATCTATAAAGGGGTCCTAAACGTTTTGTAAATATCCTTTTCTGCCACTTTTTGCTGGGTGTTCAGGAGGTTTTCTTATATCGCTCCCTGACTAAACTGCACAATCCAAATAATAGCACCACATAGTGCAAGCAATGTAAAAAATACCGCCACGGAGTGCAGGAATTAAGATGTGGTCGTCATCACTGTGGAAGATGCAACTTAGGAAACGCAAGGAAAAAGCCATACAGAGCGGACAGAGTCCTGCAGCGCACAGGGGGTTAATCCTTCCAGTAAAAAAATATACGAGTCAAAAAGGCATTTGGGAACATTACCAATTGTGTTAATTTCCTCCCCAGGACCCATGTGTCAGAAAATCACTCCTGATACAGCCTTGGCCGCCTGCTCGCCTTCTGCACGCCAAATATTAAACCCACAGAGCTTAGGAAACGTGACACAAAAATTCTTCACGTCTGTAGGATGGACGGATCGGGGACCCGGAGGGGGTTTCATGTTGGAGTGCGGCGTCGTGGAAAAACACTTGGATCTAGAATAGTGATTCGTGTACAGCAGCGACAGGAGTCCTGGTTGGACGGATGGAATATTAAATGGGGCAAAGAGAAGGGTGTTCAATAAAATGGACCGGGGAAAAATGGCCACAATGATCAGTGGTATCTGACCCTCTCTAAAACACAATGGGTCTGAACCGTACAATACACCATGCAACAGTTACTACTAAAGTTGTACAGGATTAAAAAACAGCGCCACGACTGTCACTAGGTCGTGACTGGTATTACAGCTCACGTTAAAAGGGAATATCCAGTGAAAGCAAGTTATCGATAGGTGATAACTCGCTCATTGATGAGTGTTCAACAACAGTTGTTATATTCTTGTACATAGGAGCAGTATTATAGTAATTATATTCTTGTACATAGGGGCAGTATTATAGTAGTTATATTCTTGTACATAGGAGCAGTATTATAGTAATTATATTCTTGTACATAGGGGCAGTATTATAGTAGTTATATTCTTGTACATAGGAGCAGTATTATAGTAATTATATTCTTGTACATAGGGGCAGTATTATAGTAGTTATATTCTTGTACATAGGAGCAGTATTATAGTAATTATATTCTTGTACATAGGGCAGTGATTATAGTAGTTATATTCTTGTACATAAAGCAGTATTATAGTAGTTATATTCCTGTACATAGGAGGCAGTATTATAGTAGTTATATTCTGTACATGGAGGCAGTATTTAGTATTATATTCTTGTACATAGGAGCAGTATTTAGTTATATTCTTGTACATAGGAGCAGTATTATAGTAGTTATATTCCTGTACATAGGGGCAGTATTATAGTAGTTATATTCTCGTACATAGGGGCAGTATTATAATAGTTATGTTCTTGCACATAGGGGCAGTATTATAGTAGTTATATTCTGTACATAGGTGCAGTATTATAGTAGTTATATTCTTGTACATAGGGGCAGTATTATAGTAGTTATATTCTTGTACATAAAGGGGCAGTATTATAGCAGTTATATTCTTGTACATCGTGGCAGTATTATAGTAGTTATATTCTTGTACATAGAGGCAGTATTATAGTAGTTATATTCTTGTACATAGGAGCAGTATTATAGTAGTTATATTCTTGTACATAGGGCAGTATTATAGCAGTTATATTCCTTGTACATAGTGGCAGTATTATAGTAGTTATATTCTGTACATAGAGGCAGTATTATAGTAGTTATATTCTGTACATAGGGGCAGTATTATAGTAGTTATATTCCTGTACATAGGGGCAGTATTATAGCAGTTATATTCTTGTACATAGGGCAGTATTATAGTAGTATATTCTGTACATAGGGGCAGTATTATAGTAGTTATATTCTTGTACGAGGGGGCAGTATTATAGTAGTTAATTCTTGTACATAGGGGCAGTATTATAGTAGTTATATTCTGTAAATAGGGCAGTATTATAGTAGTTATCTTCTTGTATATAGGGCAGTATTATAGTAGTTATATTCTTGTACATAGGAGCAGTATTATAGTAGTTATATTCTTGTACATAGGGGCAGTATTATAGTAGTTATATTCTTGTACATAGGGGCAGTATTATAGTAGTTATATTCTTGTAAATAGGAGCAGTATTATAGTAGTTATATTCTTGTACATAGGGCAGTATTATAGTAGTTATATTCTTGTACATAGGAGCAGTATTATAGTAGTTATATTCTTGTACATAGGGCAGTATTATAGTAGTTATATTCTTGTACATAGGAGCAGTATTATAGTAGTTATATTCTTGTACATAGGGGTACTATTATAGTAGTTATATTCTTGTACATAGGGGCAGTATTATAGTAGTTATATTCTTGTACATAGGGCAGTATTATAGTAGTTATATTCTTGCACATAGGGCAGTATTATAGTAGTTATATTCTTGTACATAGGGAGCAGTATTATAGTAGTTATATTCTTGTACATAGGGGTAGTATTATAGTAGTTATATTCTTGTACATAGGAGCAGTATTATAGTAGTTATATTTTCGTCCATTGGGACGGTATAATACTAGCTATATTTTGTTGAGTATTTTTTCTAATCATTCTCAGCAAAAAAGCAGTTATTCTTCGGACTTTTGCTTGTGGTATACTTAGCAGACACACTGAATATTTTTCAGCATGGTGCAATTAAAGGGGATCATTTTTTTTTTATTATGCCACAGCAAGAAATCTTTGTGTGAATGTTCCAGATCCTACAAATCCTTGTGTAGCTTTGGGAAAGTCTTCTCTACCTTAATGAAAAATTTCACAATGAAAGAATTGTACTGAGCGGATAATAAGTTGTTCCCAAATGAGTGTTGACATCTGAGTAAAGTCGCGGAGTCTGGGACAAGGGATCGCCTGACAGTCGACAGGGAAAATCGAAAGAGGGGAACTTTGTGTAATGTGATTGTAGATCACAGCGCGCTTTGCATCCAGCGCTGCCTCGCTTAGTGGTCACTGTACGTGCTGAAAACCCACATTTCCCAAAATATATTATTGTAGTAAATGTCTCCTGGAAATCACAGACTCGGCAGCCTCAGTGACTCCTCATGGCAGGAATGTTCCTCATTTTCTGCTTCATGTACTGAGTGCTATTGCGTTTCAGAGGCTGGAGCTGTGCAGTCATTATCATTGATTATCTGTGGCTGTGGCAAATTATGGGGTTTACTTAACTGGTAAAACTATACAGTAATGTCAGATAGCTATATAGGGACCCTTGGAGTGTAGGGGCCGAAAAGTACTTCTGTCATATAAGAAGACCCCAGTCTAACTTTTGCCACATGGTTTCGCATCCATTCTCAGGAGCTCCAAGTTACCCCTATAAATGTACTTACTGTTTATACCTTTACAAGGACCACCGAGTGTCAGCAGTGCAAGGGTTAATGGATTAGCTATGAGATAGATAGATAATAATAGATAGATAGATAGATAGATAGATAGATAGATAGATATAGATAGATAGATAGATAGAGTTGTGTTAAAAAGTTTACATACCCTGGTAGAATCTTAGCTTTCTTGGCCTTTTTTCAGAGAATATGAATGATAACTCCAAACCTTTTTCTCCACTCATGGTTAGTGGTTGAGTGAAGCCATTTATTGTCAAACTACTGTGTTTTCTCTTTTTAAATCATAATGACAACTCAAAACATCCAAATGACCCTGATCAAAAGTTCACATACCCCATTTCTTAATACCGTGTATTGGCCCCTCTAACATCAATGACAGCTTGAAGTCTTTTGTGGTTGTTGTGGATGAGGTTCTTTATTTTCTCAGGTGGTAAAGCTGCCCACTCTTCTTGGCAAAAAACCTCCAGTTCCTGTAAATTCCTGGGCTGTCTAGCATGAATTACGGTACGCGCTTGAGATCTCCCCAGAGTGGCTCAATGATATTGAGGTCAGGAGACTGAGATGGCCGCTCCAGAACCTTCACATTGTTCTGTTGTAGCCAATGACAGGTCGATTTGGCCTTGTGTTTTGGATCGTTGTCATGTTGGAACGTCCAAGTACATCCCATGCGCAGCTTCCGGGCTGATTATTGCAAATTTGCCTCCAGTATTTGCTGATAACGTGCTGCATTCATCTTTCCATCAACTCTGACCACGTTTCCTGTGCCTTTATAGCTCACACATCCCCAAAACATCAGGATCCTCCTCCGTGCTTTGCAGTAGGAATGGTGTTCCTTTTGTCATAGGCCTTGTTGACCTCTCTCCAAATTTAACACTTATGATTGTGGCCAAAAAGTTTGATTTTGGTCTCATCACTCTAAATTACCTTGTTCCAGAAGTTTTGAGGCTTGTCTCTGTGCTGTTTTGCATATTGTAGGCGATATACTTTGTGGCATTTGCGCAGTAATGGCTTTCTTTTGGCTACTCGACCATGCAGCTCATTTTTCTTCAAGTGCCTCCTTATTGTGCATCTTGAAACAGCCACATCGCTAGTTTTCAGAGAGTCCAGTATTTCAGCTGATGTTATTTGTGGGTTTTTCTTTGCATCCCGAACAATTTTCCTGGCAGTTGAGGACAAAATTTTTGTTAATCTACCTGACCGTGGTTTTATTTTTACAGAGCCCTGATTTTACATTTGTTAATCACAGTTTGAACGCTGCTGACTGGCATTATCAATTCCTTGGATATCTTTTTGTATCCTTTTCCTGTTTTATATAGTTCAACTACCTTTTCCTGTAGATCCGTTGACAATTCTTTTGCTTCCCCCATGACTCACAATCTAGAAATGTCAGTGGCTGAATGAAAGATGCAAGAGTCTGTCTGGATCCCAGAAACTCACTCAGCTTTTATTCACACACACTGATTACAAGCAAACAGGTCACAGGTGAGGATGTTACCTTTAGTAGCCAGTCAAACCCATTTGTGTCAACTTCTGTGTATGTTATCAGGCCAAAATCACCAGGGTATTTGAAGTTTTGATCAGGGTCATTTGGATGTTTTGTGTTGTCATTATTATTTAAAAAGAGAAAACACAGTAGTGACAATAAATGGCTTCACCCAACCACTAACCATAAGTGGAAAAAAGTTTTGGTGTTATGATTCATATTCTCTGAAAAAAGACCAAGAAAGCAAAAATTCTGCCGGGGTGTGTAAACTTTTGAGCACAACTGTAGATAGATAGATTAAATTAGATAATAGATAGAAAGTAATAAATAGATGTAGATAGATGAAGATAGATAGATGAATAGATAGATAGATAGATAGATAGATAGATAGATAGATGAAGATAGGATAGATAGATAGATTAGATAGATAGATAGATAGATGATGTGCCCTGCGTATATGGAGGCTCTGTGATTCTTACATAATCTTACTGGCAGAGTCATATCCTGGAACAAATTCCGCAGAAGATTTAATATAAAATGCATTAAGAAATTGGCAAATAGAACATGAATTTTTATCTGCGGCCTCAGATTCTGGGGCAGCACATTTATCCCGGCACTAGAATCCCCTGGATGCAATGTGATCCCAGACCCCATAAACCTGGACACTTGTGCTCAGGCTCCACAGCTGGAGGATTAGATAATGATTCATTAGGCTACATTAGCATGGACTCTGAAAAATAAATGTAAAGGGGTGCCCTCGTTTTAGTAAACTCCTTATTGAAAACTCAATTCAGAGAGTCAACTATAGGCCAAAATTGAGGACGGCAACATGGAGCATCTCCCAGTACAGTATTGTGCAGCAGAGCTGTGCTAATTTGGTATTGTGTAGCAGAGCTGTGTTAGGCTACTTTCACACTTGGGTTTTTTTGCGCTGCGTTTCGAGCGCACATGAAGCGCATTAAAAAAAGCATGCAAACGCTTGTAAACGCTGCAATATTTAGTCGCATCAGCATGCGCATTTCAACAAAAAAACGCAGCGTTTGTCTGCGATTTCATGCGTTTTTGCATGCGTTTGCGTTTTTTTGGCGCATGCGTTTTCTATTTGTCACATTATCATCTCTGCCTCCATCATCTGTCTCCATCATCTCTGCCTCCATCATCTGTCTCCATCATCTCTGCCTCCATCAGCTGTCTCTATCATCTCTGCCTCCATCAGCTGTCTCCATCATCTCTGTCTCCATCATCTCTGTCTCCATCATCTCTGCCTCCATCATCTGCTCCATCATCTCTGGCTCCATCATCTCTGTCTCTCATCTCTGGCTCTATCATCTCTGGCTCTATCATCTCTGCCTCCATCAGCTGTCTCCATCATCTCTGGCTCTATATCTCTGCCTCCATCATCTCTGGCTCCATCATCTCTGCTCCATCATCTCTGGCTTATCATCTCTGCCTCCATCAGCTGTCTCCATCATCTCTGGCTCTATCATCTCTGTCTCCATTATCTCTGCCTCCATCAGCTGTCTCCATCATCTCTGCCTCCATCATCTCTGGCTCTATCATCTCTGTCTCCATCATCTCTGCCTCCATCATCTCTGCCTCCATCATCTCTGCTCCATCATCTCTGGCTCCATCATCTTGTCTCCATCATCTCTGCTCTATCATCTCTGGCTCTATCATCTCTGCCTCCATCAGCTGTCTCCATCATCTCTGGCTCTATCATCTCTGCCTCCATCATCTCTGGCTCCATCATCTCTGTCTCCATCATCTCTGGCTCTATCATCTCTGGCTCTATCATCTCTGCCTCCATCAGCTGTCTCCATCATCTCTGGCTCTATCATCTCTGTCTCCATTATCTCTACCTCCATCAGCTGTCTCCATCATCTCTGCCTCCTCATATCTCTGGCTCTATCATCTCTGACTCCATCATCTCTGGCTCCATCATCTCTGGCTCCATCATCTCTGTCTCCATCATCTCTGGCTCTATCATCTCTGGCTCTATCATCTCTGCCTCCATCAGCTGTCTCCATCATCTCGGTCTCCATCATCTCTGTCTCCATCATCTCTGGCTCTATCATCTCTGACTCCATCATCTCTGGCTCCATCATCTCTGTCTCCATCATCTCTGGCTCTATCATCTCTGGCTCCATCATCTCTGGCTCCATCATCTCTGCCTCCATCATCTCTGGCTCCATTATTTACAGAAAAATCGCGTGTGTGCAAAAGCGCTGACGAGCGCAAAGCCATGCGCACGCCAGCGCCCCCATAGACTGCAATGTTATTTTTTGCGCATAGCATGCGCACACGTGCACACGCGTTTTTTTAAAGTGGTTGGGCGGAAAAAAAAATGCAACATGTAGCGTCTGGCGCGTATGGGCGCACACCGGGAAAATGCGCAGCGCACGACAAACGCACATGAACGCGTGCAAGCGCTAGACCCTGCGCCCGCCATGTTAAAGATAGGGGAACATTGCGCATGCGTCCGATAGCGCAAGATGCGCTGCGCAAAAAAAACGCAAGTGTGAAAGTAGCCTTAATTTGGTATTGTGTAGCAGAGCTGCGTTAGTATGGTATTGTGTAGCAGAGCTGTGTTAATTTGGTATTGTGTAGCAGAGTTGTGTTAGTATGGTATTGTGTAGCAGAGCTGTGTTAATTTGGTATTGTGTAGCAGAGTTGTGTTAGTATGGTATTGTGTAGCAGAGCTGTGTTAATTTGGTATTGTGTAGCAGAGCTGTGTTAGTATGGTATTGTGTAGCAGAGCTGTGTTAATTTGGTATTCTGTAGCAGAGTTGTGTTAGTATGGTATTGTGTAGCAGAGCTTTGTTAATTTGGTATTGTGTAGCAGAGTTGTGTAAGTATGGTATTGTGTAGCAGAGCTGTGTTAATTTGGTATTGTGTAGCAGAGCTGTGTTAGTATGGTATTGTGTAGCAGAGCTGTGTTAATTTGGTATTGTGTAGCAGAGCTGTGTTAGTATGGTATTGTGTAGCAGAGCTGTGTTAGTATGGCATTGTGTAGCAGAGCTGTGTTAGTATGGCATTGTGCAGCAGAGCTGTGTTAATTTGGTATTGTGTAGCACAGCTGTGTTAGTATGGTATTGTGTAGCAGAGCTGTGTTAATTTGGTATTGTGTAGCAGAGCTGTGTTAGTACGGCATTGTGTAGCAGAGCTGTGTTAGTATGGCATTGTGTAGAAGATGTGTTAGTTTGGTATTGTGTAGTAGAGTAATGACAGTATAGTATATCATATCTGCGATAGCTTATTTTGCGGTGGTACAGATAGTACAGATGTGTAAGTGCTGGTTGTTGAATACATACATCAGTATAAAGTTGTAGCATTTTCCATTGACCGCCAGGATGAAGTCTCCCTCTATACCCACTGCAGGGGTGGGTGGGCATTATGGGTTCTTATTACACATTTTCCTTACAAAATCTTCTCTTAAATTCCCTATTTTGCCACTTGTAAACAGGGAATGAAATTGCTGTAAATGCCAATGAAATCAATGGTTACGCGCAACTGCAAGTCAATGAGCAATAAACTGTGAATGTCTCCAGTATATAAAACAGCGTTTGCCCCTCGTAAACTCCAAACCTGGGAAGAGGGAAATTCCGCTCAGTGAACCATCACCGGAACCAGCGTCAGGTACATCAATAAAATCGTCCACGGTGGTCAGGCAATAAGACGCAACGCCGAGGAAAAAGCGGAATGTGGAGAGAAAACTGCAAGTAAAGGCAGCAATGTCCCACCAAAACTACCATGCTTCTACACAGTGACCGCACCAGCAGAATAGTGAGTGCAGCTCTGGGGTATAATACAGGATGTAACTCAGGATCAGTAATGTAATGTATGTACACAGTGACTGCACCAGCAGAATGTGAGTGCAGCTCTGGAGTATAATCAAGATGTAACTCAGGATCAGTAATGTAATGTATGTACACAGTGACTGCACCAGCAGAATAGTGAGTGCAGCTCTGGGGTATAAATACAGGATGTAACTCAGGATCAGTACAGGATCAGTAATGTATGTACACAGTGACTGCCCAGCAGAATAGTGAGTGCAGCTCTGGAGTATAATACAGGATGTAACTCAGGATCAGTAATGTAATGTATGTACACAGTGACTGCACCAGCAGAAAAGTAGTGCAGCTCTGGAGTATAATACAGGATGTAACTCAGGATCAGTAATGTATGTATGTACACAGTGACTGCACCAGCAGAATAGTGAGTGCAGCTCTGGGTATAATACAGGATGTAACTCAGGTTCAGTAATGTAATGTATGTACACAGTGACTGCACCAGCAGAATAGTGAGTGCAGCCTGGAGTATAATACAGGATGTAACTCAGGATCAGTAATGTAATGTATGTACACAGTGACTGCACCAGCAGAAAAGTGAGTGCAGCTTGGAGTATAATACAGGATGTAAACTAGGATCAGTAATGTAAATATGTACACAGTGACTGCACCAGCAGAATAGTGAGTGCAGCTCTGGAGTATAATACAGGATGAAACTCAGGATCAGTACAGGATCAGTAATGTAATGTATGTACACAGTGACTGCACAGCAGAATAGTGAGTGCAGCTCTGGATATAATACAGGATGTAACTCAGGACCAGTAATGTAATGTATGTACACAGTGACTGCACCAGCAGAATAGTGAGTGCAGCTCTGGATATAATACAGGACGTAATCAGGATCTGTAATATATGTATGTACACAGTGACTGCACCAGCAGAATAGTGAGTGCAGCTCTGGATATAATACAGGATGTAACTCAGGATCTGAAAATGTAATGTATGTACACAGTGACTGCACCAGCAGAATAGTGAGTGCAGCTCTGAATAATACAGGATGTAACTCAGGATCAGTAATGTAGTGTATGTACACAGTGACTGCACCAGCAGAATAGTGAGTGCAGCTCTGGAGTATAATACAGGATGAAACTCAGGATCAGTACAGGATCAGTAATGTAATGTATGTACACAGTGACTGCACCAGCAGAATAGTGAGTGCAGCTCTGGAGTATAATACAGGATGTAACTCAGGATCTGTAATGTAATGTATGTACACAGTGACTGCACCAGCAGAATAGTGAGTGCAGCTCTGGAGTATAATACAGGATGTAACTCAGGATCAGTAATGTATGTACACAGTGACGCACCAGCAGAATAGTGAGTGCAGCTCTGGAGTATAATACAGGATGTAACTCAGGACAGTAATGTAATGTATGTACACAGTGACTGCACCAGCAGAATAGTGAGTGCAGCTCTGGATATAATACAGGATGTAACTCAGGATCAGTAATGTAATGTATGTACACAGTGACTGCACCAGCAGAATAGTGAGTGCAGCTCTGGGTATAATACAGGATGTAACTCAGGATCAGTAATGTATGTCAACAGTGACTGCACCAGCAGAATAGTGAGTGCAGCTTGGATATAATATAGGACGTAATCAGGATCAGTACAGAGTACAGCTCTGGGGTATATACAGGTGGTAACTAATATAATTAATGTATGTCCCACGCTGACAATGGTTCCACTAATTAAATGATATAAAAGCTGTGAATTTGGCCACCTGCACAATGCACTGGAAGTTCAATGGCCAAATCCTCCTTTAATTGTGTTTGATGCATGACAAAGCGGTGAATGCCCAGATCTCCTCTTCGGAGGCAGGAAACAAGATATATTGTACTTCGGTGAGAGAAGCTTATCTTCTGCATAGAACACCTGCCTTCACTTAACCCAAAGGGAACGTTCTGCCTTTTCAGTAAGGTCAGTAAATCAACAGGGGCCCCGAGATCTTTGGAAGGAGAACACTTTCTCTAGACAATGTCTCACCGCCGCCTCTGTCCTTGTGAATTCAGTCTCCAGCGTCCTCGGTTTCTCAGAGTCAGGACAAGGCGGTTTTTGTTCGTACAAGCGTTTCAGTGCCGCCTTCCCAGCCCGATGCCAATCAGCCCCGTTTTCACAGGTCAAAGTTCCTCACTGGCCCCTGGCGCTGTCCGATTCTCACAAGACGGCCATTTTTGAGGGTCTCTTGGACAATTCATAAAATGCTTGACCTTGATGTGTGGAGTCACTTTATTTACAAGGTGATTATTGTTTCCATGTCGTTTTCTCCGTCATATTGGTAGAATTGCGTCGCTGTCTAGATTGTGGGGGGGGGACAGGACAAATGCATGGACGCATCAAGTTAGGCTCCCTAAAATCCACTAAACATGTCACAGCATATTGCGCTTTTTTTGCAGCTTTTTCGCAAAATTTAAGTAAAAAAAAAATCAACTACAACATGACTGCAAATTGTAAATGCACCTAAAAAAATGGAGGGGTCCAAAAAGACCTCCATGCAGATTTTTCTGGGATTCAATATGGCTGCCATTATTATATTGCTGGTGGTCGCACATGCTCAGTCCCTCTCCCCACCCTGGGTCTCTGCACAGTGATAGCAGCTAATAGGAATCGCTTTCTGCCTGCTTGTCAGGAAAGCTGCAGATTGTCTACAGCACAAGCAGTGCAGCGGAGAAGACTGCGTCTGCAGATGAAGTAATAGGGGACTGTACTGCCAGAGGGGGAAGGAGACTGATTCTTTCTAGAGTCTGCCCCCGGCAGCACTAAGTGAGCACATAGAAACAAAATATGATAAAAAGGAGTCATATAGTTTAGAGAATTTTGGGCTTGCAGCAATCAACTGACCACCACTCCTTTGTATGGTAATTTAGGTCCTAAATATCAAGAAATGCTGCCCTCATTAGACTTCATAAAGGAATAATAGTAAATCCGGGTGGAGTTTTGGCTTTGTGTGTGGTAATCAATACTCCAAAGTCCATTTTGAAAGACTATTGCATGACCGAAAAAAAAGAGAACTAGTGGTACAGTTTGTGGGGGGCTTCATGCCGCTAAGTCAATAGTTGGGTCATAATCCATGGTTTTATACATAACCCAAAACAAAGCCATCAGGAAATGAAGTCTTTTATTGGGCGGCTCCTGTGATCTCCCCACAAAGCCGCTCTCATCCCCCCTCTTCTCCGATGTGATCTCTCGGGGGAGCCCCTCCCGGATCAATGACTTTAAACTTATTTGATGTAAAATCCATTTGCTGTGACAGAACACAGAGGAACGTAGATCAGGATCTCATCTTATCCTTCCGTCTGTACTTTATTGGGGTCAGTCAGTGCACGTTATGTCGTTTTATAGCGTTACGCCCCCATACACATTAGACTAATGTCGGCCGAACCGGCTGATAACAACAGTCTATTGTGTATGGGGACACAGAAGAGAGAAGAGAAGGGGAGAGAAGGATCTGGCATATACGATTTTGGACTGTGGACCCTTTTGTTCTCCTGAGACATCTGTCAGCGGCTCTGTCATAGAGAACACAGGAGCAAGTGCCCGTGTATGTGGGAGAGACAGCCGAGTCGGGCCGACGACCATCTAATGTGCTGCCATGTGTATTGTGCCGGACTTCTCAGCCATAAACTGAATTCTCTTTCAATATAGCTATCTATTTAGCTATATCTGGTATTTTATGCTATCTCTTATTATCTATCTGCTTATCTATTATCTATCTATCTGTATCTATCTATCCTGCGTTATCTATTATCTATTCTCTCTGGATTATCTATTCATCGCTATCTAATTATCTATCTACCTGGTTATCTATTATCTACTTCTCTTATTATCTATCTCTATCTTATCTATCTATCTATCTATCTATTCTATCTATCTATCTATCTATCTATCATATCTATTATCTTTATCAATCTATCTATCTTCATCCAATGCATTATCTATGTCATCATCTATCATGCTTATCTATATTGATTTCATGTATGTATTATATCTGCATTATCTA
The DNA here is from genome assembly GCA_033576555.1 of Oophaga sylvatica. Lineage (NCBI taxonomy): Eukaryota > Metazoa > Chordata > Amphibia > Anura > Dendrobatidae > Oophaga > Oophaga sylvatica. Next base: position 79,103,933 of record JARQOD010000009.1, read on the forward strand.
TTATCTATCTGCGTTATCTATTATCTGTCTGTCTATCTATCTATCTATCTATCTATCTATCTATCTATCTATCTATCTATCTATCTATCTATCCAATATCTATCTTTCTATCTATCATATTTATCTATCTATCCATCCAATATCTATTATCTATAGATCATCTATCTATTCATTATCTATCTAAGAAGAAAGCTGTGCAAAAAAATGGACACTTTGTTGGCCCACGTGGCAACATTTCAGTTCCACAGCCGAATCTTTCTTAGAACGATGCCACATGGGTCAATAAAGAGTTCACTTTTTGCACAGCTTTTTTGGAGTGCTGCCTCATTATTTAATAGACAGACAGACAGACAGACAGACAGACAGACAGACAGACAGATAGATAGATAGATAGATAGATAGCAAAAAGCAGCACTAATCCAAATATTGAGGTCGAAACATCATTGTGTTTACGCTATTTTGTAAACACTTTGCAAATTGGCAACATTTTTGTGCAATGTAAAGTTGTGCAAAAATGTTGAAACTTTTGGTGTTTTCACACCAATCCCGTCCAGTTTCGTATGGCCAAAATAGGAGTGTGGCAACATCCCCACCTCTAATTCATGACGACCTGTGGCGTACCTTACACCAGAAATCTTAAGGTACTGCCACACTAAACGCTCCCGCTAACGATCACAATAACGACGCATACTAATGCGATCGTTTTTGTGATCGTTTTAATGTCGCTAGTAGCTGCCACATTTAGCGATCTCCTTAACAACTTTGCGATGTAAAAAACAGCGCAAATCGTTCACAAAACGTGCCAGACACAGCGATATAGGCTCACCAGCGGGACGCCAACGATCTAAATACGGTCCAGAACTCTAGTGAACGATCAGCGAGATCACAGCAGGGGCCACGTCGTTGCTACATGCCACACACAACAGCGTCACTAACGAGATCGCTAAATAGTGACGTTTTTTAGCGATCTCGTTAGCGACGCTGTTTAGTGTGGCATACCCTTTACTCCAGTCAGAGACAGTTGCCAGACACACCTGATTCATTAAGTGACATGCGCCTCTCCACCACTCCACCATGCCCCCTCATTAACACCGGCATGTGCAACACCAGTCTTAATGAATTGGGGCCAAAGTGGATTGCATGGGAGTATTGCCTACCTTTTGTTTTACTGTAGATCAGTAGATAAATAGAATTCAGATAGACAGATAGATAATAGATACATGGTGCACTTAATTACCATGGAACCTTAAAATAAACTTTATTTGCAGTTCTAAACAGACATTATGGAGACAATGTAGCTGACAGCCGTTGATGGTTCAGAGGAAGCCTGGTTTACACGCGAAACGTCTGTCAGCCACATTGTCTCCATAATGTCTGTTTGGAACTGCAAGTAAAGCTTATTTTGAGTGCACCATTTTCTCCTTACATTACTATTGGACTATTTGCACCATCGAGACAGTTAATCAGCTGCTGAATCTAGTTAGATTCATCATTGCTGTTTCAATGCACATAATGTGAATGAAAGCAGCGCTGGATACGTTTTTTTTACAGCTGGATAGATAATAGATGATAGATAATAGATAGATAATAGATAGATAGATAGATAGATAATAGATAGATAGATAGATAGATAGATAGATAGATAGATAGATAGATAGAATGATTCTAATGTAAACATTTCTTTAAAAACTACAAACGTTCTTTCCCGGCACTAAACATCCCGCAGACGTCAGATCATTCCCAGCGCGCTCGCCTCCATACAGAAATCCTCTCCAGCTGCAGGAATTGTTCCATTATCTCATATGTTTAATTAAGCGTCCGGAGCGCGTGCGTCCGTAGATATATCGCCAAATGTATCGCCGAGACGTTTTCCCAGAAAGTTCTTTGCAGTCGTGGTTTTACTGCGCACTCTGAGCTGATGGAATGAAGATAGGGACTGATGGGAAGATTGCGGGGGACCCCAACCTGACGCCCATTAACGCTCATTATCTGTATCTTTATTTAGGAAAACCACTGCTAATTGCAGCCACATTACCGATGATCAGGCAGAGCAGCGGCTGGACGTTCTCCAGGACCACCAGCATGGAGTCACTTACAAGGAGAACCCGGGTCTGTAACACAAACAACACGGCAGAAACATTCACTAAAGTATACAAAAGAGACATGGGACGGGAACCCCTGCACCGAACACGTCCTTGTAACATCTCGCTCCTAAAAACATCCACCCATCGCCCCTTTATAGGGAGGATATCAGGACACGGTGTAATTTAAATCAGATTTTTATATTTCTTTTTTTTTTTTTTCAAAATTAGTTGCTGATTCTGTTTTGTTGGTATTCACATGAAACAAATCTTGAAATGTTTCAGTTTTTGCAGCTCTCTTTTCAGCTTTGCTGTACAGACTAGGACAGAGAAGCAGAGTCATCTCACCATTATTAGTGGGCAGGTTAAGGACAGCTCAGTTTGACTGTTAAGGACCTAAATAACTCAGAAATCTTAACACTATTCTTTATATACACACAGATAAGGTTCTGTATACAGCTCCCGTGTAACTCCCTGGTCTCTAAGGGAGACGCTGATCACTGCAGACAATAATAGTCTATGGATATTTGGCACAATGCAAAGAGAAAAGAGGCTTTATAGATAGTTGGCAAAGCAGACACATACAAGTTATAAGAGCTAAAGAGCTGCAAATCCAATCTAAGAAAAGTCCTAGACACAGTATTTCCTTCTACAGAGAAGCGCGTAGGCGTGGCGTTGGCAGCCGCGCTCGCCTTCTAGCGCAGAGTGAATTGTCCACTCCGGTTCCCACAGCTCTTATTTCCAGCTCCGTGGTGAATGTGGCGGCGTCCAGGCCTGAGTCATCAATCACTGTCTAGGTGTTTGGGTCGGCCTGCGCCCCGTCCCGCTCCTCTGCTCACTGTCAGCCTGACGTATGCGCTGTTTCCTCATTGTTATCAGCAGTGGAAGAAAACTTAATCCTCCAGTACAAAAATGTGCAAATATTCTGCCGAGCGCAAAAAGTCTCCAGATAATTCCAGCACAAGCGCTATTCTCACTATATCAAGCGGATTTCACTAAAGTGAGGGCAAATTACTGGGGTCAGTCAGTGACGGGCGGGCCGCACTGCGGCACTGGTGGCACACAGGGGCGAGAAGTGGCGCAAATATTAGCCGCAACCATCAAAAAGTGAAATTACATCACAATATGATGCTGTGAAACTGTATCACATGGTAAGCTTAGATACACAGATGAGCAGGCTGTATCACATGATAGGCTTAGATACATAGATGAGCAGACAGTATAATACATGTTAGGTTTAGACACACCAGATCAGTAAAAATATCACACATAACATGATTAGATACACCAGATCAGCAGACAGTATCACACATGATAGGCTTAGATACACCAGATCAGCAGACAGTATGACATATGATAGGATTAGATACACCAGATCAGTAGACCGTATGACATGTGATAGGATTAGATACACCAGATCAGTAGACCGTATGACATGTGATAGGATTAGATACACATCTCAGAAGATAGTATTACATGATAGGATAGATCTACAGTTCAGCAGACAGTATCACACATGATAGGCTTAGATACACCAGATCAGCAGACCGTATGACATGTGATAGGATTAGATACACATCTCAGAAGATAGTATCACATGATAGGATTAGATCTACAGTTCAGCAGACAGTATCACACATGATAGGGTTAGATACACCAGATCAGCAGACGTATGACATGTGATAGGATTAGATACACATCTCAGAGATGTATCACATGATAGGATTAGATCTACAGTTCAGCAGACAGTATCACCATGATAGGCTTAGATACACCAGATCACGACGTATGACATGTGATAGATTAGATACACATCTCAGAAGATAGTATCACATGATAGGATTAGATCTACAGTTCAGCAGACAGTATCACACATGATAGGCTTAGATACACCAGATCAGCAGACCGTATGACATGTGATAGGATTAGATACACATCTCAGAAGATAGTATCACATGATAGGATTAGATCTACAGTTCAGCAGACAGTATCACACATGGTAGGCTTAGATACACCAGATCAGCAGACCGTATGACATGTGATAGGATTAGATACACATCTCAGAAGATAGTATTACATGATAGCATTAGATCTACAGTTCAGCAGACCGTATCACAAATGATAGGTTTAGATACACAGCTCAACAGATTGTATCACACCTGATAGTAAGGCGTAACTACAGTAGGTGCCGGGGTTGCAATCGCACAATCGCTCCCGGGCCCTGCAGCCTAGGGGCCCCAAAAAGTCCCCTTTGCCTATATGAAAATATCAATACTATTAAAGATTGCAATAATTGGGGCCCCATTGGAACTTTTGAATTGGGGCCCATAAGCCTAAAGTTACGCCACTGAAGATAGGATTAGATCCACAGCTCAGCAGACAGTATCACACATGTAAGGATTAGATACACCTAAGCGTGCAGACCTCCCTATGGGGTTTAGTGGCTCACTACCCCCATTATGTGATACCGCTCTCCGGTCTGCAGTAGTCGCGTCTCTGCTTGTTGGATGATGGGGGTGATCACTGCTGGCGCGGTCCCTTAGTCCTGAGCTCCTGGATGTAGCATGTTAATGATACTGTTACGTGGGTTTGGCTCAGGTCCAGGCGGCGACCGGTGCCAACATTTAAAGACTTCCAAGAGGAAATGAAATAACTGCCCAGCTGGAAACATAAATCTATTTGTAGTGGTCAGAAACGAGCGTTTCCAAAACACAACTATGGTTTCCCCAAAGTGAAGCTTTTTAGGACAAGGAGAGGGGCGGTGGGATGTCAGGAACTCGCCGCTCTGGACACGAATTGGTGACGAGGGGTATCAGGAACAGTTTCGTTTTTCTCCAAATCTTCTGCATAGAACTTTAGATAAAGGTGACTTTCTGGCGTCCCTCAGTTATTCCTCCCGGTATTGTATGGACACATTGACAATTGAGTGCGTCCATACACACACCGACACTGCAATCTGGGTTTACAATGCCAGACATTCCCAGGAGGAATAACAGGGGATCAGCACAAAATTCATAGCATTAATATTTCATAAAGCGTTTATTATATCAGACTTGTCGGCAGGTCGATATTTACAGACAGAAAGTTCTCATAGATGTGAAGTGGAAAATTCCATCCAGGACGGGAAGCTTCACTGCACAGGACCCTGGGAAGGTCTGCGCCGCGCACAAAATACAATCAGCAGCAAGATTATCAACGCAAAGTAAACAGCGGCCGATGCCCGCACCGCGCCGGGACGGGCGGACAAAAGGCAGACGACACTAAACCAACACTAAGATTTTCCCACTATTGAAAAACACTCGAATAATTCACTGGAGGGAACTTAATCCCTTTAAGCAGACCGTACTGAATGGATTATCAGCCAAAAAGTCTGTAAATCTGGATGAAATTAGACAAAGAGGGAACAGCAGAAAGATGATAGATGGATAATAGGTAGATAATAGATAGATAATAGACAGATAAATAGTTAGATGATAATAGATAGATAAGATAGAAAGATAGATGATTGATAGATAGATAGATAGATAGATAGATAGATAGATAGATAATAATAGATAGTGAAATAGAAAGATAGATAGATAATAGATAGATGATAGATGGATAGATAGATAGATAGATAGATAGATAGATAGATAGATAGATAGATAGATAATTAGATAGATAGATAGATAGATAGATAGATAGATAGATAGATAGATAATAGATAGATAGATGATAGATACAGGTGTTTCTCACAAAATTAGAATATTTCCAAAAAATTAATTTATTTCAGTTCTTAAATACAAAAAGTGAATCTCCTATATTCTATAGTCATTACTCACAGAGTGATCTATTTCACATGTTTATTTCTGTTAATGTTGTTGATTATGGCTTACAGCCAATGAAAACCCACAAGTCATTATCTCAGTAAATGCACTCAATACTTGGTCGGGCTCCTTTTGCATCAATTACTGCATCAATGCGGTGTGGCATGGAGGCGATCAGCCTGTGGCACTGCTGAGGAGTTATGGAAGCCCAGGTTGCTTTGATAGCAGCCTTCAGCTCATCTGCATTGTTGGGTCTGGTGTATCTCACCTTCCTCTTGACAATACCCCAAGGTCAGGCGAGTTTGCTGCCAATCAAGCACAGTGATACTGTTGTTTGTAAACCAGGTATTGGTACTTTTGGCAGTGTGGACAGGGGCCAAGTCCTGCTGGAGAATGACATTTTCATCTCCAAAAAGCTTGTCGGCAGAGGGAAGCATGCAGTGCTCTACAATTTCCTGGTAGACGGCTGCGCTGACTTTGGTCTTGATAAAACACAGTGGACCTACACCAGCAGATGACATGGCTCCCCAACCATCGATTGTGGAAACGTCACACTAGACCTCCAGCAGCTTGGATTGTGTCCCCTCCACTCTTCCTCCAGACTCTGGGACCTTGATTTCCAAATGTAATGCAAAATTTACTTTCCTTGTGGAGTGCGTCAGTGACTGCCTTCAGGACATCTGTCAGGTCAGCAGTCTTCCCCATGATTGTGGAGCTACTGAAACAGACTAAGGGACCTTTTTAAAACGCTTAGGAAGCCTCTGCAGGTGTTTTTTGTTAATTTTTCTAATTTACTGAGATAATGACTTTTGGGTTTTTAAGCCATAATCATCAACATTAACAGAAATAAACACGTGAACTAGATCACTCTGTGTGTAATGACTCTATAGAATAGATCACTCTGTGTGTAATGACTCTATAGAATAGATCACTCTGTGTGTAATGACTATAGAATAGATCACTCTGTGTGTAATGACTCTATAGAATAGATCTCTCTGTGTGTAATGACTCTATAGAATAGATCACTCTGTGTGTAATGACTCTATAGAATAGATCACTCTGTGTGTAATGACTCTATAGAATAGATCACTCTGTGTGTAATGACTCTATAGAATAGATCTCTCTGTGTGTAATGACTCTATAGAATAGATCACTCTGTGTGTAATGTCTCTATAGAATAGATTACTGTGTGTAATGACTCTATAGAATAGATCACTCTGTGTGTAATGTCTCTATAGAATAGATCACTCTGTGTGTAATGACTCTATAGAATAGATCACTCTGTGTGTAATGACTATAGAATAGATTACTCTGTGTGTAATGTCTCTATAGAATAGATCACTCTGTGTGTAATGTCTCTATAGAATAGATTACTGTGTGTGTAATGTCTCTATAGAATAGATCACTCTGTGTGTAATGTCTCTATAGAATAGATCACTCTGTGTGTAATGTCTCTATAGAATAGATTACTGTGTAATGACTCTATAGAATAGATCACTCTGTGTGTAATGTCTATAGAATAGATCACTCTGTGTGTAATGTCTCTATAGAATAGATCACTCTGTGTGTAATGTCTCTATAGAATAGATCACTCTGTGTGTAATGTCTCTATAGAATAGATCACTCTGTGTGTAATGTCTCTATAGAATAGATTACTGTGTGTAATGACTCTATAGAATAGATCACTCTGTGTGTAATGACTATAGAATAGATCACTCTGTGTGTAATGTCTCTATAGAATAGATCACTCTGTGTGTAATGTCTCTATAGAATAGATCACTCTGTGTGTAATGTCTCTATAGAATAGATCACTCTGTGTGTAATGACTATAGAATAGATCACTCTGGTGTAATGTCTCTATAGAATAGATCACTCTGTGTGTAATGTCTCTATAGAATAGATCACTCTGTGTGTAATGACTGTATAGAATAGATCACTCTGTGTGTAATGTCTCTATAGAATAGATCACTCTGTGTGTAATGACTCTATAGAATAGATCACTCTGTGTGTAATGGCTCTATAGAATAGATCACTCTGTGTGTAATGAGTATAGAATAGATCACTCTGTGTGTAATGTCTCTATAGAATAGATCACTCTGTGTGTAATGACTCTATAGAATAGATCACTCTGTGTGTAATGGCTCTATAGAATAGATCACTCTGTGTGTAATGAGTATAGAATAGATCACTCTGTGTGTAATGACTCTATAGAATAGATCACTCTGTGTGTAATGACTCTATAGAATAGATCACTCTGTGTGTAATGACTCTATAGAATAGATCACTCTGTGTGTAATGACTATAGAATAGATCACTCTGTGTGTAATGACTCTATAGAATAGATCACTCTGTGTGTAATGTCTCTATAGAATAGATCACTCTGTGTGTAATGAGTATAGAATAGATCACTCTGTGTGTAATGACTCTATAGAATAGATCACTCTGTGTGTAATGACTCTATAGAATAGATCACTCTGTGTGTAATGACTCTATAGAATAGATCACTCTGTGTGTAATGACTCTATAGAATAGATCACTCTGTGTGTAATGAGTATAGAATAGATCACTCTGTGTGTAATGACTCTATAGAATAGATCACTCTGTGTGTAATGACTCTATAGAATAGATCACTCTGTGTGTAATGACTCTATAGAATAGATCACTCTGTGTGTAATGACTCTATAGAATAGATCACTCTGTGTGTAATGAGTATAGAATAGATCACTCTGTGTGTAATGACTCTATATAATATATGACACTCACTTCTTGTATTGAAGAACTGAAATAAATGAACTTTTTGATGATATTCTAATTTTGTGAGAAGCACCTGAAGATAGATAGATAATATAGACAGCTGATTGTAGGATTCTCATTAATTGGCCAATTTATGCACTTAGTACCTTCCTTTTATAAGTATATTCTACATAGCAGTGATGCCGTATAAACTCCCTATATTCAGTGTTTGCAGACATCTTGGCTCTTTACAGAGGCGGCCGTATTCTTTAGTTTATGTAATATACAGTCTCAGCGCTTCGCTTCTGTTCACACTTGCTTTCTGTTCAGAGGTGCTGGTCAGTTTTTTTTTTGTAGATATATAGATAAATACAAAGAATGGAATCAGTACTTCCAAACTAGCGCAAATTATAGGCCTTTAATGGCCCATGTGACGACGTTTTCGTTCACAGCGTGAACCTAAAGGCTCGAGAGAGGTTCACACTATGAACTGAAAAGTCGCCACATGGACCATTAAAGGCCTATAATTTGCATTATTTCTGGAGCGCTGCTTCCATTTTTTGCATTTACTATTCAGGTTGCGCTTTTGCCTGGGAAGTTTTCCACCCCATTGACTTATTTTGTATAAAGCCGATGCCGCTTTATTTTTTCTCTATTTTCTTTCTTATACATAGATCGATCCATAGACGCACCATCTACCTCACATTCCCTCAGATATCTTATTATATATAAATATATATATTACATATATTATCGTATTTGTGGGATTATTTCTATTTCTATAGATATTTCTTGCATTTTCCGTCCTGGACTTTATCGTACACGGCGGCCATTATAGGGGCCCTGGGGTATTTCTGTGAATGTACATAAGCTGAGGCATGGCCACCCGGGGGCCGAGCTGGGGTGCAGGGTCACGGATGAAGTGTGCGGATGACAGAACGCGGACCCGTCAGTCAGTGACCCGTCCAGCCTCACACATGACCTGTGCGCCCTCTCTTAATGTCCTGGGTACATGGTGGTCGGGGGGCTGGTACAGATTCAGTCCCCGCTGACCCGCACGTGGTAAGGTAGTGTGAATCGGACCCAGTGATGGCGGCAGAGCCGGGGGACCCTGGAGGTAGCTGCCTTTTCATAGGCCGGGAGGTTTCTGGCTGCCTAGAAATCCTTACAATGGCTGCTATCCAAGCACTGCTATGGTTACTACGGCAACAGAGCACAACATGGCCGCCATAGATGGAGAAATGAAGGATTCGATTCACTTAGATTTTTAGTTTTTAGGGGTTTTTTTATATAAAAAAAATGTAATTGATCAGAAATTAAAGTTGATGGCATTGTTAATTCCAGACAGTTCCCACTCAGAGGAAAGTGACAGCGCCGTGACAGAAACCATATGACTTTTGGGACATATTTTTGATTCACCATTAGTGTTCCATGTAAAGCGTTCTTTACGCGCCATACAATTCAGATTTATGCACTTTAGAGTCCATATTACAACTTCCTCCAGTTTTACCTAGCACAACTTCGATCACCACAGAACTCCATGGTATTACTGTATATCCCCCCAACAGCGCTCCCACAGGAGAAATGAGGTATTACACATCTCCGATGGAAATCAACGAGGTGTTGTCATAATGTAGGAACGTGCTCTTTGTGGGAGACACGCATTTGACAATCACTTTAATTCCTTCTTGAAAGATTATTCTTCATTTTTGCACTTTTTTTTGCCTCCCCCTTCTTACAAGAGCCTTATCTATTTATTCCATCTACATAGCCGTACGAGGGCTTGTTGTTTTTTTTTTTTGTAGTTTTGAACGACATCGCTCACTTTATCAAATAATGTACTGAAAAAACGGCAAAAAAAATTCTGATTGAAAAATAAAACGCAATTCTGTCCTTTTTTTTTTAATAGTATTTTTATCACAGCATTCATTGTGCAGTAAAAACTACCTGGCAATAGGATTCAGCATGATTATGGCGATAAGGCTTTTTTTTTTTCTTATATTTTAGGGGTTAAAAAAATTCTGACATGTAAAAAAAATCTGAGACATAATTATTATTATTTTTCTGTCGATGGGGCTGTCACGGCTCGTTTTTTGCAGGGTGATTTGTAGTTTTTATTGATGCTATTTTGAGGTATATACGTTTGAATTGATTTTTATGACTTTTTAGCGGTGACAAAAAAAAGGTCGATTATTTTTTTCTTCTCTTTACAGTAGTTACTATATGGGTTTCATCATAAGAAAAATCTATGTTCACAGAGAGGGGTTTTTTAATATTTTTTTTTAGCTGATCCTCACCAAAATCATCCTCCAAAATTCTTGAAAAACTCTTTTTAGGGTACATGAACACGTCTTTTTCAGACGGCTCCACTCCGTAACCCACCTGAAAACGCACAAAATAAATGCAAAAATGAATGAACTTGTGCGCTGCAATGTAAAAACAACTCACTGTTCACATGTTCAGTCTTTAGAGCTTTTTTTTAAATCCCCTATATATGTTACAGCATAGTGGAGAGGATTTTATGAAATCCTGTCTCCACTATGTGTGCAGGGCCCCTTCCGGGGGCCCTGCGTATCCGGACATGCGGCGCGTCTTTCCAGACTGCAGCATGTCTATTTGTCTTGCTGAGACGCAAGATAAATAACCCAGTCTATGGATAGGATGCAGTGATTCCGCACGTATTCAATGAACACATGCGGTATCACCCCGCGTACAACAGGGGGCAGCGCTTTGGGCGGAGCGGGGTTTCCGCTGCGTCCAAAGCGCTGCATATCCGGACCGTGGCAACATATCCTAAGTTTTTGAGGAGTTTTGAGTAGTTGGGGAAGATCTGGAGAACTTCAGGGTCGGTTTCTGCTCCAAAAACTTTAAAAAAAACCTCAGCGTGAGCATACTTTGTCTTTTCTATGGGAAATTCACTTTTCTGTTCATATGAGGATTTTTTTTTAGCTTTTTTTCATGAAGAGGTTTTGAAAAACGCTTGGAGGAAAATAAAAAGTTCATGTCACTTCTTTGAAAAGGATTCGGAAGAAACTCCTCCAAACTAGGCAGCGTCTAGTGAAAAGTATGCAAAAATAACTGTGCCAAAACTCTTGAAACTCACTTCAGTAAATGAACCAGAAAAAGGAAAACTTCCCAAAAGGAACAGTTTCTGTTTGAAAAATTCATGCTTTTTGAGCTCTGCAAAAAAAAAACCCTGTGTGAACACAGCTTTAATGTCACTAGTAATAAGATTTATTTTTTCCTAACCCTGTTGTCACCCACCCAACCCAAGAACCAAAACCCTTCAGCACAGTCTTGCCCTTTACTCCTTGACTTGGATTCTGCAAACAATATCTCTCTTTCCATTCCGTCCATCCTGCAATTCTGCAGAAACCACTTTCTCCCGGCCCCGGACGGCCAAACCTCAGCCTGATCTAATTTGTGATTTAAATGTTATTCATAAGAAAATGTGAGATTTAAAAATGTTAGATTTTCTCGTTCGAAACCGCAGGAAATCTTCTCCGAGAGGGAAGAGAGTGGATCGCAGACGTGTCAGGAGCGCGGTGCAGATTGCTCCGTGTGTTTTCCCGCATAAAATCTCTTCCAAAGGGAAGACAGGAGGGTGGAGAGGATTTTAGTTTCTTGACGGTAATGATTTCTGACACGGAAGCAGAACGGCACAAATGCTCAGACATGATATCATATTAAAGACCGCATCCTTTATGGACGATGCGCTTGGCAGTGACGGTCGCGGAACAATACAGAACGGAAAAATAAACATGTACAATAGGATCTTTTAAAAAAAGCATATACTGACTAAGTCACCTGAGAAAAAGAAAAAGACGTCCAAATATACGGGGATCATTGCCCCTAATGGGTAACGCCTCAAAAAGGTCAAGTGCTTTTACTACTTCGCTCTCCAATGTCGCCATCTGCAAAAATACTTTAGTTGTCAATGGGCCCGGCCTACGAATAGAAAGAGGTGCTGGCGGAGGACTCGTACATTGGTCGTCCATGGCCGGAAGACCAATCTTTTTGCTCTTCTCTAACAGCAGAAGCTTTGTTTGTATCCAGTCTAGAAAATATTTTATAAACACTGTTGATTCCAGACTGATACATTTTGCCTGCACTAATACATTGAAGCAAACTATCAATCCAAAAAGAAAACTAGGCTAAAGCTCCAAAGCAGAATTTGGCCATCATGTCTGCGCAGACTCCCCACTTGACCCGCGGTGAACTGACAGCGTGGGAAATAGTTCTGAAACTTTCCCACGCTAATCAGTTCATCCCCCGTCAGCTGGGCGCCTGCACAGACATGATTTAATTCATTCTGCAGTGGTTTACAGCCGGGCCGGTAGCATTAGCACCGGTCACTGTTGTAAACTAGTTAACCCCTTGTGATGGATTGCAGCGGGGGACCTGACTGAACAGCGGAGAGGTATGGTTATTGTTTTTTTTATTTTTTTTTTGGTTACAGGAGAATAAGGGATTCAGTTGGATTGGCAGCATAATAAATTTTGTCAAAAACTTTGTGTAATTATTTCATTAAAAGAATTTTTAATTAATGTGTGTCTTTGTTAACCCTTTACTACTATAGGATTAATAATAGATAGTTGTCTTATTGACGCCTCACCATTATTAACCCGGCTTGATGTCACCTTTCAATAGCAAGGTGACATTAACCCCTTATTAACCTATGAGCCACCGCTAAAGGCAATGGGAATAGAGAGGCTAAGTGCCAGAAAAGTTGCATCTTGTAGATGTGCCTTTTCTGGGGTGGCTGGGGCCAGATGTTTGTAGCCAGGAGGTGGCCTATAACCATGGTCCCTCTCTAGGCTATTAATATCTGACCCCAGTCACTGGCTTTCCCTCTCTGACGGAGAAAATACTGCGGGAGACCACGCATTTTTTTTTTCAACGAATTTACCCGTTAATTTAACACCCTCATGTCCCAAATTTTTCACACATACACTCATATAATTATTAGTCAAAAACATAATAAAAACTAAATGAAATCAAATGGTTTTACTGTATGTAAACTATGTGTCATTTCATGTCAGGTTCTGTAATGATTTTACAGAAGATGGCAATTGATTTAGCAGCTATTATGCTATGTAGAACTCTATGAACTATAAATATGTCTCAATGACATGTATATACTGTATATATATATATATATATATATATATACTATGTGTATATATCTAGTCTTTCGTTTGTGCTTTAAAACCTGTCATTGGGATTCATTATATGTCCATTTTGCAAGCCGGCGAGAAAATCTCATCATACGGATGCAAAACGGATGTCACACGGATGCTGAGATGCGAGAAAATCGCTTCCTCGCATTACAATGACTTACGGATCACTGTTCATAAAACATTTGTGAGATTCTGGTCCGTGAAAAACGGACCGTATTTTTATACGTTGTGTGTGACTACGGCCTAGTAAGTAATTCTGTTTTTGATAACAGACAAGATTTATAATAAGAAGTGATAAACTTTTCAAACATTATTGATGTTTTCTAAACCCTACAGATAATTATTTGTCCCTAGGAATATGACCCACAGCAGATTTCTCTCTTTAGCCTTTTGTGGCCCCGACCCTGCAGCCTCGGAAAACAACACGCCTTTGGGAAGAGAATGTGGAAGGCTCAGTAATAACTAGGAAGGGTCCCAGGATCTCTGCTGGGTCATGTAATAACGTCTTAATGATAAAAGGCTTTGTGTCTGTGCTTAATAAGGACATTAACTCATTAAGGGATCTGTATTCCCAGAGCTGCCTACGTCCTCGTACTTAGGAGTTTCCTGTAATTTTGCTTTTTCTTACAACAGTGCTTTTAGGCACAGGCTCAGCTTGTAAAATAATAGATTACATGTTATGTGTAATTCTGTGGCTGCAGCTATTCATTTACCGGAGACAATGCTACACACCCACGTACTATAGCCGTACTGTGCCTTTAAACGTCATAAAACCACCATTTCAACACAATTATGGTTTCAGAGATTGCCCATAAGAGAGGATGTGCTATAAAATTCCAGAATATTAATACTGTATTAATCCCTTTCTCACAATATAAATTGTTACAGAACACTGCCACCTAGTGGCCATTTCATAGTGAAATTTCCATAAATTTCAACATCAAAGGAATTGTTTTCCACCTATTTGCTAGGTAACCTGTTGTCAGGATAATGCTTTTCCTTCACATTATAGTATACTATAATACTATAGGTAGTACTATATACTATAGGTATCCTAACATGATTAGAAGGCGCAATAGTGCCCCCTAGAATGGAATACTGAAAAACATCAAGTGCATTCCTGACCTTTGGCAAACATAAAGTATCCTTTATTTAAGATGTTATAAGATAGGGGGAATGCATATATTTGGGGGGCCTTCATTGGAACGTCTACAAAAGAAAAATGCCACTCACAAGTGTATTATATGTTTGTGTAATAGTTCTAAAACAAAATGACAATCATGTCCTTGAAATATAAATATGATCTGTGCAATCTTAAGTAAATCTACTTATCAAAATTAAAGAAAAGCTACAAGTAAAACTGATACAATGTGTTCTGTCTATTGCACGATCCTCAGGGGCGGGGCATAGCAGAGACAATTTCTCATTGGTGCTTTTTCAATCCCTGTTTCATGCGCCTAGCCCCTCAGACTTTTTTCTAGATAACATGTTTTTATTATTTTGGAGTGGTCCTGTAATTTAAATGTGATTTGCCTCTAGTTGTTCAGGTAACCAATTACATATCCCTTAAAGGTTATCAGAGGATTTCCATCTTTGACCTGTTTACTAAACCCCTACAGTATGGAGAACATTATACAGCAGCACTGAATAGTGTAGCTGTGAATACAAAACTCTGCAGTGAGCTAAACACTGGCTTTAAAGGATCAGCGTGGAGAATATTATGTAACAGTCTTGAGCAGTGTAGCTCTGAATCCAGCTTTGGAGTGAGAAAACCATTGGCTAGAAAGCAGCAGCAGGAAGGACAGCCCTGGAGTCAGATAAACACTTACTAAAAAGCAGCAGCATGGAGAGCATTATGCAACAGTACTGAGCATAGTAGCTGTGAATCCAGCTCTGGAGTGAGACAAACACTTACTAGAAAGCAGCAGCATGGAGAGCATACAGCAGTACTGAGCAAGGAAGATGTGAATCCAGCTCCACTCTCCTCCCACTCCTGGATCCATGCCGTTCTATAGGAAGTAGTATTCTGATCTCTCAGTTAGCTGGCAGTCCATCTTGAATTATGAGTTCAAGAGATGAGTGGAGGCGAAAAAAAAAGGCTGATAAAGATGTATCACAAAGCGTCTTATACTGTATTTGCACTATTGATTAATGCAGAGGCCAATTAAGAAGTCAGTTCATTGTCCACAGTCACCATTCGAAAAAACATGGCTAAATGACGACTTTAGAACGAAGTGTTCAATTACACGTTGACAACTGACCTGCTGGTACTTGTAGTCCCACCGCAGTTGCCAAAACCCCGACCTAGCGCCATCTGGCCAATCTGACGCCAACGTGGAGATCTCACAAGGTGAACACAAAATAGTATTGTGCTTTTCGTTTTGCAAATGTAATTTTGAGGCGACGCAGGAGTTTATTTTTACAGTTTGCGGGGAACTTCAGGTCCATTTAGGTGGAAAAACAGAGCAGGACGGGCAGTGAGTAAGACACAACATAGGACAGGGAAAGACGGCGGCCGACTCCCTCCATAAAGGGGGAATTGTTCTGTCTCAAGCCTTTGTTTATTTAGTGAGAGTTGACATGCGGAGAGTAAAATGTGTTGCTTTCTTTCAGTCTGCGCCATAAGACGCATGCATGGCAGTCGTCAGCCGTTTCACGAGGAACGTGCCAGATCTGCTTCATTCTCCGGACCACGGCCGCCGCCACAATCCACAGAAGTATCCCACAGTGATCGCAGCCGCCACACACCGCTGCCAATGGAGACATGACTCCATATTGTCCTGCTTGATAATGGAGATATTCACACACGGAGGCTTTGATACATTTGTTGCCTCCACTGCAATAAATAAATAAATCTTTACAGAGCACGAGACATTATAGCATCTTCCTAGAATGAAAAGTTCTGCTACTTTCTCCTACATTTAGTGTTTCAGTTCCTTACTAATCTTAAGATCTCCGCTTGCTGTCATTCTTATAGACAGTAAAGCAAGTATCATAAAAGACCTATCGTTACATCAGGTTTTTGAGTTCATTTTTTGGACAATGTTTATTTTTTCTATATCACAATCTATTTTCCTTGGCCACTGGGGCTTTTATAGTCTAACTTCCTGTTGTTTCAGGAAATTCACATGGACATTAGCAAAAATCAAAAAACCCAAGACTATCTTTTATATTGAAGCATCTAATGAGCGTGTGCAAATGTCATTGCGAAGGGAAAGGGAAGTTGTTACATCAGTAATTGTGATTGGTGGATCCTGCGTTATCAGCTGTGTATAGAAGTGCTATGAGTCATTGTACAGGAGGAGGTGAGCTGTGACATCACCTATTGTGGATGGGGATCCTGTGTTATTACTGTATATAGAGGGATTATCAGTCATTGTACAGAGGAGGAGGTGAGCTGTGCCATCACCTATTGTGAATGGTGATCCTGTGTTATCTACTGTATAAAAAGAGTTATCAGTCATTGTACAGGAGGAGGAGGAGGTGAGCTGTGATATCACCTATTGTGAATGGTGGATCCTGTCATATTACTGTATATAGAGGTGTTATCAGTCATTGTACAGGAGAAGGAGGTGAGCGTGACATCACATATTGTGAATGGTGGATCCTGTGTTATCTACTGTATATAGATGTGTTATCAGTCATTGTACAGGAGGAGAGGAGGTGAGCTGTGACATCACCTATTGTGAATGGTGGATCCTGTCATTATCTACTGTATATAGAGGTGTTATCAGTCATTGTACAGGAGAAGGAGGTGAGCTGTGACATCACATATTGTGAATGGTGGATCCTGTGTTATCTACTGTATATAGATGTGTTATCAGTCATTGTACAGGAGGAGGAGGTGAGCTGTGACATCACCTATTGTGAATGGTGGATCCTGTGTTATCTACTGTATATAGAGGAGTTATCAGTCATTGTACAGGAGGAGGTGAGCTGTGACATCACGTATTGTGAATGGTGGATCCTGTGTTATCTACTGTATATAGAGGTGTTATCAGTCATTGTACAGGAGGAGGAGGTGAGCTGTGACATCACCTATTGTGAATGGTGGATCTTGTCATATCTACTGTATATAGAGGTGTTATCAGTCATTGTACAGGAGAAGGAGGTGAGCTGTGACATCACATATTGTGAATGGTGGATCCTGTGTTATCTACTGTATATAGATGTGTTATCAGTCATTGTACAGGAGGAGGAGGTGAGCTGTGACATCACCTATTGTGAATGGTGGATCCTGTGTTATCTACTGTATATAGAGGAGTTATCAGTCATTGTACAGGAGGAGGTGAGCTGTGACATCACGTATTGTGAATGGTGGATCCTGTGTTATCTACTGTATATAGAGGTGTTATCAGTCATTGTACAGGAGGAGGAGGTGAGCTGTGACATCACTTATTGTGAATGGTGGATCCTGTCATATCTACTATATATAGAGGTGTTATCAGTCATTGTACAGGAGGAGGTGAGCTTTGACATCACCTATTGTGAATGGTGGATCCTGTGTTATCTACTGTATAAAGAAGAGTTATCAGTCATTGTACAGGAGGAGGAGGAGGTGAGCTGTGACATCACCTATTGTGAATGGTGGATCCTGTCATATCTACTGTATATAGAGGTGTTATCAGTCATTGTACAGGAGGAGGAGGTGAGCTGTGACATCACTTATTGTGAATGGTGGATCCTGTCATATCTACTATATATAGAGGTGTTATCAGTCATTGTACTGGAAGAGGTGAGCTTTGAATCACCGTATGTGAATGGTGGATCCTGTGTTATCTAAAGTACTATGCAAAGTACTACATCTGGGAAATAAAAATGAAAAAAGCATATACAGAATGGAGGAATAGGGCTAAGTAACAGCACATGTGAAAAGACTTGGGTATACTAATTGATCACAGACTGAACATGAGTCAACAGTGTGATGCAGCAGCAAAAAGGCAAATGCAATTCTAGGATGTATTAACAGAAGCATACAGTCTAGATCACGTGAGGTCATTATTGCCCTCTACTCCTCTTTGGTCAGACCTCATCTGGAATACTGTGTCCAGTTTTGGGCACCACATTATAAAAAAGACATCAACAAACTGGAGCAAGTTCAGAGAAGAGCGACCAGAATGGTGACCGGTCTGCAAACCATGTCCTATGAGGAACGGTTGCAGGATTTGGGAATGTTTAGCTGCAAAAGAGAAGACTGAGAGGAGACTTAATAGCTGTCTACAAATATCTCAAGGGCTGTCACATTTAGAAGGATCATCTTTATTCTCATTTGCACAAGGAAAGACTAGAAGCAATGGGATGAAACTGAATGGGAGGAGACACAGATTAGATATTAGGAAAAACTTTTTGACAGTTAGGGTCCCGTCACACATAGCGACTCACCAGCGATCCCGACAACGATATGCACTTGTCAGGATCGCTGGTGTGTCGCTACATGATCGCTGCTGAGCTGCCAAATAGGACAGCGACTATGCGGGTAACAAGCTACGCACGTTGCTTAGTTACCCGCAGTGTACCTTAGATACCAGTGCTTTTGTGCAGGGAGCTGGTAACCAAGGTACACATCGGGTTTCCAGGCGCCGCTCGGCGCTTAGTAACCCGCTGTGTACCTTGGTTACCAGCTCCCCTGCACAAGCGCACTGGTATCTAACGTACACATCGGGTTTCCAGGCACCGCCTGAAGCCTGGAAACCCGATGTTTACCTTGGTTACCAGCTCCAGCTTGCTTATCGCTGGTCTCCCGCCAGTCACACGCAGCGATGCGCGCTGGCCAGCGGGAGACCAGCGATCAAAAAATGCCTTCACAAGAGCCTTCACAAGAGCATCATACAGTGCCTCTACAATACTGCAAAACCTAAGCTACATAACAGGACCATGAAGTAAACAGCTAGAAGTGATATACTGCTGAAATAACGTACCTAGAGAGGGGCTATTACATAAATCATTGCATCATAGTGCCACACAATATACTGTATAAGAGTGCTATACTCTGCCCTCCTGCTTCATATTGGGCCATATAGGAACCTCCTTGCAGTAACATATAGTATACAGTACCATCTCACATTGTGCCATGCAGTGCCTTCACAATACCGCCATGCAGTACCTTCACAATATTGCCATACAGTACCTTCACAATAGTGCCATAGAGTACCTTCACAATAATACCATAGAGTACCTTCACAATAATACCATAGAGTACCTTCACAATAATACCATAGAGTACCTTCACAATACTGCCATGCAGTATCTTCACAATATTGCCATACAGTACCTTCACAATACTGCCATACAGTACCTTCACAATAATACCATAGAATACCTTCACAATACTGCCATGCAGTACCTTCACAATACTGCCATACAGTATCTTCACAATACTGCCATACAGTACCTTCACAATAATACCATAGAGTACCTTCACAATACTGCCATGCAGTACATTCATAATACTGCCATACAGTATCTTCACAATACTGCTATACAGTATCTTCACAATAATACCATAGAGTACCTTCACAATACTGCCATACAGTACCTTCACAATAATACCATAGAGTACCTTCACAATACTGCCATGCAGTACCTTCACAATACTGCCATACAGTACCTTCACAATACTGCCATACAGTACCTTCACAATAATACCATAGAGTACCTTCACAATACTGCCATGCAGTACCTTCACAATACTGCCATACAGTACCTTCACAATAATATCATAGTATTTTTATGATAGTGCCATACAGTACCTTTACAATACTGCCACGAAGTATCCTTATAATAGTGCCATATAGTACCTTTACAATAGTGCTATACAGTACCTTCACAATACTGCCATGAACTACCCTTACCACAGTGCCATGGACTACCCTTACAATAATGCCATACAGTACCTTTGCATTCAGTACATACAGTGTCATTACTACAGTGCCATAGAGTACCTTCTCAATACTTGTTATCCACCTCCAATAGGTGCATAAGGCTGAAAATGACGCACGACAGAACACACCGTGGCTCCATCTGCATCATTATAGTCAATCACCCCCTCCGCATATATGCCCAAATCCCGTTTTGCGGAGGTTCGGACTTAAGCTCCGATGGAGCCACAGAACGTCAGGACAAACGCTATATGAACCCCGCCTTAAGGAAGAAGGTGCATCTTACAAGCGCCGTGCACCTCGCCAGAAGTGTTACTCCCTCCAGGGGCTGTGTATATTTCTGCCATAATTTATGCCACTTTAATTTGGGCTTCTCCACCTACCCGTCCCACCCCAACTCCTATTTCTTTGCCAGAACTGGCATAAAACACCAAAAGTTGCAAAATGTAGTTGTAACTTTGAGTTACAGAAAAGTTTTGCTACATTTCAAGATGTTTTACACTCTGATGAATTGGGGCCATAGTGTCCAAACAACAGAAGCAAAGAGGAGCAAAAAATACCACCGCACAGCTCCCATCTCTTGGTGTGGTGGGCGACATTACGGTGGTAGCCCAAAAATGATGGCAGGATAGGCACAAAGGAGCGACTCCATCACCAGTCACCTGGACACTTCTATAAAAGCCGAGCCTTGTGGCAGCGGCGCGTCCTATTCTCCTGCTGGTGTCCCCGCACTGTGATGTACAGATGTATAATGGAGGTAACTATGTTTTATTGCCGTCTGGGTTTAGGCCGAGTTCTTGCGCTGACCTATGGATTTCTATGTGCTCTATATGTGTACACCGACCCCCCACCCTGATTATCAGCAGGTATTAATGAGCGATAATTAACTGTGACTCTTTATCTGATATTTACTCAACCCAACTAAACCTCATTAAATTAGATTAGGCTGAGAGCAGAAGCAGTGCCCCATCCGTGCAAACAGCCCCGTCTGGTGACGACCCAACCCTGAGGTATCACATTAAGCGATGTCCATCACCGTTCACGGCTCAGCCCTGGGAACCGTCCTGGTTCTTTCCATTATATATATATTTATTGCTGAAATCTGAATTATGCAGCATAAAAAGAAACGATTCACTAAACTTTTATTTGTTTTCATTATTAAACTGGAAATGTGATTTGAACACATTTAGTAATAAGGTCACTCACTCTATTTTCCTCCCTTCATGGAGAAAATCGGCGCTAAAGTGCATAGATCCGTACTCCTAACCTGGGGTACGTCTCCCAGCGGTGGGTGCAAGGGGAGCAGGGGTCTGCACACCGTAACTGCAGAGAGACAGGGAGGCAGTACTATCTGTGCCTAAATTTACATAGAGAGATAGGAAGGAAGTACTATCTGCACTTACATCATTTATATAGAGAGATGGGGAGGCAGTACTATCTGTAGCTATATCATTTATATAGAAAGACAAGGAGGCAGTACTATCTGTGCCTACATAGTTTGCATAGTACTTCCCTTTTGTCTCTCTATGTAAATTATGTAACTACAGACAGTACTTCTGTCCTATCTGTAGTTACATCATTTATATAGACAGGAAGGCAGTGCTATCTGTAGCTACATTATTTATATAGAAAGACAGGGAGGCAGTACTATCTGTGCCTCTATAATTTACAGAGAGAGACAGAAAGGAAGTACTATCTGTACCTAAACAATTTATATAGAGAAAGGAAGTACTACCCTACCTAATTCATTTATATAGAGAGACAGGGAAGCAGTAGTATCTGTACATTTATATAAAGAGACATGGAGGCAGTACTATCTGTGCCTACATCATTTAAAAAAAGAGAGACAAAAAGGAAGTATTATCTGTAGCTACATCATTTATTCAGAGAGATAAGAAGGGAGTACTATCTGTGGCTACATCATTGTTTCAGAGAGACAGGGAGACAGTGCTATCTGTACCTAAATAATTTATATAAAGAGACAGGAAGGAAGTACTACCCTGCCTAATTAATTTATATAGAGAGACAGGGATGCAGTACTTTCTGTACCTAATTCATTTATATAAAGAGACAGGGAGGCAGTACTTTCTGTACCTAATTCATTTATATAGAGAGACAGGGAGGCAGTACTATCTGTGCCTGCATCAATTATATAGAGACAGGGAGGCAGTACTATCTGTGCCTGCTTCATTTATATAGAGAGACAGGGAGGCAGTACTATCTGTGCCTGCATCATTTATATAGAGACAGGGAGGCAGTACTATCTGTGCCTGCATCATTTATATAGAGAGACAGGGAGGCAGTACTATCTGTGCCTGCATCATTTACATAGACAGGAAGGAAGTACTATCTAGATCTACATAATTTATATAGAGAGACACGGATGTGGTACTATCTGTGCCTACATAATTTATATAGAGAAAAAGTAAAGCAGTACTATCTATATCTTCATAATTTATATTAAAAAACAAGGAGTTGGTAGTATCTGTGCCTATTTCCTTTATAGGGAGGTAGTGCTATATGTGCTTATGTAATTTATATAAAGACTTAATCATTCACAAGAAGAGACAGGTAGGCAGTACTTTCTGTACCTACATCATTTGCAGAGTAGCAGTACTATCCATGCACCTACTTCATTTACAGGGAGAGACAAGGAGACTGCACTATCTGTGCCTAATATATATCGCACTTGCAAGGTGACCAACACGTACCTGTGAAACCTTTGTATGAAGAACGTAGGCAGTGGCTGCGATATCGCAACCATCATCTATGAAGATACAAATAATAGCAGCGCACCAGAGACCTCTCCAATATCGGGGCGATGATACGATATGTGGGAATAATACACAGAATAAATGTTTGCCGATGGTGCGTTTGGCTTTTTCCTAATTTTCCTGTTCTGCACAGTGGCAGGGACCCGTCCTCACCGCCTTGTTAGGGGTCAGCTTCTAAAATTAATCCAGATATCAGAGGGCGACTTATTACTAAGGATACGGCCATTAATCAGGCGCCTAAACAAAGGTCACTGGTCAGAAGTGGGCAGATAAGCGGCGCCCCTGTGTGTTCTCCATTCACACAGTATCTGCCCAGATAACTTATCTCCTAAAGAAGAAAAAACTGCAATTTCTTAAAAAAAAAAAAACAAATACAGGAAAAAAGAAAGAAAAAGGAGCAGCAGGTATATACTGCGGCTGCCATCAATCACCGGCTGTATGTTTTACCCTGACGTGTCGTAAACAGCAGGATTAGTGCAGCCATACAACTTAGCACATGGACAATCCCATAACATAAATTCTGCCCTGTGTTTAGGGATGAGGGGGCAGTGTGGGGGCGCAGATGTCCTATAAAAGATCAGTTACTGTGATCCGGTCTGGGAGGACGCCCTAGGTTAGATCTGACTCTGGGTAAAAACCATTATCGGGGGCTTCTCCAACCCTGCCCGCCCTGCGGTTATCTGGGCGCGGGCGATGTGGCCACCTCTGCAAACAGGGGACGGACCCCCATAATCTAATGAATGAGTACAGGGTTAAGCATGGATCCACTTCTGGGGGCACATGGCTAAACATTTTGGGGCACTTTTAGTGGTGGTACTTTGCTCTAATACAATTTTTTCTTTTGGGGGGGTCACTTGTAAAGTGAAGAAAACTTTGGGAGTATTATGCTAGAAAAGTTATTTTGGGGGACACTGTTGGTCCTATTACTGTGGGAACTCGGCTTTGCATTAGGGGGGCAATCTGCAAAACTAAAAACCATCTGGAGGGACATAAGTGCGCACTTTTGGGCACAGTAGATGGAAATATCTGAGGGACACGAAGGGGAAACTTACTGTTTGGGACACACTGCCTGAGACCCTACGCTCCATTTTGGGGGGCACTCACAGTGGATACTTACTATTACTAGGTTCTACAGGGGCATTCCGGTGGGAACAATAATTTGGTGGGCACAATATGGGCACTGACAGAGCAAAATTATTTTTGGACGGCACTACCGGGGGCACTATCTATTTGGCAGAGTAATTTGTGGGCACTAATACTTAGCACCATCATTGTTGGGGCCACTACAGGGGCGGACATATCATTGGTACAACCAGGGTCCTGGGAGGTAAGGGGGCCACTACCACCTTCTAATCAGCCTGCAGATCCTATGACAGACACAATGAGGGGTCCATAGCTGTTCTTGCACTGGGACCCTCTTTCTCCTGGGTCCGCCGCTGGGCTGCTACGTGTGGCACCGTTACTTATGTGGCACTATCTGTATGGCCATATTATTTGGGGTGGTTATAGGTTTGTCACTTTTCTCTCTCCAGCACAGGACTCGGGGGCACTGGGTGGCACTCAGGGCGGAGTTTTAGGGGTGGCATCTGGGTGATGCTGTCGGGGCACCAGGTTGGGAGCTTCTGTTGAGAAGATACAGAAGAGGCAAAAGGGAGAAATCTAAAGTTTCTGGTCAGCGATCTCTGTTATGGCTGCATGGATCATCATGCCGGCCTGATGGAAGCTGGTGTAATGGGCTGGCATGTGTCCCCGGCCCCGGGCAGCTGTGCCATGCTCTGTCATCTCATGCAGATTAATGCCACAGCCTTCAATAGCCGACCCAGCAGGGTCACACCGGCCTCTTTGTGCCTTTTTACCCCCTATAGGGCCACAAGAAATGCCTGAGATCTTCCTATTAGCTTTTCCCCAGATCCATGCCAGCCCCATTAACTCCGCATTACAATGGTGTCAACCTCAGCCCCTCCATCACCCTCCTCATTAACCGCCATGTATCCCTGAAGGCTATCTGCCCTGTTCCTGCTGACAACATTCCTGCACCGGATCCCCGCACCTCTATCTGTCTCTGTCACCACTGTTCAGACTGGAGCAGATGAAAAGCACATGGACCATTATATCTGCTGCTGTAAGAAGGCGTCTGGGGGCTTGTACCTCCGGACCCCCAGGACACAGGGACGCAGTGTCTGTCATCATCTGTGTTAAAACAAATAACAAATAACCTGCAGAAGACAGATGGGCGAGAAGAAAGTTGTCAGGAAACATGGCGGTCCGAATATTGGTTTTAAAGGGGCTCGGATATCAGTCGCGACACTGTTACTTATGTCTCAAGATTGCAACACGTTGATGAACTTGATAAAAAAAAACGTAGATTTGGCGAATACAATCGAGGATACAGGAGACCCAGCGTCCATCACTGGCTGCACTGCACCAAGCCGCAGTCATCACCCTATAGATTGTAAGCTCTTCAGCCAAGGAGCCGGCCTCACCCCAAAAGTGCAAACCTGTCCTCAGCGCCACATACAGGAATCACACGACACCTTGTAGAGCGATCACAGCAATTACATAGACACGTTCATTGAATCCTGGAGCCTCAGGGCGTCTATGAGGTCGGAACAAGTTATCGTTTCCACCGCACACATTGCCCACCGCTATATGTGAGTAGCCCCCCGCACACACGGTACATGCCCTATCACATGACTCCTTTACTATAGCATCATCATTTCCATATATGACTGACCCCCAACATGCGCAATCCTATAAATGATCCCCTAAATACATAGGACGTTTCGCATTACTACGTATCAGTGACCCCACTTATCCTATTATAGGACCGACCCCATTAGTATAGAACAGTCCCTCTGATTGTGATTATCAGATGAACAAACCAATAAACCCCATCACCTAACTGCCCCCATTACTATAGATAAGTGCCCCATCACATAACTACCCCATTACTATAGATAAGTGACCCCCAAAACATAACTGCCCCATTACTATAGATAAGTGCCCCATCACATAACTGCCTCCATTACTATAGATAAGTGACCCCCACCACATAACTACCCCATTACTATAGATAAGTGCCCCATCACATAACTGCCCCATTACTATAGATAAGTGCCCCATCACATAACTGCCCCCATTACTATAGATAAGTGCCCCATCACATAACTGCCCCCATTACTAAGATAAGTGACCCCCACCACATAACTACCCCATTACTATAGATAAGTGCCCCATCACGTAACTGCCCCCATTACTATAGATAAGTGCCCCATCCATAACTACCCCCATTACTATAGATAAGTGACCCATCACATGAACTTCCCCATTACTATTGATAAGTGCCCCATCACATAACTGCCCCATTACTATAGATAAGTGACCCCATCACATACTGCCCCCATTACTATAGATAAGTGCCCCAATCACATAACTGCCCCCATTACTATAGATAAGTGCCCCCATCACATAACTACCCCCATTACTATAGATAAGTGACCCATCACATAGACTGCCCATTACTATAGATAAGTGACCCCATCACATGACTTCCCCATTACTATAAAATGACCCATCACATAACTCTCCCATTACTATAGATAAGTGCCCCCAAACGTAACTGCCCCCATTACTATAGATAAGTGACCCCATCACATAACTACCCCCATTACTATAGATAAGTGACCCCACCACATAACTACCCCATTACTATAGATAAGTGACCCATCACATGACTCCCATTACTATTGATAAGTGCCCATCACATAACTGCCCCATTACTATAGATAAGTGACCCCATCACATAACTACCCCCATTACTATAGATAAGTGCCCCATCACATACTACCCCCATTACTATAGATAAGTGCCCCCATCACATAACTGCCCCCATTACTATAGATAAGTGCCCCATCACATACTGCCCCCATTACTATAGATAAGTGTCCCATCACATAACTGCCCCCATTACTATAGATAAGTGCCCCATCACATAACTACCCCCATTACTATAGATAAGTGACCCCATCACATGACTGCCCCATTACTATAGATAAGTGACCCCATCACATACTTCCCCATTACTATAGA
>JARQOD010000009.1:79131573-79166452 GCA_033576555.1 Oophaga sylvatica
CTCTCCTGTTTTAAATAATGTCCCCATCCTGGCCCTATCCTTAAAATTCCCTCATCCTGAAATTCCCTCATCCGGGCCTCATCCTGTATAATGTCCCTCATCCTGTAAAAAAGTCCCTCATCCTGCCCTCATCCTGTAATAATGTCCCTCATCCTGGCCCTCATCCTGTAATAATGCCCTCATCCTGTAATAATGTCCCTCATCCTGGCCCTCATCCTGTAATAATTCTCTCTCCTGGCCCTCATCCTGTAATAACTCCCTCATCCTGAATAATGTCCCTCATCCGGGCCCTCAACCTGTAATAATGTCCTCATCCGGGAATAATGTCCCTCATCCTGACCCTCATCCTGTAATAATGTCTCTCATCTGGGCCCCCTTCCTGTTATAATATTCCCACACTGGGCCCTTTCTGCGTGTAATGCCCCTTTTCTGGTATAATGTACCCCATCCTGAGCCCCTTACTGTAACAATGTCCCTCAAATGGGCCCCTTCATGTAACAGTGTCCCCCATTCTGGTATAATGTCCACTGTCCTGGGCCCCTTCCTGGCATAATGTCCCCGATCCTGGTATAATGTCCACTGTCCTGGGCCTCTTCCTGGCATAGTGACCTCCCATCCTGGTATAATGTGCACTGTCCTGGGCCCCTTCCTGGCATAATGTCCCCGATCCTGGTATAATGTCCACTGTCCTGGGCCTCTTCCTGGCATAGTGACCCCCCATCCTGGTATAATGTCCTTTGTCCTGGGCCCCTTCCTGGCATAATGTCCCCCATCCTGGTATAATGTGCACTGTCCTGGGCCCCTTCCTGGCATAATGTCCCCCCATCCTGGTATAATGTCCACTGTCCTGGGCCTCTTCCTGGCATAGTGACCCCCCATCCTGGTATAATGTCCACTGTCCTGGGCCTCCTCCTGGCATAATGTCCCCCCATCTTGGTATAATGTCTTCTGTCCTGGCCCTCTTCCTGGCATAATGTCCCACATCCTGGTATAATGTCCTTTGTACTGGCCCTCTTCCTGGCATAATGTCCCCCATCCTGGTATAATGTCCTTTGTACTGGGCCTCTTCCTGGCATAATGTCCACCCATCCTGGTATAATGTCCACTGTCCTGGGCCTCTTCCTGGCATAACGTCCCCCATCCTGGTATATTGTCCTCTGTCCTAGGCCTCTTCCTGACATAATGTCCCCCCTTTCTGATATAATGTCCTTTGTCCTGGACCCCTTCCTGGCATAATGTCCCCAATCCTGGTATAATAGGGCCAATAAAAGACAAAATATATAAAAAAGGCCCTAGAGGTCCAGTACAATAAAATTGACTCCTATCATGTAGTAATCTGCCAGTGCTGAGAAATCAAGCTATGAAGCCTCATGCAAATAAGCCTGGCAGTGCATAGGGGGCGGGTCACTGAAGAGTGTATAGACACGCCCCCAGTGCTCTTCCAGGCTAATTTCCATATGTCTCCACAGCTTGATTTCTCAGTGCTCAGTGATCTCTACAGGACAGGTGTCGGCTTTAGTTTTGCACTAGTACTTGTCACGCCATACTGCTTGTTTCGGTAGTAAAGTCGTCCTGACCGGATCCTTTACATCTGATCCTTCCCCTTCTTCAGACCTATTAGTCAGTGCCATTCTGCCTGCTGGTCCAGTGTTATCAGGGGATCTGTCAGTCTGGGAGTCTGGCCTGGTGTCAGGTCCCTCCAGTACTCTGCATATATTAATGCCGCCACATGGTACCACATAAAGCACATAACGCGGCCCAGCTGTGACATCATCCGCCCCGTCCTCATTTTGCCGCTGCAGTCACCTCGCCGCCATCCTGTCCTTATTTTTCCCATTATTCACATGTCAATGATCTTATCAAGATTGATGAGGCTTCAAACATCAGTTCATAGAGGGCTATAAATAAGGCCGGCCCGGCCTGCGCAGCATCTGTGGGGCTAAGCCCAGCGGAATTTCCATTCAGAGCTGATTTTATGTCCATGCAGCTCGTTACCTGACACATGAAACGAAAGCGCTGCCAGAAAGACCCCGATACAGAAAGGAAGGGAACGTAACCATATGTGTGGCCATCAGATAGAGCCCCGCTTATCACATAGAGCCCCGCTTATCACATAGAGCCCCGCTTATCATATGGAGCCCCGCTTATCACATAGAGCCCCGCTTATCATATAGAGCCCCGCTTATCACATAGAGCCCCGCTTATCATATAGAGCCCCGCTTATCATATGGAGCCCCGCTTATCACATAGAGCCCCGCTTATCACATAGAGCCCCGCTTATCATATAGAGCCCCGCTTATCACATAGAGCCCCGCTTATCACATAGAGCCCCGCTTATCATATGGAGCCCCGCTTATCACATAGAGCCCCGCTTATCATATAGAGCCCCGTTTATCACATAGAGCCCCGCTTATCATATGGAGCCCCGCTTATCATATGGAGCCCCGCTTATCACATAGAGCCCCGCTTATCACATAGAGCCCCGCTTATCATATAGAGCCCCGCTTATCACATAGAGCCCCGCTTATCACATAGGGCTCCGCTTATCACATAGAGCTCCGCTTATCATATAGAGCCCCGCTTATCATATAGAGCTCAGCTTATCACATACAGCTCCGCTTATCACATAGAGCCCCGCTTATCATATAGAGCCCCGCTTATCATATAGAGCCCCGCTTATCACATAGAGCCCCGCTTATCATATGGAGCCCGCTTATCACATAGAGCCCCGCTTATCACATAGAGCCCCGCTTATCACATAGAGCCCCGCTTATCATATAGAGCCCCGCTTATCAATAGAGCTCCGCTTATCACATAGAGCTCCGCTTATCATATAGAGCCCCGCTTATCACATAGAGCCCCGCTTATCATATAGAGCCCCGCTTATCACATAGAGCCCCGCTTATCATATAGAGCCCCGCTTATCATATAGAGCCCCTTATCACATAAGCCCGCTTATCATATAGAGCCCGCTTATCACATAGAGCCCGCTTATCATATAGAGCCCCGCTTATCATATAGAGCCCGCTTATCACATAGAGCTCCCGCTTATCACATAGAGCTCCGCTTTCATATAGAGCTCCGCTTATCACATAGAGCCCGCTTATCATATAGAGCTCCGCTTATCACATAGAGCCCCGCTTATCAATAGAGCCCCGCTTATCACATAGAGCCCCGCTTATCATATAGAGCCCCGCTTATCTCATAGAGCCCCGCTTATCATATAGAGCTCCGCTTATATACATAGAGCTCCGCTTATCATATAGAGCCCCGCTTCTAATCATCATAGAGGCCCCCGCTTATCATATAGAGCTCCGCTTATCACATAGAGCTCCGCTTATCATATAGAGCTCCGCTTATCACATAGAGCTCCGCTTATCAATAGAGCCCCGCTTATCACATAGAGCCCGCTTATCATATAGAGCCCCGCTTTAGGTCTATCAATAGAGCTCCGCTTATCATATAGAGCTCCGCTTATCATATAGAGCTCCGCTTATCACATAGAGCCCCGCTTATCAATAGAGCCCGCTTATCACATAGAGCCCGCTTATCACATAGAGCTCCGCTTATCACATAGAGCTCCGCTTATCACATAGAGCTCCGCTTATCACATAGAGCCTCGCTTATCATATAGAGCCCGCTTATCACATAGAGCCCGCTTATCATATAGAGCTCCGCTTATCACATAGAGCCCCGCTTATACATAAGCCGCTATAATAGAGCCTCCGCTTATCACATAGAGCCCCGCTTATCATATAGAGCCCGCTTATCATATAGGCCCGCTTATCATATAGAGCCCCGCTTATCACATAGAGCCCCGCTTATCACATAGAGCCCCTTATCAATAGAGCTCCGCTTATCACATAGAGCCCGCTTATCACATAGAGCCCCGCTTATCATATAGAGCTCCGCTTATCACATAGAGCTCCGCTTATCACATAGAGCCCCGCTTATCAATAGAGCCCCGCTTATCAATAGAGCTCCGCTTATCACATAGAGCTCCGCTTATCACATAGAGCCCCGCTTATCACATAGAGCCCGCTTATCACATAGAGCCCCGCTTATCATATAGAGCCCCGCTTATCACATAGAGCCCCGCTTATCAATAGAGCCCCGCTTATCACATAGAGCCCCGCTTATCATATAGAGCCCCGCTTATCACATAGAGCCCCGCTATCATATAGAGCTCAGCTTATCACATAGCCTCGCTTATCATATCAGTGGAGCTGTCACGGGTGTGTCGCCACGAAGATCGTCGCGATTGCACAGCCTGACTTCTTGCAGCTGAGTTTTTGGTGCTTGGTGTTTTTCTCGCAGTGAGGGAGTTAATTCTCTCTCTCTGTGCTAGACGAGGCCCACCTCACCCAGCTGCAGTTAATCTGCAGTATTGGACTCCTTCAAATACCTGCCGGTCTGATAGGGTATTGTCGTGAAAACATTTCATACAGACCATCAGATCGGATCGTGGTATTGAAGAGTTTGGAGTGAAGAGTACTCGGTGTGTTTTTTTCCCTTCCTCGCTTTGCTCTTAATAATAGGCGGAGCGAGTCCACTGGTAAGTCCCCGTTTTTTGGGGCATATGGTTTTCACCCCCAGTTTTGTACTTTCAGTAGGGGGAGCTCTTCGGGGGTTCCTGAGGAGGAACGATTTTCATCATCACTCGCTTCAGTGTGGAGAGGGGTGCTGAATAATCTGAGTACTATGGGGAACCGATACAAACGAAGGGCTGATAGGAGGAGAGTGTCTGGTCCGGACCTAAGTGTGAACGATCGGGTATGGTTGTCTACCAAGAATATAAAACTTAAGGTTCCCTCCTGGAAACTGGGTCCCAGGTTCATCGGGCCATACAGGATCAGTTCTATAATTAATCCGGTGGCTTTCCGTCTTGACCTCCCCCCTACGTTTAAAATTCACAACGTGTTCCACAGATCGTTGCTTAACCCCTCTCTGACATTAGACGTACTATCCCGTCCATAAAACCCGTGCCATTCTGACCATGGACGGGATAGTACGTCATAGGTGATCAGCTGCGCTCCTGAGGGGAGCGCAGCTAATCGCCGCCGGGTGTCAGCTGATTATCACAGCTGACACCCGTGACTGTGTGTCAGGAGCGGTCACGGACCGCTCCCGGCACATTAACCCCTAGCACACCGCGATCAAACATGATCGCGGTGTACTGGGGGCACAGGGGAGGATCGCGCAGGGTGGGGGCTCCCTGCGCGCCCCCCTGAGACCCTCAGACTAGCGCGATGTGATCGCGCTGTTCTGAGGGCTTCCTCCCTCCCAGGACCCGGATCCAAGATGGCGCCGGGGTCCTGGAGGGAGGCGGCTTCCTCAGTGCCTGCTGAGAGCAGGCACTGAGAAGCCTGCTGCACTGCCTGAGCGATCGCTGGTGTGACAGAGTGCTGTGCACACTGTCACACCAGCGATCTGCTCAAATACAGTGATGTCCCACCCTGGGACAAAGTAAAAAAGTTAAAAAAATAAAAATAAACATGTTATAAAAAAAAATCCAAAATAAATAAAAAAAAAAAAAAATATTCCCCAATAAATTCATTTCTTCCTGTAAATAAAAAAAACAAAACAATAAAAGTACACATATTTGGTATCGCCGCGTCCGTAACGACCCCCCCTATAAAACTGTCCCACTAGTTAACCCCTTTAGTGAACCCCTTAAAAAAAAAAAAAAACGAAGCAAAAAATCAATGCTTTATCATCATACCGCCGAACAAAAAGTGGAATAACGCGCGATCAAAAAGACCGATATAAATAAACATGGTACCGCTGAAAACGTCATCTTGTTCCGCAAAAAACGAGCCGCCATACAGCATCATCAGCAAAAAAATAAAAAAGTTATAGCTCGCAGAATAAAGCGATGAAAAAAAATTATTTTTTATATAAAATTGTTTTTATTCTATAAAAGCGCCAAAACATAAAAAAATGATATAAATGAGGTATCGCCATAATCATACTGACCCGAAGAATAAAACTGCTTTATCAATTTTACCACACGCGGAACAATAAAAACGCCTCCCCCAAAAGAAATTCATGAATTGCTGATTTTTGTTCATTCTAACCTCCCAAAAATCGAAATAAAAAGCGATCAAAAACCTGCTCAAAAATGGTACAAATAAAAACGTCAACTCGTACCGCAAAAAAATAAGACCTCACATGACTCTGTGGGCCAAAATATGCAAAAATTATAGCTCTCAAAATGTGGCGATGCAAAAAACTATTTTTGCAATAAAAAGCGTCTTTTAGCGTGACAGCTGCCAATCATAAAAACCCGCTATAAATAGTAAATCAAACCCCCCTTTATCACCCCCTTAGTTAGGGAAAAATAATAAAATTAAAAAAATGTATTTATTTCCATTTTCCCATTAGGGTTAGGGTTAGGGTTGCGGCTAAAGTTAGGGTTAGGGTTGGCGCTAAAGTTAGGATTAGGGTTAGGGTTGGGATTAGGGTGTGTTAGAGTTAGGTTTGTGGTTAGGGTTGGGACTAGGGTTAGGGGTGTGTTGGGGTTAGGGTTGGAGTTAGAATTGGGGGGTTTCCGCTGTTTAGGCACATCAGGGGCTCTCCAAATGTGACATGGCGTCTGATCTCAATTCCAGCCAATTCTGCGTTGAAAAAGTCAAACGGTGCTCCTTCACTTCTGAGCTCTGCCATGCGTCCAAACAGTAGTTTATCCCCACATATGGGGTATCAGCGTACTCTGGACCCCAAGAGTTATTGTGCAATTTGTCCTATTTCTTCTGTTACCCTTGGGAAAATAAAAAACTGGGGGCGAAAATATCATTTTTGTACAAAAAAAATTATTTTTTTGTTTTTACGGCTGTACATTATAAACTTCTGTGAAGCACTTGGGGCTTCATAGCGCTCACCACACACCTAGATAAGTTCCTTGTGGGGTCTATTTTCCAAAATGGGGTCACTTGTTGGGGATTTCCACTGTTTAGGCGCATCAGGGGCTCTCCAAATGCGACATGACGCCCCCAGACCATTCCATCAAAGTCTGCAATCCAAAACGTCACTACTTCCCTTCCGAGCCCCAACGTGTACCCATACAGTAGTTTTCTCCCACATATTGGGTATCAGCGTACTCAGGACAAATTGGGCAACAACTTTTGGGGTCCAATTTCTCCTGTTACCCTTGTAAAAATAAAATATTGGGGCGAAAAAATCATGTTTGCAAAAAAAAAAAAAAAGATTTTTTATTTTTACGGCTGTGCGTTATAAACTTCTGTGAACACTTCGGGGTTCAAAGTGCTCACCACACATCTAGATAAGTTCCTTGGGGGTCTATTTTCCAAAATGGGGTCACTTGTGGGGGTTTCCACTGTTTAGGCGCATCAGGGGCTCTCCAAATGCGACATGACGCACACAGACCATTCCATCAAAGTCTGCAATCCAAAACGTCACTACTTCCCTTCCGAGCCCTGACGTGCGCCCATACAGTAGTTTTCTCCCACATATTGGGTATCAGCGTACTCAGGACAAATTGGACAACAACTTTTGGGGTCCAATTTCTCCTGTTACTCTTGTGAAAATAAAATATTGGGGCGAAAAAATCATTTTCGTAAAAAAAAAAAGGATTTTTTATTTTTACGGCTGTGCGTTATAAACTTCTGTGAAGCACTTTGGGGTTCAAAGTGCTCACCACACATCTAGATAAGTTCCTTGTGGGGTCTATTTGCCAAAATGGGGTCACTTGTGGGGGGTTTCCACTGTTTAGGTGCATCAGGGGCTCTCCAAATGTGACATGACGCCCCCAGACCATTCCATCAAAGTCTGCAATCCAAAACGTCACTACTTCCCTTCCGAGCCCCGACGTGTGCCCATACAGTAGTTTTCGCCCACATATTGGGTATCAGTGTACTCAGGACAAATTGGACAACAACTTTAGGGTTCCAATTTCTTCTGTTACCCTTGTGAAAATAAAATATTGGGGGCGAAAAAATCATTTTTGTAAAAAAAAAAAAAAGATTTTTTATTTTACGGCTGTACGTTATAAACTTTAGTGAAACACCTGGGGTTCAAAGTTCTCACCACACATCTAGATAAGTTCCTTGAGGGGTCTAGTTTCCAAAATGGTGTCATTTATGGGGGTTTCCACTGTTTAGGCAGATCAGGAGCTCTCCAAACACGACATGGCGTCCAGCCAATTCTGCGTTGAAAAAGTCAGACGGCGCTCCTTCCCTTCCAAACTCTGCCATGCACCCAAACAGTGGTTTACCCCCACATATGGGGTATCAGCGCACTCAGGACAAATTGCACAATAACTTTTGGAGTCTTGTTACCCTTGGAAAAATAAAAATTGGGGTGAAAAGATCATTTTTGTGGAAAAAATATGATTTTTAAATTTTACGGCTCTACGTTATAAACTTGTGTGAAGCACTTGGGGGTTCAAATTGCTCATCAAAAATCTAGATAAGTTCCTTAGGGGGTCTAGTTTCCCAAATGGGGTCATTTGTGGGGGTTTCCACTGTTTAGGCACATCAGGGGCTCTCCAAATGCAACATGGCATCCAAACTCAATTCCAGCCAATTTTGGTTGGAAAAAGTCAAATGGTGCTCCTTCCATTCCGAGCTCTGCCGTGCGCCCAAACAGTGGTTCCCCCCACATATGGGGTATCAGCGTACTCAGGACAAATTGTACAACAACTTATGTGGTCCAATTTCTCCTGTTACCCTTGGGAAAATAAAAAATTAGTGACTAAAAGATAATTTTTGTGGGAAAAAAATAGGATTTTTTATTTTCATGCCCGGGCATTATAAACTTGTGTGAAGCACTTGGGGGTTCAAAGTGCTCACCAAAGATCTAGATAAGTTCCTTAGGGGGTCTAGTTTCCAAAATGGGGTCACTTGTGGGGGGTTTCCACTGTTTAGGCTCATCTGGGGCACTGCAAACAGAACAAGACCCCCATTAACGTCTGCATTCCAAAACGTTACTACTTCCTTTCAAGACCTGCCGTGCGCCCAAACAGTTTCCCCCCCACATATGGGGTATCAGCGTACTCAGGACAAATTGGACAACAACTTTTGGGGTCCAATTTCCTTGGGAAAATTCAAAAATTTGGGACTAAAAAATCATTTTTGTGGAAAATTGATTTTTTTTTTTTTCACACCCAGGCATTATAAGCTTTTGTGAAACACTTGGGGGTTCAAAGTGCTCACAACAGATCTAGATAAGTACCTTAGGGGGTCTAGTTTCCAAAATGGTGTCACTTGTGGGGGGTTTCCACTGTTTAGGCGCATCAGGGGCTCTCCAAACGCGACATGGCATCCAATCTAAATTCCAGCCAATTTTAGTTTGAAAAAGTCAAACGTCGCTCCTTCCCTTACGAGCTCTGCCGTGTACCCAAACAGTGGTTTTCCCCCACATATGGGTATTGGCGTACTCAAGAGAAATTGCATAACAACCTTATCTGTCATTTTCTCCTTTTACCCTTGTGAAAATAAAAAAAAAGTTTGTAAAAGATAATTTTTGTGGCTAAAAAGTAAAATATTCATTTTTTCCTTCCACGTTGCTTTAGTTACTGTGAAGCACCTGAAGGGTTAATAAACTTCTTGAATGTGGTTTTGAGTACCTTGAGGGGTGCAGTTTTTAGAATGGTGTCACTTTTGGGTATTTTCTGCCATATAGACCCCTCAAAGTGACTTCAAATGTGAGGTGGTCCCTAAAAAAAATGGCTTTGTAAATTTTGCTGTAAAAATGAGAAATCGCTGGTCAACTTTTAACCCTTATAATTTCCTAACAAAAAAAAATTTTGGTTCCAAAATTGTGCTGATGTAAAGTAGACATGTGGGAAATGTTATTTCTTAACTATTTTGTGTGATATATTTCTCTGTTTTAAGGGAATAAAAATTCAAAGTTTGAAAATTGCAAAATTTTAAAAATTTTCGCCATATTTGCGTTTTTTTCAAAAATAAACGCGAGTTATATCGAAGAAATTTTACCACTAACATGAAGTACAATATGTCACGAGAAAACATTCTCAGAATTGCGAAGATCCGTTAAAGCGTTCCAGAGTTATAACCTCATAAAGAGACAGTGGTCAGAATTGTAAAAATTGGCCCGGTCATTAACGTGCAAACCACCCTTGGGGGTGAAGGGGTTAAGAGGTATGTGGCGCCGGTGATACCGTCACCTTTACCTCCTCCTCCAGTGGTGGTCAATGGTAACTTGGAGTTTCAGGTATCGAGAGTCGTCGATTCACGCTTTAATCGCCGGTCCCTTCAGTACCTGGTTCATTGGAAAGGGTATGGTCCTGAGGAGAGGACGTGGGTTCCTGCGTCTGATATTAACGCAGACCGATTAATTCGGGCCTTCCACATGACTCACCCGGATAAACCTGGTCCTGAGGGTCCGGAGGTCCCTCGTAGAAGGGGGGGTACTGTCACGGGTGTGTCGCCACGAAGATCGTCGCGATTGCACAGCCTGACTTCTCGCAGCTGAGTTTTTGGTGCTTGGTGTTTTTCGGCAGTGAGGGAGTTAATTCTCTCTCTCTGTGCTAGACGAGGCCCAGCCTCACCCAGCTGCAGTTAATTCTGCAGTATTGGGACTCCTTCAAATACCTGCCGGTCTGATAGGGTAGTTGTCGGTGAAAACATTTCATACAGACCATCAGAGCGGATCGTGGTATTGAAGAGTTTGGAGTGAAGAGTACTCGGTGTGTTTTTTTCCCTTCCTCGCTTTATCATTTATCTCCTTACCCGTTTGTGTTCCCTCTGTTATTGTGGTGTGAGTTTTTGTATGCAAGGTGGGTTTTAGTTTTCCCCTTGTACTGTCTCGTTTGTCTGGTACTGTGTGTAAGCATTTACTACCCTGTCCCCTACTGTTGTGATCGGGGTCCTTCTCAGGACTAGATTACTGAGGTTCAGGGATTCTCAGGAGGTAGGGTTACACTGGCGGCCTGGACCTCTGTACCATTAACAGTACCTCCAGGTAGAGGGATTAGTCAGGTCCCCAGCTTAGGGTCAGCATAGGACCCTGACCTCCTGTACGCAGTGACAGCGTGACAGGAGCCTCCCATATCATACAGAGGTCCGCTTATCATATAGAGCACTGCTTATCATATAGAGCCCCGCTTATCATATAGAGCTCCGCTTATCATATAGAGCTCCGCTTATCATATAGAGCACTGCTTATAACATAGAGCTCCGCTTATCACATAGAGCCCCGCTTATCATATAGAAAGCTCCGCTTATCACATAAAGCCCCGCTTATCATATAAAGCTCCACTTATCATATAGAGCCCCACTTATCATATAGAGCTCTGCTTATCATATAAATCCCAGCTTATCACATAGAGCCTCGCTTATCATATAAAGCTCTGCTTATCACATAGAGCCTCGCTTATATAGAAAGCTCCGCTTATCACATAGCGCTCCGCTTATCATATACAGTGGAGCCTCCCATATCATACAGAGGTCCGCTTATCATATAGAGCCCCGCTTATCATATAGAGCCCCGCTTATCATATAGAGCCCCGCTTATCATATAGAGCTCCGCTTATCACATAGAGCTCCGCTTATCACATGAGCTCCGCTTATCATATAGAGCTCCGCTTATCATATAGAGCCCCGCTTATCATATAGAGCCCCGCTTATCATATAGAGCCGCTTATCATATAAGCCCCGCTTATCATATAGAGCTCGCTTATCAATAGAGCACGCTTATCAATGAGCTCCGCTTATCATATAGAGCTCCGCTTATCATATAGAGCTCGCTTATCATATAGAGCCCGCTTATCATATAGAGCTCCGCTTATCAATAGAGCTCCGCTTATCATATAAGCTCTGCTTATCATAGAGCCGCTTATCATATAGAGCCCGCTTATCAATAGAGCCCGCTTATCATATAAGCTCGCTTATCAATAGAGCCCGCCTTATCATATAGAAGCTCCGCTTATCACATAGAGCCTCGCTTATCATATAGAAAGCTCCGCTTATCACATAGAGCCCGCTTATCATATAAAGCTCTGCTTATCACATAGAGCCTCGCTTATCATATAGAAGCTCCGCTTATCACATAGCTCCCGCTTATCATATACAGTGGAGCCTCCCATATCATACAGAGCTCCGCTTATCATATAGAGCCTTTATATCAGTACGCTTATCATATAGAGCCCCGCTATCATATAGAGCTCCGCTTATCACATAGTGCTCCGCTTATCATCTACAGGGAGCCTCCATATCATACAGAGCTCCGCTTATCATATAGAGCACTGTTTATATAGTTACGCTTATCATATAGTGCACCCGTTATACAGAGCTCCGCTTATCATATGTGCTAGACTTATCATATGGAACACTGATTGTAAAGAGTTAGGCTTATCATATAGCTCACTGGCTTATATAAGTTTATGTTAACGTCTTATCATGTAGCGCTCAGTCCGTTCATATAGAGCTGCCGCTTATCACACGGCTGTGATCTGGCCAGTACTGGCTTTTCTATAACAGGAATCACTAGACTGTTGAAGGTGGCTATATGTAGTGTTCAGCTTATCATATAAAGCATGCTTATATAGAGCTCAGGTTATCATATAAACTCGGCTTACGTATATAGAGCTCTGCTTCTATAGAGCTCTACTTATCACATAGAGCTCCGCTTATCATATATAACTTAGCTTATATAGAGTCGGCTTATCATATTAAGCAGGGCTTATAAAGAGCTCTGCTTATCATTTAGAGCACCGCTTATCTGGAGCTCAGCTTATCATTAAAGCACCCCATATCTGGATTTCATCATATCATCTAAGGTGCAGTTTACATATAGAGCCTAGCTTTTATAGAGCTCAGTTTATCATATACAACACCGCTTAAATAGAGCTCAGCTTATAATATGGAGCTCAGCCTATCACATGAAGCACCGCTTAATGTAGAGCTCAGCTTATATAGAGCTCCACTTAGCATACACAGCTCAGCTTATCATATAAAGCTCAACTTATATAGAGCTCAGCTTATCTTCCTATACAGGATCTCGTGGATAATATAATGCTAAAAATATAAGAGCAAATTAAAGTGGTGTTCCAAAACGTTTCAAAATTTGCCAGAGACTCTTGCAATTGTAAGAAAAGAAAATTAAGTTTTACTTTTACTCCACAATCCTCGGCTGCTCTGCTGGAGCCAAATGTGATAACGTCCTATCCATCAGTCACCTGACCACTGAGGTCACTAATATCAGAAGAAAGGTGTCATGTCAGAGATGGCCTGAAAATCTCAGATAAAGGGAACCTGTCAGCACAATTCATCCCCTTCCCCAAATTGTTCATACGGCTGTCTTACTCCCTGAAAAATAATGTAACTTAATAAATATGCAAATGAGGCTTAAGTGCTCTGGGCATGTCAAAGCACTTCCCAAGGTTCTGCGTTGTTGGCTGTATTCCCCATCCCGCCCCACCTTCCTTTGCTTGTCTTGTTTATGGGGGGCAGTATTGTAGTTGTTAATTTTAGTAATTTTGCAATGTTCACACTGACCACTGGGGCTTTTTTAGACTCATAGTTCCTGTCCTTTCAGGAAGAGTTTTCAGCAGGCTCCTTATTATCAGAGGCAGGAAAACAATGAGCGATAACACCTCTCACAGCTGATGACACAGGATTCACCAATCATATTAGGAGATGTCACCCATGTTCCTGCTCTGATCATCTTTGCACCCGCTCATTAGATGCTTCAGTACAAATGATAGGGTCAAAGTCTGACCATTGCTGCTAATGTACAGGTGCATTTCCTAAAAAAAAAAGTCTAAAAAAAGACCTTGTGGGCAGCGTGAAAATTGCAAGATTGTATTTTTTAATACAGATGGTGATATGGAAAAAGAACATTGGCAAAAATGTTAAAAATTAAATTTAACACCGAGAGGTAAAATAGTAGCTGTAAAAAGAAAACTGATGACTACAACGTAACAATCCCCCCAACAGCACAGCCAGACCTCTGTCAGTAACATACGCCATGCATGACCACTATCAGGTTACACCTGGGAAGGAGCCCTGAGAACGGCGCTATCTGCGGGCACCACCATGCTGGACGAGCTGCGTGATGTCTGGAGGCTTTCATCGCACGGATATAACGCGCCGCACTGGAGTCCGTCACCGCGGGGCACAAAGTAACACGTTCAGTCTGTTCCCAGAGAGTGTGCAGCAGATGACGGGGCGCACACACTCCATTATGTGCTCTCACCGCTGTCATCACATCCATGCTTTACCCTCCGGAAAGTTCAGGTCACACGTAACAAGATCGGACAATTGTCGGAAAATTCATCTTCTGCAGTGACTTAAGGTACTGCCACACTAAAGGTTCCTGCTAGCGATCACGATAACGACGCATACTAATGCGATCGCTAGCGGGATCGTTTTAATATCGCTAGTAGCGCACTAATTTAGCGATGTCGTTAAGGACGCTATCGCGGTTAGCGATCTCCTTAACGACTTTGGCGGTACAAAAACACCGCACATC
This sequence comes from Oophaga sylvatica, assembly GCA_033576555.1. Taxonomy (NCBI): domain Eukaryota; kingdom Metazoa; phylum Chordata; class Amphibia; order Anura; family Dendrobatidae; genus Oophaga; species Oophaga sylvatica. Next base: position 79,146,028 of record JARQOD010000009.1, read on the forward strand.
GCTAAAAAAAAGGTGCCACACTCAGCGATATAGGCTCACCAGCGGGACGCCAACGATAAAAATAGGGTCCGGAACGATGAGAACGATGAACGAGATCACAGCAGGGGCCACGTCGTTAGTACATGCCACACACAACAACGTCACTAACGAGATCGCTAAATAGTGACGTTTTTTAGCGATCTCGTTAGCGACGCTGTTTAGTGTGGCATGTACTAACGACGTGGCCCCTGCTGTGATCTCGTTCATCGTTCTCATCGTTCCGGACCCTATTTTTATCGTTGGCGTCCCGCTGGTGAGCATATATCGCTGAGTGTGGCATACCCTTTACCGCGCTGCAAGAACTTTTATCATAAGTTACATAATTAATAGATATAAATTAAATAAATAAAAGATACATCACGATGGACAACAGACTAAAGCTGGCTGATAACAGAGAACAATAACAAATTATTGTTAAGATAGGACGTCAAATAGATTATAGATTATGCATAATATCCATTTGTTATCTATCTGTCTATTATCATCTATCTATTAAGTATCCATTATCTATCTATCAATGTGTTATGTATCTATTATTTATCTATTATTATACACCTATTATTATTCATTATTAACTATTATCTATCATTATCTATCTTTTAAATCTATCCATCTGTTATCTATTATCTATCTATCATCTATCTATCTCTCTATTATCTATACGTTATCTATTATTTAACTATCTATTAACTATCCATTATCTATATGTTATCTCTCTATTATCTATCTAATAATAAATATATAAAAAAATTGAAAAAAGCAGGTGGCACAAAAAACTGGGAAACTATCAAAGTCCAGAGACACTTTTAATAAGCCATATAAGCGACATGCAACGTTTTGGGTCCACAGAGCTTTTCTCATGTGGATCAGCAGAAGTGTCACTGGACTGTGATCGTTTCCCATTATTTTGTGGCACCTGTTTTTTTTTTATTTTTATATCTCTCGTATGTATCTTAACATCTATTTATCAATGTATTTAATATCTTTCTCAGCATCGAGCTATAGTTTATCTTCTAGCTTTTCTACATGTCTAATTTAGCCTCTATGTAGGTGTTTATCCATCTGTGTATTTTTAGCTACCTATGTATCTAATGTAATCTTTCTCTATTTGTCCATCTCTGCCATATCTATCAATCCTACCTGTCGTATCCATCTTCATATCAATCTTTGTATATATTTATCTATCCTTCTATTTTCTTGATCTAAGAGTAACATCCTTCATAATCATGGTGTACAATAATAAATTATATTGTGGTACCGTGTTAGCCAGAAAAATCGATGTGAATACTTTTCCGTCAAATTATGACAAGAGCATTCTTAAGGTGATACCTTTATTGGCTAACCAGAAAATTATATGTTCGCAAGCTTTCAGAGCTCAAAGGCTCCTTCTTCAGGCAAGATTACATTTGGAATAAAATGAAGCATCACATAGCATCTAATGTGTCTTTCTTATTATTCCAAATGTAATCTTGCCTGAAGAAGGAGCCTTTGAGCTCTGAAAGCTTGCGAACATATAATTTTCTGGTTAGCCAATAAAGGTATCACTTTAAGAATGCTCTTGTAATAATTTGACGGAAAAGTATTCACATCGATCCTTCATAATCCAAACCTTCCACTTCGGTCTCCAAGAAACTTCTTTTGTCCTGCGCCAGTTTTCTGGAATGCACTACCCCGGATAAGCTGATGTCATATTTATCTTAATATCTATTTATCTATCTGCTCTTTCTACAGTAATCGAGGTATGTCGATAAAGAAAACAAAATATTCTTTTCATCCACACATTAAGGAGAAAATAGTAAATCGCTGAATCCATCTTTTATTCTGAGCGTCGCTTATCAACGACATGATCATCTCTGTAACGTCCGCCCTCCCTGCCCCCAAATGCAACAATAAATAACGCTCTCCGTTGATCAGACCCAGAAGAGAAGAAACTGCTCGAGATCTGATAACCGAGATGAAGTCACTTCTCAGACAGATTATTTTATTTCCATCTTATTTTTGGCTATTTTTTTATTTTTTTTTTGCATTTTTTTTTTTTTTTGCTCCAGTTCTTCGTTCACCGCCCCAGGGATTTCATGTGCGCTGTGCTGCAAGGTTCTGGGTTTGATTATTCTAGCTCTGTAGACTGGTAAAGGGGGAAAAGTGCAAACTCGCCGGGTCACAGTCTGTAACGTGAGATCGCTGAAACGTTCTGAAGTTTTATGGGAACGAGAAGGAAACTCTATACAGTTCAAAAGATGGATTTAATGTTGCATCATGTGAAAACAATTGAAGGCCCTTAATCCCATCCTGCAGCTTTTAATAACGCGCGCGGCCATCGATCACAGGGAAAAATGAATTTCATTTGCCCGATTTGAAATACACTTATTGTGACGATGCCCCGGCCCCTATTAACGCCCGACTAGGGGCGCAGAATATTTGCTCCCCGGACCGTTCAGAATCGCGCTGGCAATGACGTAACGCCAGGAAAGAAAAATTAGAAACTTTTTTTTATTAGAAAAAACATAACTTATGTTAAGGGGAGATTTTGTTTTCTTTTCATTACGTGGAGGGAAAACATATGTTCTGGTGAGCCGGGAATTACCGACCCCCAGGATTGTAGTTTATAGGCTGTGATGGCGGGTTTATGTAAAAAAAAGAAAATGGGACCGACTCTCGCATCGTGGTCGTCGCGATTTATGTAAATAAAGTGGAATTGTTGTGTAATGAAAAGTTCTAGATTAAAAATGCTTTCTAATCTAATTACTCACTATTTTCAAGATCTCAGCTTGCTTTCAGGGAACAGAAATATTCTTTGTTTCCATTCAGAGCCTGGAACAATACACAGCTGAAATGCAGATCACAGCTGAGGGTTTGTTACACTTGTATCCTGGATAGAAACTGGTATGAGCCAAACACATCAGCAACACAAATCTCTGCTCCTCCTGGTTTGTTACATTTCATCTGAACTGATACAAATGTAACAAGTCTGGAATGGAAACAATTAACTGGTGAGTGACTGCAGCTCTGGAGTAGGGAGGACATACTCTTGGTGCAACCTGTGCAAGAGGTCAGGGGGTCCCAACACCTCCAAAGCTGTACATGAAAGGGTGCATTATTATTATTACTATTGGGCCCCACAGAGCCTACATACTGATCTTCCCCAACTCAGAAAACAGGATGTAACTCAGGATCAGTAATGTAATGTATGTACACAGTGACTGCACCAGCAGAATAGTGAGTACAGCTCTGGAGTATAATACAGGATGTAACTCAGGATCAGTAATGTAATGTATGTACACAGTGACTGCACCAGCAGAATAGTGAGTACAGCTCTGGAGTATAATACAGGATGTAACTCAGGATCAGTAATGTATGATGTACACAGTGACTGCACCAGCAGAATAGTGAGTACAGCTCTGGAGTATAATACAGGATGTAACTCAGGATCAGTAATGTAATGTATGTACACAGTGACTGCACCAGCAGAATAGTGAGTGCAGCTCTGGAGTATAATACAGGATGTAACTCAGGATCAGTAATGTATGTACACAGTGACTGCACCAGCAGAATAGTGAGTGCAGCTCTGGAGTATAATACAGGATGTAACTCAGATCAGTAATGTAATGTATGTAGACTGTGACTGCACCAGCAGAATAGTGAGTGCAGCTCTGGAGTATAATACAGGATGTAACTCAGGATCAGTAATGTAATGTATGTACACAGTGACTTCACCAGCAGAATAGTGAGTGCAGCTCTGGAGTATAATACAGAATGTAACTCAGGATCAGTAATGTAATGTATGTACACAGTGACTTCACCAGCAGAATAGTGAGTGCAGCTCTGGAGTATAACACAGGATGTAACTCAGGATCAGTAATGTAATGTATGTACACAGTGACTTCACCAGCAGAATAGTGAGTGCAGCTCTGGAGTATAATACAGAATGTAACTCAGGATCAGTAATGTATGTACACAGTGACTTCACCAGCAGAATAGTGAGTGCAGCTCTGGAGTATAATACAGGATGTAACTGTCCTCCCACCTTTCCTCCTGTTCCCTCTTTGACCAGTTACAATCTGGCTTTCGACCGCATCACTCAACTGAAACTGCTCTAACTAAAGTCACCAACGACCTACTAACCGCCAAGAGCTAGCGACACTACTCTGTCCTCCTTCTCCTGGACCTGTCTTCTGCCTTCGACACTGTGGACCATTCCCTCCTGCTACAGATTCTCTCATCTCTTGGCATCACAGACTTGGCCCTATCCTGGATCTCATCATACCTAACAGACCGAACATTTAGTGTCTCCCTCTCACACACCACCTCCTCACCTCTCCCCGTCTGTCGGTGTTCCCCAAGGCTCAGTCCTAGGACCCCCTACTCTTCTCCATCTACACCTTCGGCCTGGGACAGCTCATAGAATCCCACGGCTTGCAGTATCACCTCTAAGCCGATGACACGCAGATCTACCTATCTGGACCTGACCTCACCTCCTACTGACCAAAATCCCACAGTGTCTGTCTGCTATCTCAGCCTTCTTTTCTGCTCGCTTTCTCAAACTGAACATGGACAAAACAGAATTCATCATCTTTCCCCCACCTCATTCTACCCCTCCACCAGGCCTATCCATCAATGTCAATGGCTGCTCGCTTTCCCCAGTCCCACATGCTCGGTGCCTTGGGTTGATCATCGACTCTGCCCTCTCTTTCAAACCACATATCCAAGCCCTCGCCACCTCCTGCCGCCTCAAACTCAAAAATATTTCCCGGATCCGCTCATTCCTCAACCATGAAACCACAAAAATACTAGTGCACGCCCTTATCATCTCCCGCCTCGACTACTGCAACCTCCTACTGTCTGGCCTCCCCTCTAGCACTCTGGCACCACTCCAGTCCATCCTACACTCTGCTGCACGACTAATCCACCTGTCTCCCCGATATTCCCTAGCCTCCCCCCTATGCCAACCCTTCACTGGCTTCCTATTGCCCAGAGGCTCCAGTTCAAAACCTTAACCATGACATACAAAGCCATCCACAACCTTTCTCCTCCATACATCTGTGACATGGTCTCCCGCTACCTACCTACACGCAACCTTCGATCCTCTCAAGATCTCCTTCTCGACTCCCCCTCATCTCTTCTTCCCACAACCGCATACAAGACTTCTCCCGGGCTTCCCCCATACTCTGGAACTCCCTGCCGCAAAACATCAGACTTTCACCAACAACGGAGACCTTCAAGAAAAACCTGAAGACCCACCTGTTCCGACAAGCCTACAACCTGCAATGATCCTCAGTCTACTAAACCATCTCACGACCAGCTCTACCCTCTCCTAGTGTATCCTCACCCATCCCTGCAGTCTGTGAGCCCTCGCGGGCAGGGTCCTCTCTCCTTCTGTACTTGTGTGTCCCTTGTCCAGCACATGTTTATTGTACCTGTCTATATTTTTCCCTTTTCATATGTAAAGCGCCATGGAATAAATGGCGCTATATAAATGTATAATAATAATAATGTAACTCAGGATCAGTAATGTATGTATGTACACAGGACTGCACCAGCAGAATAGTGAGTGCAGCTCTGGGTATAATACAGGATGTAACTCAGGATCAGTAATGTAATGTATGTACACAGTGACTGCACCAGCAGAATAGTGAGTGCAGCTCTGGGTATAATACAGGATGTAACTCAGGATCAGTAATGTAATGTATGTACACAGTGACTTCACCAGCAGAATAGTGAGTGCAGCTCTGGAGTATAATACAGGATATAACTCAGGATCAGTAATGTAATGTATGTACACAGTGACTGCACCAGCAGAATAGTGAGTGCAGCTCTGAGTATAATACAGGATGTAACTCAGGATCATAATGTAATGTATGTACACAGTGACTACACCAGCAGATAGTGGTGCAGCTCTGGAGTATAATACAGGATGTAACTCAGGATCAGTAATGTAATGTATGTACACAGTGACTGCACCAGCAGAATAGTGAGTGCAGCTCCTCTTCCTTCTTCCGATCGGCTGGCCTTTTTTCTCCTCACTCTTCTTTCAGGAGCCGTGGCTGTCTGGGCCCTAGGTTGCATATGACTGTGTGGGGCGCAGCGCACATCTTTAACGTAGATTTTGGGTATCACGTTGCTGCTCGGTGCTTAGTCCCCCGGACGACCCAGAGAGAAGAGAGACAAGGCGATCAGAAGGAACAGGAGCGGCAGCGGGACAGGTACAGGGTGGGCTGGGGAGAGGTCAGATTATTTTTTTAACCTCTTCCCAGCAGATTCAATTTGTAAAAATCTCCGCCCTAACTTCCATATTCCGGATTGTTGGGCAGCGGTTGGACACGGAGGATTCGGAGCGTTCTCGTCCATCTGGCAGACTGTTGACTGCTGTCATAGAACGCGCAGCACAAGACGCCACTAAGACTTTAGGTAAAGATAAATAATTGATCAGATCGTTTGTTCAAAGCCGAGGAGAAAACACAGATGGTTCCCGGCCGCAGCGGTCAGAGGGGGTTGTGATTGGACCGTTCACCTCGGAAATCTATAAGTCTATGCCTCATCAAGTGACCACTCCTTGGACTGTGACATACGGGGGATCAATCACCCTACAACTAAGGGGGGACATGAAAAAAGGGGCACAATATGATACGATTATTACCATTGCCCAAGAAGATCTTTGCAAACTTGCAATTTTTTTTTTACATTTCTTACTTATTTGCATCACATTTATTGGCATTCAAAGATTCCCATCAATTGTAGGAAACAAAAGAAACGGCTAAAGGGAGGGCACGTTAAGGGTTAATTGTTTTACGGCATAGACACCGTTCAGACACTAAAAGATGCAAAAAGTTGACAATTTGTAAAATTTCTTAATTCTGTTTCTCTAGATGACTCCGTCTTCATCTCATCGATCTGGCTTCAGATCTCTTACTGATCGCCTGGATCAACGGCAGCAGCAAGCCATTCATTTACCGATCAGCAGCCTCTAGAGGAAGAACGTGGTATTACATATCACCCATTCAAATCTATAGCCAGTCACATTACACATCAGCCGGCTGGGTCCTCCGGAGTGCGCGCTGCTCTTTGTCAGTGTCTTCTCGTTTTAGGTAAAAAAAAAAGGTCAAAATAAATATATTTTTTAAAAGGATAAAGGTACTTTTAGACAAATCTAGAACCACTTACTGATGCTTTCAATAATTCCCTAAACATTTCACCAAACACTGCAATAAATCACAATTGCTGGAATTTTTTTCACTCGCATCTTTTTCCCTACCATTAAGGAATGTTTTTTTTTGTGTGCCTGGAGCGGCTCTGTTCACACCTGTGCAGCGTACACACTGGGACAATGCAGAGACTCTCAGCGGAGTGCAGGCCGCTGTGTACCCAGCTCCCGGGAGGCCTCAGGTGAGCACACAAGTCCCGCTGCTGGTCCAAGTCTCCGGGTAAACACTAGACATTGTGCACAACCATATTATTTGAGGAGCTTTCTCCTGCCCTCCTGACATTTATATGAGGCCAAATTATACATAATTAACATGCAAACATCAAAGTGTGAGGACTTCACTAAAGTAATGCGGGGAATTGTACGGGAGGAAAAGTGCGACCCTGGGTTACTGGGGGGAGGAAGACATAGGATCGGCTACAACAGTGAGCTCTGCCGCCGCACTGTACCCCAAAAAAGAAAAATTTGGTTCACTTTAACCCATGGGATACATACAGGCCCTAACACCGGAGTTGGCTGCAGCTTGGCATCAGACTCTTACCATCTTCTGCCATGGAGACTTGTTTTTACATCACCCTCGGACAATAAGATAATATACGGGGAGCGGGATCAAAAGGGAGGTTGTCCCAGATGGAAAATTTCCAAAGAAAAAAAAAATTATACCCCTATGGAGTGGGTGCTGGAGATCTGGGGTAGTGCGCAGACTTCTTGCCTAGTGCCCCGAATCTCCAGGCGAGCCCCGTTCCAGTTCCGTCAATATTCAGGCTGCAAAATTGATCTACGGCCTCAACAAACAGGACCAGAATGGCCCGGAAAAGTACCAAAGGCTTCTCCCTTGGGGTCAAGGAAGACCAAACTGACACTGATCAAATCCATCAAGATGTCGGATAAAAACAAACCTGGAAATTAAAATGGAGCTAAGTATAAGTCATCATTCATTAAAATGCTCACCCCATGAAGATGTCAGAGCACCAATGTGATCAGCACCTGAGAAAACCGCCCGGCTGCCCCCACTTTCTATTCTGTAGGAAACATTGCGCGGAATACGGCTTCTTACGAGAATATTTTATATAATTACCCGCTGACTGATCCGTAATAATGATCCTTACAGAAATGAATCATAAGAATATTAAATGTTATAAAGTATCAGACTGATAATTATACCGCGCTCCGAGCTTTCATGTCACCGACACAACGTGCAAGTATTATCTTGCGAAGAGACGGGATAATCGGCCCAGATTATGAGACACCACAAAATAACTGCACAACAAGAAACCCCCAAACACAAGAGGATCAAACTGTGTATACATCACTGCACGGAGCTAATACATCACTGCACGGAGCTAATACATCACTGCACGGAGCTAATACATCACTGCACGGAGCTAATACATCACTGCACGGAGCTAATACATCACTGCACGAGCTAATACATCACTGCACGGAGCTAATACATCACTGCACAGAGCTAATACATCACTGCACGGAGCTAATACATCACTGCACGGAGCTAATACATCACTGCACGGATCTAATACATCACTGCACGGAGTAATACTACACTGCACGGAGCTAATTACATCACTGCACGGAGCTAATACATCACTGCAAGGGCTAATACATCACTGCACGGAGCTAATACATCACTGCACGAGCTAATACATCACTGCACGAGCTAATAACATCATGCACAGAGCTAATACATCACTGCACGGAGTAATACATCACTGCACGGAGCTTAATACTTCACTGCAGGAACTAATCATCACTGCACGGAGCTAATACATCACTGCACCGGAGCTAATACATCACTGCACGAGCTATTACATCACATGCGATTACAGTCACATAAGAACATTCTCCGACGATATTCTTACACAGCGGATGAAGAGTATTGAACACGTCACCAATCGTTAAGTAAATCTATTTCTGAAGGTGCTATTGACAGGAAATTCTCAACATTTGTCAGTAACAACCCATCCAATCCACACATGCAAAGAAATCACCATAGATGTCCATAAATTATGTGTAATAATGAGAAATGACACCGGGAAAAAGTATTGAACACATTTACTGAAACATATTTTATACTTTGTACAAAAGCCTTTGTTGATTGTGAAGCTTCAAGACGCCTCCTGTATGGAGAAACTAGTCACAGACATTGCTCAGGTGTGATTTTGGCCCATTCTTCCACATACACATTCTTCACATCCTGAGGGTCCCATGGGCTCCTATGAACTCTGAGCTTTTGTTCCTTCCATACATTTTCTAACGGAGTCAGGTCCAGTGATCGGCTCAGCCATTGTAGCAGCTTTAGTTTCTCTCTAAAACCAATTGAGAGTTTCCTTGGCCTTGTGTTTGGGATCGCCATGCTGAAATGTCCACCCTCATTTCATCTTCATCATCCTAGTAGATGGCAGCAGATTTTTATCAAGAATTTCTCCGTACAATTGTCCATTTATCCTTCATTCAATCATATAAAGTTTGCCACTGCCGTATGCTGAAAATCAGCCTGATACCATGATGTTCCCACCTCCATACTTCACTGTAGGTATGGTGTTTTTGGGGTCATGTGTAGTACCTCTTTTGGCTTCCAAACATGGTGCGTATTATGGGCCTTCAAGGAGTTTTTTGGTCTCATCTGACCAGACTATATTCTCCCAGTATTTCACAAGCTTGTCTAAATGTTGTTGAGGAAACTAAACGTGCTTGAACATGCTTTCTGTTCAGTAATGGAGTCTTGAATGGCAAGCGTACATACAAGCCATGAGGGTTGCGTGGCAAGCGTACATACAAGCCATGAGGGTTGCGTGGCAAGCGTGCATACAAGCCATGAGGGTTGCGTGGCAAGCGTGCATACAGGCCATGGAGGTTGCGTGCATTACTTATAGTTTTCTTTGAAACAATTGTACCTGCTGATTCCAGGTCTATCTGTAGCTCTCCACAGATGGTCATTGGCTCTCGGACAACTCTTCTGATAATTCGTTTCACTCCTGTGTCTGAAATCTTGTGGGAAACACCTGATCGTGGCCAATTTATGGTGAAATTATGTTCTTTCCACTTCCGGATTATGGCTCCAACGCTCACTGGAATATTCAGTAGGTTAGAAATTCTGTCTATGCCATCAGTACGTTACGCAACAATAACGTTGTTGCGAAGGTCTTGAGACAGCTCACTGGTTTTACACATCATTAGATGTTTCTTGTGTGGCACCTTGGTAATGAGACACCTTTTTACAGGCCGTCAGTTAAACCAGATGATATTTTTCACTTAGGTTTCAGCTGCTGTCAGGACTTTCCATGGATTTTTGCTCCTTTCCATGTGTTCAACACTTTTTCCAGGTGTAATTTCTCATTAATACACATAGCTTAATTTATGGATATGAATGCTGTGATTTCTTTACCTGTGTGGATTGGATGGGTTGTTACCGACATCTGGTGGGAATTTCATGTCAATGGCTCCTTTAGAAATAGATTTACTGAGAAAATTGGTGTCGTGTACAATACTTATTTCACCCGCTGTACATAGGAGGCAGAATTATAGTAGAGATATTCTTGTACATAGGAGCAGTATTATAATAGTTGTATTCTTGTACATGGGGGCAGTATTATAGTAGTTATATTCTTGTACATGGGGGCAGTATTATAGTAGTTGTATTCTTGTACATAGGGGCAGAATTATAGTAGTTATATTCTTGTACATAGGGGGCAGTATTATAGTAGTTATATTCTTGTACATAGGGGGCAGTATTATAGTAGTTATATTCTTGTACATAGGGGCAGTATTATAGTAGTTATATTCTTGTACATAGGGGCAGTATTATAGTAGTTATATTCTTGTATATAGGGGCAGTATTTTAGTAGTTATATTCTTGTATATAGGGGCAGTATTTTAGTAGTTATATTCTTGTATATAGGGGCAGTATTTTAGTAGTTATATTCTTGTATATAGGGGCAGTATTATAGTAGTTATATTCTTGTATATAGGGGCAGTATTATAGTAGTTATATTCTTGTACATAGGAGCAGTATTATAGTAGATATATTCTTGTACATAGGAGCAGTATTATAGTAGTGATATTCTTGTACATAGGGGCAGTATTATAGTAGTTATATTCTTGTATATAGGGAGCAGTATTATAGTAGTTATATTCTTGTACATAGGAGCAGTATTATAGTAGTTATATTCTTGTATATAGGAGCAGTATTATAGTAGTTATATTCTTGTATATAGGAGCAGTATTATAGTAGTTATATTCTTGTACATAGGAGCAGTATTATAGTAGTGATATTCTTGTACATAGGGGGCAGTATTATAGTAGTTATATTCTTGTACATAGGAGCAGTATTATAGTAGTTATATTCTTGTACATAGGGGCAGTATTATAGTACTTATATTCTTGTACATAGGGCAGTATTATAGTAGATATATTCTTGTACATAGGGGCAGTATTATAGTAGTTATATTCTTGTACATAGGAGCAGTATTATAGTAGTTATATTCTTGTATATAGGAGCAGTATTATAGTAGTTATATTCTTGTACATAGGAGCAGTATTATAGTAGTTATATTCTTGTACATAGGAGCAGTATTATAGTAGATATATTCTTGTACATAGGAGCAGTATTATAGTAGTGATATTCTTGTACATAGGGGCAGTATTATAGTAGTTATATTCCTGTACATAGGAGCAGTATTATAGTAGTTATATTCTTTATACATAGGAGCAGTATTATAGTAGTTATATTCTTGTACATAGGAGCAGTATTATAGTAGTTATATTCTTGTAATAGGAGCAGTATTATAGTAGTTATATTCTTGTACATAGGAGCAGTATTATAGTAGTTATATTCTTGTACATAGGGGGCAGTATTATAGTAGTTATATTCTTGTACATAGGAGCAGTATTATAGTTATATTCTTGTACATGGGGGGCAGTATTATAAAAGTCATATTATTCTGCAAACTTACAAGAGCACAAACCGAGGACATAAAAGATGCACTGAGAGGTTTGGTCATGAGAAAATAATAATCTCTTACCTCCTAGAATACCATGATTCATAGTTGGTAATATTCATTTAGAATTAGAAACAGCTAAAACATTTTTGAAAAGTTACGATATTCTCGAGATACTAAGTGAATCCGCCCTAATCAGTGCAGCTGTGCGTATTGTTCTCTGTTATCAGCCAGTTGACTGAGGCATCCCCCAGTAACATGAATGAGGAGGTGAAGCACAATCTCTGCTCCCATTATCAGGGCTTATCACATATGTAAAGAAACACACACCCATATTCGTGTGTGGCTGTCAGGGCATGCTGGGAGTTGTAGTTTCATAATGGTTGTCGCAGCATCGCCTCCTCCGGATGTAAGAAAATTCGGGAAAATTTTTTTCTTCGAGGGAGGAAACGGCTCCATTAATAGTCGAGTCTTTCACGGCCGCTAATTCTTAATGGGGTTAAAGAAAAAAAATCAGCCGATATTTGACTCCAGGTCCCCTCAGCGCTGATGGAAGCCGAGAGGGCAGATTAGGCCAATGTCTTCACAAGGTGGCCTCTCTCCATCACTAAATAGGAACCTTGTTTAATAATCTTTCACTGGAGGCCGAAATGTAAGACTTTTTTTTTCTCCGTACATGACATTTTAAATGACTCGGCTCTGCAGTATTACAGTGCGGCACTGTTACATGCACGCATGATGTCATTGGGAAGGGGGTTAGGTTTAGGAGAAGAGCTTTCATTACTGCTTGGAGCGGGGCCAGCGCTTTTCAGCCCGGTGTCTACCGAGGAAAATTGGGTTGTTTTGTGCTCGTGAAACACGATCTAGAAAGTATGTGAACTTTAAAGAGAGACGATTCACGTATCATATCATCTTAATAAATTATTGGGCAGGAGCCAGAAGGGTTAAATGATCTTTTTGGAGGCATCAGACCAATTTAAAAAGGTTCTTTTTGGGAATTTTTGTGATAATGGTGACACCTAGTGGTCTGTTATGTTTCGGTAGCTGAGGAGTGCAGGTAAAAAAGGCAATACACCAGAGCAGTTGGAATCTATGAGATTGCAGTACCCTGACTAACCACCACAACTAGAGGCAGCCGTGGAGCGTTCCTACGTTGGTCCTAGACGCCTCGTCACAGCCTGAAAACTAACTACACCTAAAGATAGAAAGAGGAAAGCTATCTGCCCCGGAGCAGATCCCCAAAGAACATAGAAAGCCCCCAAACATGTAATGGCGGTTAGACAAGAAGAAATACTGACACAGACAGAAAATAGTGTGAGCAAACGTTGGGGCCCAAACTACCTAAATAGAAAAGGATAGGAAGGGCACTTACTGCAATCCCAAAAAACCCTGAAAAGCACCAATTCTACTAATTTCAAAAACACCTGAGATCACACGACCTCTACCACCTAAATTAGTTCTCTGGTGTAACAAAATCAAAACAGCAGCCACTGAAAAAACTGGAAAAAGCAAATGTACAAACATCAGTGGCTGAACTAAACTGAGAGGGCAAAAGCCCCCGGAGGGGACCCTGAAGGACCCCACAGAAGTGCAGGACAAAATGCAAAAATCAAGCACAAAAACAAAAAGAAGAAAATGTCTTATCTGTTAGCAGGAGATGCAGACACGACACAGCAGGCTACAAAGGAAACAGGAATCAAGGATTGAGACCAGAACAATTGATCACCGGCAACCCTGATGGGAAGGCGACTCCCTTATATAAGACCAGTCAGTAACACCTGATTCCCAATCCTCACAATCTTCACTGGACAGTCCAGTACCATTTGTAACCACCAGAGGGAGCCTCTGCTCAGAACTCATTTCAAGTCCATTCACAACAGTACCCCCCCCTTGAGGAGGGGTCACCGAACCCTCACCTGAGCAACCAGGTCGGTCAGGATGAGTTCTATGATACGCACGGATGAGTCTCCTAGCATGGATGTCCGAAGCAAACACCCAAGAATTGTCTTCCTGACCATAACCTCTCCACTTAACCAAATACTGGAGTTTCCGTCTAGAAAAACGAGAATTCAATATTTTCTCAACCACAAACTCCATATTGCCCTCAACCAGAACAGGGTCAGGAGGCAAAGCAGTAGGAACCACTGGCTCAACAAACCTCTTCAACAAGGACTTGTGGAACACGTTATGGATCTTAAATGTCCCTGGAAGAAGCAAACGAAAAGAAACAGGATTAAGAATCTCCATGATCTTATAAGGTCCAATGAACCTAGGCTTAAATTTAGGAGATGCCACTCTCATAGGAATATTTTTTGAGGACAACCAGACCAAGTCCCCCACTTTAAACCGAGGACCATCAGTCCTATGCCGGTTAGCAAACCGCTGGGCCCTCTCCTGAGAGAGGGACAACCTCTCCACTACCTGGTCCCAAATCTGTTGCATACGCTCCACAACAGAGTCAACACCTGGACAGACAGAAGCCTCCGTCTGTCCCGAAGAAAATCGAGGGTGAAACCCAGAATTACAGAAAAATGGAGACATCAAAGTGGCAGAGCTAGCCCTATTATTAAGAGCAAACTCAGCCAAAGGCAAAAAAGAGACCCAGTCATCCTGATCAGCAGACACAAAGCATCTTAGATAAGTCTCCAATGTCTGGTTTGTTCTCTCAGTTTGACCATTGGTCTGAGGATGAAACGCCGAGGAGAAAGACAATTGAACACCAAGTTTAGAACAAAAGGTCCTCCAAAATCTGGAAACAAACTGGACTCCTCTGTCAGACACAATGTTCTCAGGAATGCCGTGTAAACGAACCACGTGCTGAAGGAACAAAGGCACCAATTCAGAGGAGGAAGGCAACTTAGGCAATGGCACAAGATGTATCATCTTGGAAAACCTATCACAAATCACCCAGATGACGGTCATTCTCTGAGAAACAGGGAGGTCGGAAATGAAATCCATAGAGATATGGGTCCATGGTCTCTTGGGCACAGGCAATGGCATCAACAAACCACTAGAGCGAGAGCAAGGCTTGGAGCGAGAGCAAGTCCCGCAGGACTGCACAAATTCCCTGACATCACGAGACAAGGTAGGCCACGAAAAGGACCGACTAACCAAGTCTCTGGTACCAAAAATTCCGGGATGACCGGCCAACGCAGAACAATGAATCTCAGACATCACACTCTTTTTCCACTGGTCCGGGACAAACAATTTCCCAACAGGGCAGCGCTCGGGCCTATCCTCCTGACACCCCTCCAGAGCTAGTCTCAAATTGGGCGAGATGGCGGAAAGAACTACACCTTCTTTCAAAATAACAGAAGGATCAGATAACTCAGGAGAGTCCGCAAGGAAACTCCTCGAGAGGGCATCCGCCTTAACATTCTTAGTGCCAGGAAGAAAGGAAACCACAAAATTAAAACGTGTGAAAAACAAGGCCCACCTGGCCTGTCTAGGATTAAGTCGCTTGGCAGATTCCAGATAAACCAGATTCTTATGGTCCGTAAGGACCACCACCTGATGTTTGGCTCCCTCCAGCCAATTTCTCCACTCTTCAAAAACCCACTTCATGGCCAATAACTCCCGATTACCCACGTCATAATTACGTTCAGTAGGAGAAAATTTTCGAGAGAAAAAGGCACAAGGGTTACTTTTAGAGGTCTCTGGATCTCTTTGGGACAAAACGGCACCTGCCCCAATTTCAGAGGCATCAACCTCCACCTGAAATGGCAGAGAAACATCAGGCTGCCGTAGAACAGGAGCAGAAGTGAATCTCTGCTTAAGTTCCTGAAATGCAGAGACTGCCTCAGGAGGCCAATTCACCACATCAGAACCCTTTTTGGTCAAATCAGTTAATGGTTTAACAATAACCGAGAAATTACCAATAAATTTACGATAAAAATTGGCAAAACCCAAAAATCTTTGAAGAGCCTTTAATGAAGTAGGTTGGACCCAATCACAGATGGCCTGAACCTTAACCGGGTCCATTTCAATAACAGATGGGGACAAAATGAATCCCAAAAATGAGATCCTTCACATACAGAGCATTCTCTCTCAAAATCTGGAATACAGTTCGAACATGTTTCACATGAGAGTCCCAGTCATTGGAAAAAATCAAGATATCATCCAAATAAACAATCAGAAATTTATCCACAAAATCCCTGAAAATGTCATTCATGAAGGACTGGAAGACAGAAGGAGCATTAGTGAGCCCAAAGGGCATCACAAGGTACTCAAAATGCCCCTCAGGGGTATTAAATGCCGTCTTCCATTCATCCCCGTGCTTAATGCGAATAAGGTTATATGCCCCCCTGAGGTCAAGCTTGGTAAACCAAGTAGCGTTTTTCACCCTGGAAAACAGGTCAGAAATCAAGGGTAACGGGTATTGATATTTCACAGTAATATTGTTCAAAAGACGATAATCAATACACAGCCTTAATGAACCATCCTTTTTGGCCACAAAGAAAAAACCGGCACCTAAGGGTGAAGAGGATGGTCTGATATGACCCTTCTCCAATGACTCCTTGATATAAGACCGCATAGCGTCATGTTCAGGTACAGACAAGTTAAAAAGGCGACCTTTAGGGAATTTACTACCAGGCACTAATTCAATAGCGCAGTCATAGCTCCTATGGGGAGGCAAGGATGCAGATTTACTTTCGCTAAACACATCAGAAAAATCAATCAAAAAGTCAGGAACATCCTGAGCCTGGGGGAGGCAGAAAAAACAGGAGTGTTGGTATTAACACATTGGCAGCCCCAACTGGTTACAGACACAGATTTCCAATCCAAAACAGGATTATGAGACTGTAACCAAGGGAAACCCAGCACGATAATGTCATGCAGATTATACAGAACCAAAAATTTGCAGCTCTCCTGATGATCAGGTTCAACCCTCATTATCACCTGAGTAGAGAACTGAGGTTTATTCTCAGCCAAAGGGGTAGAATCGATCCCCAGTAGGGGAATAGACTTCTGTAGGGGTATCAAGGGAAACCCACAACGTTTAGCAAAATCAAAATCCATCAGGTTAATAGCTGCTCCCGAATCAACGAAAGCCTGAGCAGAAAATGAGGACAGAGAGCATATCAGAGTAACAGTTAATAAAAACTTAGTCTGAACACTACCCAAGACAACTGAGAGTGCAAAACGTCTTCCCCGCTTAGGGCAGACTGAAATAGCATGAGAGGCATCACCACAGTAGAAACATAACCCATTGCGCTTTCGAAACTCATGACGCTGTGCCCCAGAAACCACTCTATCACACTGCATGGATTCAGAAGCAGGTTCACAAGGCAACACTATTCCACGCATACTTCTCCGCTCACGCAAACGTCTGTCAATTTGAATCGCTAATGACATAGAATCATTGAGACCAGAGGGGAGAGGGAATCCCACCATAACATCCTTTACATTATCTGACAGACCCTTCCGAAAAAGGGCTGCCAAAGCGTCGTCATTCCATTTGGTCAGGACTGCCCACCTACGGAATCTCTGACAGTATAACTCAGCGTCATCAAGCCCCTGATTTAATGCCAACAAGGCTTTTTCAGCTTGATCAGTGACATTAGGCTCATCGTACAATAACCCCAAGGCCTGAAAAAATGCATCAACATCACTCAAAACAGGATCCCCAGGTGTCAGGGAAAAAGCCCAATCCTGAGGATCGCCGCGCAGGAGAGAGATGACAATTTGAACCTGCTGCGATGCGTTCCCTGAGGACTTAGATTTAAGGCAAAAAACAATTTACAATTATTTTTGAAATTCAGAAACTTGGCTCGATCCCCCAAAAACAAATCTGGCATGGGAATCCTAGGTTCCACAACAGGCAACCTAGCAAGATAGGTAGCAATACTCCGAACCTCAGTGGCAAGCTGATCCACACGGCCAGACAACTGTGCAAACTCCATTGAGAGAAGAAATCCTCCCCAGCACCCAGAGATACAGAGGGGAAAAAAAAAAAATGCAACAAACAGAAAAATATCTCTGACAACTCTGACAACCTTTTTTCTTTCACAATATTTTTCCCTTCTGTGAGTACCATACAATTTTCAATTTTTTGGCCGGTGATACTGTTATGTTTCGGTAGCTGAGGAGTGCAGGTAAAAAAGGCAATACACCAGAGCAGTTGGAATCTATGAGATTGCAGTACCCTGACTAACCACCACAACTAGAGGCAGCTGTGGAGCGTTCCTACGTTGGTCCTAGACGCCTCGTCACAGCCTGAGAAACTAACTACACCTAAAGATAGAAAGAGGAAAGCTATCTGCCCCGGAGCAGATCCCCAAAGAACATAGAAAGCCCCCAAACATGTAATGGCGGTTAGACAAGAAGAAATACTGACACAGACAGAAAATAGTATGAGCAAACGTTGGGGCCCAAACTACCTAAATAGAAAAGGATAGGAAGGGCACTTACTGCAATCCCAAAAAACCCTGAAAAGCACCAACTCTACTAATTTCAAAAACACCTGAGATCACACGACCTCTACCACCTAAATTAGTTCTCTGGTGTAACAAAATCAAAACAGCAGCCACTGAAAAAACTGGAAAAAGCAAATGTACAAACATCAGTGGCTGAACTAAACCGAGAGGGCAAAAGCCCCCGGAGGGGACCCTGAAGGACCCCACAGAAGTGCAGGACAAAATGCAAAAATCAAGCACAAAAACAAAAAGAAGAAAATGTCTTATCTGTTAGCAGGAGATGCAGACACGACACAGCAGGCTACAAAGGAAACAGGAATCAAGGATTGAGACCAGAACAATTGATCACCGGCAACCCTGATGGGAAGGCGACTCCCTTATATAAGACCAGTCAGTAACACCTGATTCCCAATCCTCACAATCTTCACTGGACAGTCCAGTACCGCTTGTAACCACCAGAGGGAGCCTCTGCTCAAACTCATTTCAAGTCCATTCACAACAGTGGTCACTGATTATTCTGCAGCCAAGGACAGTCTATAAATGGAGCAGATTGTGGCAACTGAGGTTACAGGTACAGATGCATAATAAGCCATCTGGGACCTGAGGGGTGCACACAGAGCGGCTCAGTCCCGGTCCGCGAGGGTGCGCACACAGAGCGGCTCAGTCCCGGCCCGCGAGGGTGCGCACACAGAGCGGCTCAGTCCCGGCCCGCGAGGTGCGCACACAGAGCGGCTCAGTCCCGGACCGCGAGGTGCGCACACAGAGCGGCTCAGTCCCGGACCCGCGAGGGTGCGCACACAGAGCGCTCAGTCCCGGCCTGCGAGGTGCGCACACAGAGCGGCTCAGTCCCGGACCGCGAAGGTGCGCACACAGAGCGCTCAGTCCCGGCCGCGAAGGTGCGCACACAGAGCGGCTCAGTCCCGGACCGCGAAGGTGCGCACACAGAGCGGCTCAGTCCCGGACCGCGAAGGTGCGCACACAGAGCGGCTCAGTCCCGGACCGCGAAGGTGCGCACACAGAGCGGTTCAGTCCCGGACCGCGAGAGTGCGCACACAGAGCGGCTCAGTCCCGGACCGCGAGGGTGCGCACACAGAGCGGCTCAGTCCCGGACCGCGAGGTGCGCACACAGAGCGGTCAGTCCCGGACGCGAGAGTGCGCACACAGAGCGGCTCAGTCCCGGACCGCGAGGGTGCGCACACAGAGCGGCTCAGTCCCGGACCGCGAGGGTGCGCACACAGAGCGGCTCAGTCCCGGACCAGCGAAGGGGGCGCACACAGAGCGGCTCAGTCCCGGACCGCGAGGGTGCGCACACAGAGCGCTCAGTCCCGGCCCGCGAGGGTGCGCACACAGAGCGGCTCAGTCCCGGACCGCGAAGGTGCGCACACAGAGCGGCTCAGTCCCGGACCGCGAGGTGCACACACAGAGCGTCTCAGTCCCGGCCCGCGAGGGTGCGCACACAGAGCGGCTCAGTCCCGGACCGCGAAGGTGCGCACACAGAGCGGCTCAGTCCCGGACCGCGAAGGTGCGCACACAGAGCGGCTCAGTCCCGGACCGCGAAGGTGCGCACACAGAGCGGCTCAGTCCCGGACCGCGAAGGTGCGCACACAGAGCGGCTCAGTCCCGGACCGCGAAGGTGCGCACACAGAGCGGCTCAGTCCCGGACCGCGAAGGTGCGCACACAGAGCGGCTCAGTCCCGGACCGCGAAGGGTGCGCACACAGAGCGGTCAGTCCCGGACCGCAGAGGTGCGCCACACAGAGCGGCTCAGTCCCGGACCGCGAGGGTGCGCACACAGAGCGGCTCAGTCCCGGACCGCGA
>JARQOD010000009.1:79166552-79236844 GCA_033576555.1 Oophaga sylvatica
GAGGGACATTCAGGAAAGTTTCTTTTCAGAAACGAACAGAGGACAATATGAGGCCTCGTGCCAAACACAGGCGCCAAGTGCACAGAGCCGGGGGTGCACAGAGCCAGGGGTACACGGGGCGGCACATCTACAGCCTCCGACCATCAATACTGTGCCATTCTGTGACGTTACGTCTATGCTACACAGCGACGCTCCGACACTGGATGTGGCGACTTCTTATAGTGCGACCTAATGCAGAGTCGATAACGCTTCCAAGTGTGTCGGATATTCTGACGCTGGTTGCACGTCGCACCCGACTCACTTGCCAGAAACTTCAGTGCAAGACGCAACATGCGACTCAGATGAGAAGGTTACGACACAAATGTATTGCGAGGCAGTGACCGGTGTCATATGTGCGGGTCGCTGTGTGTTCCCCCCAGGATGCACACAGAGGTGTATTGAGGCCATGAGAGCGCATTGCAGTTACAGGCATATCTGTGATTGCAATGCAAGGTAAAAGTAGGTGTGGGTCTCGGACATGCTGGTTGTCAAAGGCAGATTTAGGGAAAACCTGTTCTGGGCTTTTGTGTTTTGAAACAGACTGCAGGATGGTAGTGGTGCAGTCCATTTCATTCCCAGTCCGGTTTTCCATGTGGCATATGGCCACAGATTCCAGTTAAAAGCCCTGCAGTAGAGGGTTTGGGTGTGTCAGGGTCAGTTTGGTCTGGCAAGGGTGTAGAGCAGAAGGCTCTCAGAGCTCCACCTGTGTGAGGCAACACAGGCAAGTGTAACACGGCGGTGCGGTCGCCCACAGCAACATGTCATGGAAGTGGACTGGCGTGTTTAGTGACTGTAATCTGGAGGATATGTGCCCGACTGTGATCCGGAGGTGGACTGTCCTGTTTCCCGGCTGCGATCCGGAGGATATCGTGTGCTGTGTTTTTGGTGTAAGCATTAAAGAGACTTTTTTTTGGAACTTTGCTGGTCACTGCTCGTGTGGATACCTGTACTACAGTATGTTGTGCAACTTTTCAGAAAACTTTAGTTCAAGCGACATGTCGCCGTGAAGCCCCAGCCCAAGGTTCGTTCACACAAGCGTATTCATCGGCCGAGTGCTAAGTGATTTTTTTATCCGACAGTACTCAGCCCAATGTTATACCATGGGGCAGTGCAGAGCTGCGATTATTTTCTCATGCCGATGCGACATGAGAACAAAGCCACAGTGGGCTACGAGTGGAAAATCGGATTGCACTCACTAGTACTAGTCTATGGGTGCGTGTAAAACATCAGACTGCACTTGGATGTCATCCGTGTGCAGTCAAACTTATGAGGACACAAACAATGGTGAAGATAAGATGGTGACATTATGTCCTCCGTCTTCTCCGCACCTGTGCTGCGATTCTGTAATGAGAGAGAATCGGATCACAATAAATGAGAGAATATACGCCAATATGACCGCGGCCTAAAGAATACAATCCGATTCCTCAAAAACACAACACTCAAATTCATGTCACGTGTACGTCCGATGCGCAGGTCATGCAGATGTACAAGTGTGAGCCAGGCTTAAGGAAAATTTTCAGCACATACGAAGATCCGCCATCCGGGGTCATCGGCTGCATTATAAGCGTAAACTCACACTAGGCATTTTTTTCTGCAGCAAAACCTCATCTCTTGGCAGGAAAGAAGCATGTTTTTCTTGCATTTTCCTTGCGGTTTTGATGTGTTTTTTGCCACTGTTTCATCATGCTAGATTTGTCTCTTGTGCATGCTGATAAAGTTTAGTATTGAAAAAAAAGGTCCTATCCCAAAGAATGAGGTTTTGGCACAAAAACCGCTGCAAAAAATGATACCTGCGTTTTTTCACCACTCATTCAAGTCAAGTCAATGGGTGAAAAACGCTGAAAGTAGTGACATGCTCTATGTCCAAAAAAACAAACAAAGCACAAAATACTGATGACAGAAAAAAACAAAGTGTGTGCATGATATTTCGGAAATCTCATAGGCTTTGCTGGTACTGTAAAAAAACAGCGGAAAATTAGCATAAAAAAAACCCCGCATAAAATAAAAAAACGCAGCAAAAACGTCCAATGTGAACTTCGCCTAAATCAGGGCAATCACAGCTGCCGTCTATCGCTGGAAAATTCTGATCCATGAAATGGGACATAAATGAGCATGTTGAGCGTTAATCCCTTTCATGTCAGCCCATTGGACCACATGGAGATAGATTCGATCATGAGCATTGGCTGCGATCCTGGCGAGCCGTTATAGGGGCCATAATAAGTGCATTACTAGAAGAAGTTCCCCAAGTGCCTGTCACATCCCCACCAGCCTCATCAACTGCACATTGTTACATTGTGGTGAAATGTTGCTACATTGTTACTATGTGGCCACACAGAGATGCCTATTGGGAAAGGCGATCAAGCCACGAGAACCGGCCCCCTGCACAAGTGACCCCGTATACTGAAAACAAGTAAAACAAAAAAAAAACACCCGTGATCCGGCTCCATTTACCTTTTCGTTATGTCCGGTTTCCGGTCACTGCAGATTTAGAAGCTCTATTCCCCAGAATGTTTCAATTTGCACCCAAAAATGTATCTTCTTGCACATATTATGGGTTTTAGACTTTTTTTTATGCAACACCTGTCTTCATCTCCAACCGGCCACTTGGGGGCCCTACTGTGCTCCTCTTGGGGTTTTACTCCCTTACAGCCCACCGGCACTCTCCTCGACCCTCACACGGTCTCATCACACACAAAGACTGGCACCAAACCGCTTCCAATGCGCCGCTCTCTGGTCCCTCGTAACTGGTGCATCGTTCAGCGCCACGTCGCTCGGCAGCACCGGACACCTCCACCATAAGGGTCTGATGACGCTGCCGAGTATACAGCTTATAGAGTACAGCAGGTGCCGATCTAATGGCCATGACAATAGCCAATGGCCACTGCCCTACAAGCCTCCTACCACCAGCCGACATGCCCGGTGCCCACCCTGAGTAACAGGCGTGCATTGCAACATAATGCCGTCACACTGGGCCTAACGAACAGCAGGGGCGCCGGTGATGCCAGAAGGAAGTTTTCTGGGCTCTGTCCCTGCAGCCACGGACAATGACGTGGCCACTGGACCGGCTCCTGCAAAACTTTTTGCTCAACTCTAACAACCAATCAAAATGTTACACGTGAAACACTTAAAGGAATTGTCCAGGACTTTGATACTGATGACATATCTTTAAGAGACAGGTCAGCAATATCAGATCAGTGATGGTCGGACACCCACCAACAAGAAGGTCCAGCTCAATATGGCTGCTTAACGCCGCTGCATTTTTGGTCCTCGCATCATGTGGATGTGACACGTACCACTTAAAGACTGTACAAAGTACCCCCTGCATGGCTGCACCCCTCTAAGCACTGACGACTTGTCTCCAAATGTCCAGACCTCAATCCCATCGATTAGGGCATGTTCCCACGTTCAGTATTGGGCAGCGCTTTGGATGCAGCACATGTCCGCTTTGTCAGAAGCGCTGCCGGCTTTTGAACGCAGGTGATTCCGTATATGTTCATTGAACCGTGCGGAATCACAGCGTCGTCCCATTACATTGTACGGGCGACTTTATCTTATGGAGACCGAGCGTCTCCGCAAGATAAATAGACATGCTGCGGTCGGGAAAGACGCGTCACATGTGCGTCTCCGCAGGGAAGCCGGAGGCGGCCGAGCATGCATAGCGGAGATGGGATTTTATGAAATCCCCTCCACTATGCTGCAACATCTGGCCGCTGCGGGTTGGACACTGCAGATTATGCATGTATGCGGATGCACTCAGCGTCCAATCCGCAGCGTTTACTGACCGTGGAAACATACCCTTAGGGATGTGCTGGAAAAACAAGTCCGATTAATGGAGGCTGCACTGAGCAGCGCCCGGGTCTTACGGGATCTGCTGCCGGCAGGACTCCTCCAGGGGAGGGGGCTCATGTCGTCCATGTCTTGATGGGTTCACGAGGGGGAGCTTCACAGTATTAGGCGTTTTAATGTTACGGCTGATAAATTTCTATCTTCCAGCCTTTGTTTCATTCATTTTTCATCCATGCGGTTTCTATTTGAAGGGCCTGCGGTTATCACTGACATACAATCACAGGCGGCTGTAAGCGCACACTCCTGCCTGGATTCCTGCAAGGTCACTTTAAATGTCAAAGGTCACGTATACCAAGGTGACACCAAGATCATGTTGTCTGGCGGGCTGCAAAGAATCAGCTGTTCCCCTGCGGCAGATGCTTCTCTATGGGCCCCTGGTTCGTCCTCCCGGGGTTTAATAATCTGTACAGTAAAGGCGGGAGGGGCAGACATAGCGATCAGATCAGTAATGACGGCCCCATGTGAGACGTCAGAGCCAAAGTCATCATGCAGGAGGGGTGGACGCCGTGGTACTACAGGTCTCAGCAATACAAGTGCTACAATGATGTAATGCCCTATGTAATGTCCAGTGACATGCAGCATATTGCACCCCTAATGTCACTGGGCCTGAATGACTGTGTACCCCAATATAAGTTCTTCTGCAGAACATTGCACCCACTTATTGACCTGCAGAACACTAAGCTCAGCTTGAACCCCAGTCCCTCCTGCTCAACGGTCTAATACACCCCAGCGCCTACTGACCAGCATACTACTGCTTCATCGAAACGCAGCCTCCTGCGCTCCAGCATCCCCTGACCCGCAGCCTCCTGCGCTCCAGCATCCCCTGACCCGCAGCCTCCTGCGCTCCAGCATCCCCTGACCCGCAGCCTCCTGCGCTCCAGCATCCCCTGACCCGCAGCCTCCTGCGCTCCAGCATCCCCTGACCCGCAGCCTCCTGCGCTCCAGCATCCCCTGACCCGCAGCCTCCTGCGCTCCAGCATCCCCTGACCCGCAGCCTCCTGCGTCCCGGCATCCCCTGACCTGCAGCTTCCTGCGTCCCGGCATCCCCTGACCCGCAGTCTCCTGCGCCCCGGCATCCCCTGACCCGCAGCCTCCTGCGCCCCGGTATCCCCTGACCCGCAGCCTCCTGCGCCCCGGTATCCCCTGACCCGCAGCCTCCTGCGCCCCGGTATCCCCTGACCCGCAGCCTCCTGCGCCCAGATCCCCTGACCCGCCAGCCTCCTGCGCCCGGTATCCCCTGACCCGCAGCCTCCTGTGTCCAGCATCCCCTGACCCGCCCGCAGCCTCCTGCGCCTCAGCATCCCCTGACCCGCCCACAGCCTCCTGCCCTCAGCATCCCCTGACCCACCCACAGCCTCCTGCGCCCGACACTCCTGACCCGCAGCCTCCTGCGCTCCAGCATCCCGTCCCACAGTCTCCTACAACCAAACACTTACTGACCCGCAGCCTCCTGCGCCTCAGCATCCCTGACCCGCCCACAGCCTCCTTGCGCCTCGGCATCCCCTGACCCGCTGACTATGCACCCCATAATAATTGCTTTCTAGAAAACTGCAATCCATCATGGTGTTCTTTCAGCACATTGCCCCCTGTCTCTATGCTACTTTACCCTTGAGCTCTCCCCTACTCTCTGCAGCACATCGCTCCCCCTTCTCCTGCTCTCTGCAGCACATGCTCCCCCTTCTCTCTGCAGCACATCGCTCCCCCTCTCTCTCTCTGCAGCACATCGCTCCCCTCTCCTCCTCTCTGCAGCACATTGCTCCCCTCTCCTCCTCTCTGCAGCACATGCTCCCCTCTCCTCCTCTCTGCAGCACATCGCTCCCCTCTCCTCCTCCTCTCTGCAGCACATTGCTCCCCTCTCCTCCTCCTCTCTGCAGCACATTGCTCCCCTCTCCTCCTCCTCTCTGCAGCACATTGCTCCCCCCTCCTCCTCTCTGCAGCACATGTCCCCTCCTCCTCTCTCTGCAGCACATCGACTCCCCTCTCCTCCTCCTCTCTGCAGCACATCGATCCCCTCTCCTCCTCCTCTCTGCAGCCATCGATCCCCTCTCCTCCTCCTCTCTGCAGCTCATCGTCCCCTCTCCTCCTCCTCTCTGCAGCTCATCGCTCCCCTCTCCTCCTCCTCTCTGCAGCTCATCGCTCCCCTCTCCTCCTCCTTCTCTGCAGCTCATCGCTGCCCCTCTCCTCCTCCTCTCTGCAGCTCATCGCTCCCCTCTCCTCCTCCTCTCTGCAGCCATCGCTCCTCCTCCCCTCCTCCTCTCTGCAGCATCATCGCTCCCTCTCCTCCTCCTCTCTGCAGCACATGCTCCCCCCTCCTCCTCTCTGCAGCACATCGCCCCTCTCCTCCTCCTCTCTGCAGCTCATCGCTCCCCTCCTCCTCCTCTCTGCAGCTCATCGCTCCCTCTCCTCCTCCTCTCTGCAGCACATTGCTCTCATCCCCTCCTCTCTGCAGCACATTGCTCTCATCCCCTCCTCCTCTCTGCAGCACATTGCTCTCTCCCTCCTCCTCTCTGCAGCACATTGCTCTCCCCTCCTCCTCTCTGCAGCACATTGCTCTCCCCTCCTCCTCTCTGCAGCACATTGCTCTCCCCTCCTCCTCTCTGCAGCACATTGCTCTCCCCTCCTCTCTGCAGCACATTGCTTCCCCTCCTCTCTGAGCACATTGCTCTCCCTCCTCTCTGCACACATTGCTCTCCCTCCTCTCTGCAGCACATTGCTCTCCCTCTCCTCTCTGCAGCACATTGCTCTCCCCTCCTCTCTGCAGCACATCGCTCCCCTCTCCTCCCTCTCTGCAGCACATCACTCCCCTCTCCTCTCTGCAGCACATCACTCATTTCTCCTCTCTGCAGCACATCGCTCATTTCTACTCCTCTCTGCAGCACATCGCTCCCCTCTCCTCCACCTCTCTGCAGCACATCGCTCCCCTCTCCTCCTCTCTGCTGCACATCACTCCCCTCTCCTCCTCTCTGCTGCACATCACTCCCCTCTCCTCTCTGCAGCACATCGCTCCCATCCCCTCCTCCTGTCTGCAGCACATCGCTCCCCTCTCCTCCTCTCTGCAGCACATCGCTCCCCTCTCCTCTCTCTGCAGCACATCGCTCCCCTCTCCTCCTCGTCTCTGCAGCACATCGCTCCCATCCCCTCCTCCTCTCTGCAGCACATGCTCCAGTATCTGCAGACCACTCACCCCGTTGGCTGCAGCGATCTGGATGATGAGCTGAATCGCCTCCGCATTGTAGAAGCGGCCGTCGCCCCCGACCACCAGCGCCCCCTCCGACCGCTCCCCGGGCTCGGTGCAGGAGATGATGCTCTGGATGAAGTTCTGCGCGTAGTTCGGGCTGTTCTGGAACACGGTGACCCGCTTCCGGAGGCCGCTGGTGCCCGGCTTCTGGTCCGGGTAAGCCTTGGTCTTCACTACCTGAATGTTCACCATTGTGCACTGCCGGGAAGGACGAGGCTGCGCCGGAGCCTGGAGAGCTCAGTGTGTATGCACAGGCCGCTTCGTGCACGGGAGGGACCGGAGCCAGTGACAGCCAGTGCCCGGTGTCGGAGCTGTCAGTGCGGGCAGCCCGGCCCTCCTCACCGCCCAATGAGTGGCGTCTGCCCGCCCACTGCCCGGAATCACGTCCGCACGCCTCCTGTGTGTAGACGTGCGAGTGTTGCTGGCAGCTGTTGCCCACAGCAACCTATCAGCTCACGGCTTTCATTTTCATATCGTAAAAGCTGGAATCTGATTGGTTGCTGGCAATTGTTGTCCTTAGTAACCAGTTAGCAGGTTTCAATTTCATAACATGAAAGCTGGAATTTGATTGGTTGTTGGCAGCTGTTTCCCACAGCAACCAATCAGCTCACTGCTTTGATAGTCAAAACATGAAAGCTGGAATCTGATTGGTTGATATGCGCAATTGTTCTTGGCCCTTAAAAAAAAACTTCAACTTTCAGCATGTTGCGGTGCCTTCCTGCTGGGAATTGTAGATTCTGGAGAACGGCAGAGCTATAAACAAAAGTGCCCCTATACATCAGTCTGCCACAACATTAAAGGGGTTATACATTTGTAAAATAAAAAAAATTATATACGGGGCTGAGAGGAAGAACATACTACAGGATGGGGCTGTACACAGAGGAGAGATATACTGCAGGATGGCTGTACGGGCTGAAGGATATCGCAGGAGGGGCTGTCAGAGAAGGATATACTGCAGGATGGGGCTGTATACAGAGGTCTGAGAGGAGGGATATACTGCAGGATGGGGCTGTATCCAGGGGGCTGAGAGAAGGGATATACTGCAGGATGGGGCTGTATACAGAGGTCTGAGAGGAGGGATATACTGCAGGATTGGGCTGTTGTTGTGAACACTCTGGATCTGACTTCTGAGTTTGGGCTCCCTCTGGTGGCTGCTGATAGTAATGAAGCTGCTTTGGATAACAGAGGTCTATCAGCTGGGGACAATTGGCAATCAGGTCTCACTGGGAGATATAAGTGAGCAACCTTCCCATGATCCTCGCCGGTGATTTGTTCTTCCTGGTCCCATTTGGAAGTCAGCTTGCTTTCTCTTGCAACTTTCAGATAAGTTATTTGCTGCTTGTTTCTGTGGCTTTTGTTTTCCTTTTGTTTTTCTTCCCTTCTGGAGTGAGGTCAGCCAGGTTCCCCGGCTGGGGCCTGCGCTGGTGTCTGTTCCTCATTTACCACTGCTTTTGTGTTCAGTCCCTGTTATTTCAGTATCTGCTGGTTAGCTTCCTGTTCACACCAGAGTTCTGATCTAGCGGGGGAGAGATCGTGTGATCTCAGTATTTTTTGGAAATCAGATCTGTTGGAATTTTCCTAGGTTTTTTGCTGGATTGCAGACAGTATTCTGTCCTGTCCTATCTAGATAGTTTTGGGCCCCAGCGTTTGCTCACTCTATTTTCTGCCTGTGTTTGTTTTTCATCTTGTCTCACCGCCAATATATGTGTGGGGGCTACCTATTCCTTTGGGGCGCTACTCGGGGCAGTTAGCTTTCCCCTTTCTATCTTTAGGCTTAGTTAACGCTCTGGCTGTGTCGAGGCGTCTAGGTCATCGTAGGTACGTCCCACGGCTGCTTCTAGTTGTGCGGTTAGTTTAGGGGTCTGCAATCCATTAGTTACCAACCTCTCTGGGTGTCCGGCTGCCTTGGCTATTTTTGCTACTGTCCTCCTCGGCTACCAAATCATAACAGGCTGTATACAGAGGGCTGAGAGGAGGGATATACTGCAGGGATTGGGCTGTATGCAGGGGCCTGAGAGGAGAGATACAGTGGGGAAAAAGTATTTAGTCAGCCACCAATTGTTCAAGTTCTCCCACTTAAAAAGATGAGAGAGGCCTGTAATTGACATCATAGGTAGACCACAACATATGAGAGTCAAAATGAGAAAACAAATCCAGAAAATCACCTTGTCTGATTTGGCAAGATTTATTTTCAAATTATAGTGGAAAATAAGTATTTGGTCACCTAAAAACATGCAAGATTTTAAACATCAGTATAAAAGACACCTGTCCACAACCTCAGTCACTCCAAACTCCACTGTGGTGAAGACCAAAGAGCTGTCGAAGGACGTCAGAAACAAAATTGTAGCCTGCACCAGGCTGAGAAGACTGAATCTGCAATAGATCAACAGAGGAAAGGGGAAAGGAATTAACTCAGTGCTCACCAGAGTATCACAGGACCACGGGTGCCAGGTTCAATGTGCCTGGAATCCACTTATAAATGCAGGCAAAGAGAAAAAACAGCACCAGGTGATTTCCATAAAAAGTCAAATTTTGTCTTTTTATTTAATCCATAGCTTGTAAAAAGTTAAAAACATAAGTGTCATTAAATGTCAAGGGGCAAACATCGCCTGCACGCCTGACGCGTTTTGGACTTTATGTCCTTACTCATAGGCATCTAAAAATACAATGAGCATATAAAGTTTATAACACAAACCTAACCCCAGATGTGAAAACAATTATGAAACAGATGGACCAATCATTATATGGCGGAATCAACCTTCAAAACTTGGTTTAAAAGAAGAAAGCAGAATTTCAATCATGTGGCAAACAAAATCGTTCTATCAAATATTGCTCTTATCATTACTAAGCAGAAATAGAACAATTAGGTGACACATATTCAAATACTTGCGATGTTAATAAAGTGTTCACTATTGCAACTGTGATACAATGTATGCACCGATAATCATAAGGATATTTACCGTATATACTCGTGTATAAGCCATGATTTTCAGCACCTTTTTTTGTGCTGAAAATGCCCCCTCGGCTTATACACGAGTCATTGGGCAGAAACCAGCGGGGGAGAGATGCGGCTGGCAGGAGCCGGTGGCTGGGACATCATACTCACCCTCCCCGTGCCATCGCTGAACGTCCCGGCAATCCTCCGTTGTACCCGGCTTCCTGCAGCTCTCCTGTGCTGAGTGGTGACGTAATACCGCTTATTAAGGCCATGAATATGGACGCGACGCCACTCCCATAGGCGTGGAGTCCATATTCATGGCCTTAATGAGCGGTATTACTCAACCGCTCAGCACAGGAGAGCTGCAGGAAGCCGGGTACAACGCAGGATTGCCAGGACGTTCAGCGATGGCACGGGAGGGTGAGTATGATGGAGGAGGATGGGGGGAGCATCGAGGATGACAATGAGCACGGAGCAGTACGGGGGGGAGGACGGACAGCACAGAGGAGCATGGAGCAGGATGGGGGGGAGACGGACAGCACAGAGGAGCACGGAGCAGGACGGGGGCAGCACAGAGCAGGATGGCGGTCACCCGGCTTATGCGCGAGTCAATAAGTTTTCCCAGTTTTTTGTGGCAAAATTGGGGGGTCGGCTTATACATGAGTATATACGGTATCTCAATTCCCTACAAGAAAAGAGGCCAAAGGCAAAAGGCATGCATGTGAAATGTCCATCTCCAAAAAGCTTGTTGGCAGAGGGAAGCATGAAGTGCTCTTAAATTTCCTGGTAGACGGCTGCACTGACTTTGGTCTTGATAAAACACAGTGGATCTACACCAGCAGATGACATGGCTCCCAAACCATCACTGATGGTGGAGACTTCACACTAGACCTTGGAAATCAAGGTCCCATAGTCTGGACGAAGAGTGGAGAGGACACAATCCAAGCTGCTGGAGGTCTAGTGTGAAGTTTCCACAATCAATGGTTTGGGAGCCATGTCATCTGCTGGTGTAGGTCCACTGTGTTTTATCAAGACCAAAGTCAGCGCAGCCGTCTACCAGGAAATTGTAGAGCACTTCATGCTTCCCTCTGCCGACAAGCTTTTTGGAGATGGAAATGTCATTCTCCAGCAGGACTTGGCCCCTGTCCACACTGCCAAAAGTACCAATACCTGGTGTACAAACAACAGTATCACTGTGCTTGATTGGCAGCAAACTCGCCTGACCTTAACCCCATAGAGAATCTATGGAGTATTGTCAGGAGGAAGATGAGAGACACTAGACCCAACAATGCAGACGAGCTGAAGGCTGCCATCAAAGCAACCTGGGCTTCCATAACCCCTCAGCAGTGCCACAGGCTGATCGCCTCCATGCCACGCCGCATTGATGCAGTAATTGATGCAGAAGGAGCCCCGACCAAGTATTGAGTGCATTTACTGAACATACAATTCATACAATACATTTGGGATTTTAAAATCATTTTTTCAAGCTGGTGTTATAAAGTATTCTAATTTACTGAGATAATGACTTTTGGGTTTTCATTGGCTGTAAGCCATAATCATCAACATTAACAGAAATAAACATGTGGAATAGATCACTTTGTGTGTAATGTCTCTATAGAATAGATCACTCTGTGTGTAGATCATAGAATAATCACCTGTGGTATGACTCTATAGAATAGATCACTCTGTGTGTAATGACTCTATAGAATAATCACTGTGTGTAATGACTCTATAAATAGATCACTCTGTGTGTAATGTCTCTATAGAATAGATCACTCTGTGTGTAATGACTCTATAGAATAGATCACTCGTGTGTAATGACTATAGAATAGATCACTCTGTGTGTAATGACTCATAGATAATCACTGTGTGTAATGATCTATAGAATAGATCACTCTGTGTGTAATTCTATAGAATAGATCACTCTGTGTGTAATGACTCTATAGAATAGATCACTCTGTTGTAATGTCTCTAAGAATATGATTTCACTTTTGTATTGAAGAACTGAAATAAATTCACTTTTGATATATCTACTTGTGAGAAGCACTTATAAACAAAATATTGGATGAACTTTTGTTAATGACCAAATACTTATTTTCCACCATAATTTGCAATATGAATCTTGCCGAATCAGACAAGGTGATTTTCTGGATTTGTTTTCTCATTGTGACTCTCATAGTTGTGGTCTACCTATGATGTCAGTTACAGGCCTCTCTCATCTTTATAGTGGGAGAACTTTCACAATTGGTGGCTGACTAAATACTTCTTTCCCCACTGTACAGGGGGCTAAGCGGAGTGATATATTGCAGGATGGGGCTGATGAAAGTGATATACTGCAACATGGGCTATATACAGAGAGCTGAGAGAAGAGATATACTACAGGATGGGGTTGTATATAGAGGGGACATAAAGGAAAGATATTACAGGATGAGCAATATATACAGGGGAAATACAGCAATGAGAAGCTGTATGTACAGAGAGGCAGAAGGAGTAAAAAAAAACCTCAAAAGGTACGTGTGACAGAGAGGCCGGTGGTTCAGAGCTCAGATACTGATAATAGGATCCACTCGGGGAACAAGTCCGTCCATGACATTTCTTCATCCGAAATCTCCCCCATCACCTGTAAGTGATATTATTGAGAAGTGGAAGGAGCCGCAGCAACTCAGCCATGAGGTGGAGACCCCGTAACATTAGAGTGGGCCACCGAGTGCTGAAGAGCAGAGGGCAGAAAAGTCACCACCGCTCTGCTGACCCCATAACTGTAGAGTCCAGACCTCCTCTGGTATAACATCAGCACAAGCGCTGCGCCCCCGCTGGGAGCTTCATGGTCGAGCAGCTGTATGCAGCCGTACATTACCAAGCACAATGCCGAGCGTCGGATGGAGTGGTGTAAAGCCGCCACCACTGGACTCTGGAGGAGACGTGTTCTGTGCAGTGATGGATCACACTTCTCTATCTGCGTCTGATGGAGGAGTCTGGGTGAGTCCACAACCTATGCTGCCGGCACCGGTCGCCTTTATCACAATCCTTGTGTGCTGGCGGAGGCCGATACTTTTACAATTGAAATGTGCCGTGTGATCCAATATTTCTGATTTCTAGAGGCCTCCATGGGCTGCAGAAACGCGGGAGCCTGATCCGGGCAGATCCTCCTGCACAGCTGACATTTATCGGAGGGGATTCTGTTACACACGGAGAGCAGAGGTCACCGCCGGCAAAAATAGCAGCGGCCCTGCCGGCAGTGACCTTATAGGAGGTTACACAAATAATATGGGTTTAACCAAAAGTTCCCCACCTTGCGAATCCTAATGAGTGAGCCCCGAATTACAGCAGGGATCAGAGGCGCGTTACCGCCTCCGCACATCTGCAGGGACATACAGAAGCCGGGACAGGTCACTGACACCGAAACACTCAAAATTGGGGATTTGGCCATAATTCATCCCTTCCCTGCAAGTCGCACTTGGATTTCTGCTCTTACCTCAGCCCGCCGGACCCCCTTCTGCCTTTGCAATGTGACTCCTGAGTGGGTATATGCTCAAGTGCTCCCTCTGCTGGACGAGGCAAGGACTTTCCGGTGATGCGGTTATTGCCTCCGTCCTGGAGATCTCTGTAGTGTCTGACCCAACGTCCGGGCGCATCAGGCATCTGAATAGATCAGGACGACCCCTCGGTCCGATTCCCTAAATGTCTGACTTCAGGTTTTCTGCTCATCTAAACATGCCCCATAGGAGACCAACTTTTATTGCTTTATGAACCCCTCAAACACTGAGTTTTTTTTTTTTAATTTTTACACTTTTTGTTACACTGTGACAAAATGTACGAACAAAATGAATAAAAATCACATGGATGACGCGTTTCAGTCCAAAATGATTCGTAAGATTCTTGTGATTAGAAACCACTGAGGGTCGAAACACGTCATCCATGCGATTTTGCTCATTTTTCTTTTCCATTTTTTTACCTATGTTTTTAAAGATCTTGGAACAAATTCAACTTTCTAAATAGGAATCCAGCAATTCCCCCCAAAAAAGCAATTTAAAACGTTATATTTATTCCAAGGTCTTTAAAAAAAAATTGTGGAAAAATGAGTAAAATCATATGGACGCATTGACCTTAATGATTCTTATTCATAAGAATCTTAAGAACCATTTCGGCATGCAGCGTGACATCCATGTGATTTTTATTCATTTTTTTTCCATTTTTCACTATGTTTTAAAAGATCTTGGAATAAGTGTGACTTTTCTAAATAGTTTTCTGTGGGATTGCTGGATTCCTATCTTGATGTTTTTTTTTTTTTGCAGGACGAGTAGCAGCTTTGAACGATACCGTTAATTTTATCACATAATGTACTGAAAAATGATACAAAAAAAAAAATTCCAGGTTGGATAAAATGGTGAAAAAAAATGCAATTTTGCCATAGTTTTTTTTGGAGTTTCATTTTTACGGTTTTATTTGTATAATAAAAATCACCAGGTGAGTATCAAACTTGTATTTTTTTCCCCAATTAATTAAGTGGTGAAAAAATATTCAGACGCTTGTCAAAAAAAATTAGCATTTTCTCTTAGGAGGAGTTGTGATCAAAAGATACAATTTTGCTTTCTCCTCTTTCCCTGTTAAAAACACTAATATTTGGCTGACAGTGATCTCATATGTATGACCGGATTTAAGGGGCTCTCCAAGAATGTAATAAATTGGCTCCCGTCACCTAATTCAAACAGCAACTCATCCTAGTCACGTTTCAAGACGGGCTACATCTGAAAATCACAGCTCGCGAGGACCTGTGTCCCAACTCACAGAGGAGCCGTTTCATAAGCACAAGTGGGCTCCATGAGCCGAGAACAAAGGGCTGTGACAAAATAGGAAAAAAATCTCAGCTGACTGTGCACAAAGGATATTTCTCTCCAGCCTCGATCCTACATGTGCCATCAGCTGAGAAGATTTATTTCTCCTCCTGTCACAGAAGTTCTCCTCGTCTCTTGGGTATGTGTGCTTACGATTCAGCTCTTTTTTCAGTTGAGACACAGGTCTCAGGAGCACTGTCTCTTCAGACTGCTCTAACACGTCACTGCTGTTTAAATTATGTGATGGGGACATTTTAATACATTTTTGGAGAAGCCTTTTAAGTAAGAGCTGAGATGTACGGCAGATAGGGTATATCTCCTCCGCCATGGGAAAACCCTTTTATCTTTTTAACGTCCAAAGCATTTTAGTTCTCCATCCTGCGTGTGACATGCTGTGTGCCACCGTGCAGGTTACAGTCTGCAGCCTTTCTTGTGCCTCTGAAGCTTCCTGCTCACAATTTAGAATAAAAGGGGTTATTCTGGTACTGACCACCAGAAAGGAGGCACTTTTGACCACCCTACATCACTGCTGTGGTCACTATTATAATGTGACCGGAGTAAGTGAGATTTTGAGGCCACAGTTGCTCTTTAATGTAAGTTCTGGTCACTTTTCCTCTTGTTCCACACCTGGCGGTACATTTATAAGTGACCGTTTTGACTCTGACATAATAAATACGTGATAACATAAGAGTTGGAAAAAAGTTGGCACTTTCTTATTGATTGGAAATCTTTGGCACCAGAAATATTATTTATAATATCTTCTCAAAAAAGCGGACTGGTGACCTCCGCCTGTGGCTCGGCTTCACGACAGGACACTGTGCACACAGTTATATAGCCACTCCTGCTTCTCGTTCGCAGCCATGACATGCTGAGATACCTGAGGACAGAAAGGAAGCATGTTAGTACACCCGGATCCCCAGAGGCCTGTGTGATGTCACAGGAGAGCAGCAGCAATGTATTTCTAAATTAAAGGGTTGTCTAGCATTCGGGCCAATTTAAAAAAAAAAAATTCTTACTTTTATCTGCATGTATTTCTGACTAAAAATAATTTTTGCAATTGAGTTCGATTAAGACTTTTGCACCCTTTGCCTTCTACAGAACGAGTTCACTGAGAATTAATCAGTGAGCGTTCTGACAGTCTGTATCTCTTTTTCTCTGCCTTTTTCTGAGCTCCCCTCAGCTGATTAATAACCACAGACCGCAGCAAAGTTCAATTTGCAGAGAAACGATGAGTCTGTAAGGCCTCATACTCACTGGTGCCGATAACGGATGAAAATCAGACGATAAAAAATCGGATGCAAATCTGACCAATGTTAGTCAATAGGTGAGTTCTCATTAGCGATTTTTTTCTCATCAGATATTGGTGTGAGAAAAAAATCGCAGCTTGCTGCGATTTGATGCGATTTTTGGGATGAAAATCGCCAATGCAAGTCAATGGGTGCGATTAAAAAACGAACAGCACTCGCACCATGCACGTGCTGTCCGATTTATATGCACCAGTCTCCTTTGAAAAGCCGGTAATTCATCCCCGGCTACTGTAAAAATCACACTGACAGCTCACAAAACAGTAGATACATACACATAGAATACATATATATATATATACATGTCATTGTAACACAGACCCGGGCAAGGGGCGGCCCGCCGGCTGTCAGTGACCGGCCCGCGGAGGCGCTCCGGCAGTCTCAGGGCCCCGGCATCAGCTGGCACAATACTTACCTCTCCCGTGCCTCCGCTGCTGCAGCTCCGGGCTCCACCGGCTCTTCCTCTCACAGCCGGCCGCTGAATGACGTCATCATTCAGCGGCCGGCTGTGTCAGAGAGCGGGGACGCTGGACAGGTAAGACGTGTCTCTGTGTGTGTCTGTGTCTATGTAGTGCGGTGCTGTGTGTGTGTGTGTGTGTGTGTGCGCTTATGTGCTGTCTGCGTGTGATGATGGGCAGGCATTGCTGATAATGGGGAGGCATTGATGATGATGGGGAGAAGATGATGATAATGGGCAGGTATTGATGATAATGGGCAGGCATTGATGATGGGGAGAAGATGATGATGATGGGCAGGCATTGATGATGATGGGGAGAAGATGATGATGATGGGCAGGCATTGATGATGATGGGGAGAAGATGATGATAATGGGCAGGTATTGATGATAATGGGCAGGCATTGATGATGGGGAGAAGATGATGATGATGATGGGCAGGCATTGATGATGATGGGGAGAAGATGATGATGATGATGGGGAGAAGATGATGATAATGGGCAGGTATTGATGATAATGGGCAGGCATTGATGATGGGGAGAAGATGATGATGATGATGATGATGGGCAGGCATTGATGATGATGGGGAGAAGATGATGATAATGGGCAGGTATTGATGATAATGGGCAGGCATTGATGATGGGGAGAAGATGATGATGGGCAGGCAGTGCTGATAATGGGGAGGCATTGATGATGATGGGGAGAAGATGATGATAATGGGCAGGCATTGATGATAATGGGCAGGCATTGATGATGGGGAGAAGATCATGATAATGGGCAGGTATGTATATATACAAGTATATATATATATATATATGTATATATACAGTATTGGGTAGAACGGAGTTAATTATATTAGTCCGGCCCTCTAAAACCATCCCAATTTCTCATGCGGCCCCCTGGCAAAATTAATTGCCCACCCCTGTTGTAACACATACATATATATATATTTATAGTTCTTACACTTCTACATACTGTAATAGCTGCTAATTCAATTGCCGGCTTTTGTGAAATCACAGAAGCCGACATGAAATGATACATTGTTTCCACACAGTTAACCATGTCATTTCCTGTATTTTGATATATGGTTTGAACTTACAATTACATGAGTGTATTTGTACAAAATTTCAGACATGTAGGGGTTAATTAAAGGTGTAAATTCGTTGAAAAAAAATGCGTGGGCTCCCGCTGTATTTTCTCCACCAGACAGACAAAGCAAGCGAGTGGGGGCAGATAATAATAGCCTAGGGAGGGTACATTTTTTTTGTGCCCCCCCTGGCTACTAACATCTGCCCCCAGACACCCCAGAAAGGGAAAATCTATAATTAGATTTGCCCTTTCTGGCACTTTGCCCGTCTATTCCCATTGCCCTGTAGCGGTGGCGAATGGGTTAATAAGGCGTTAATGTCACCTTAGTATTGAAAGGTGACCTTAAGGCAGGTTAATAATTGAGAGCTGTCAATTAGACAACTATCAATTATTAATCCTATTGTATGAAAGAAAAATCAAACACACACAGTTTAATAAAAAATAAGTTTAATGAAATAATCACACAGTTTTTGACCATATTTTATTTTCCTGCTAAAACCATTTCCTGTAATAAAAATAACAGGGCAATGGGAATAGACGGGCAAAGTGCCAGAAAGGGCGAATCTAATTATAGATTTGCCCTTTCTGGGGTTCTGGGGGCAGATGTTAGTAGCCAGGGGGGGCACAAAAAAAAATACGGATTTTTGTGTTACTCACCGTAAAATCCTTTTCTCCGAGACACTCATTGGGGGACACAGGACTGTGGTGTATGCTTCTGCCGCTAGGAGGCTGACACTAAGTAACATAAAAAAGGTTAGCTCCTCCTCCGCCGTATACACCTCAGCACTGGCCGCAGGCAAACCCAGTTTAGTGCAAAAAGCAGTAGGAGGCTAAAAAATAAATCAAGAGTTAACACAGATACAGTATATTCAGAAGAAAAAAACTGCTGATACCAATTTAAGGAGAATAGAGTTAACTCAATATAAAGCCAGCCGGCTCTTAGGGAGGGTGCTGTGTCCCCCAATGAGTGTCTCGGAGAAAAGGATTTTACGGTGAGTAACACAAAAATCCGTATTTCTCCTTCGTCTCATTGGGGACACAGGACTGTGGGACGTCCCAAAGCAGTCCCTTGGGTGGGAAACCGACTCCACAGTGTAATTTATAACCAAGCATTGCTTATAGGTGCGCAACCGCGCCCTGAAGAATCCTTCTACCCAAACTGGCATCCGCAGAAGTCTGGGTATGGACATTATAATGCTTGGAAAAAGTATGCAGACTGGACCAGGTTGCTGCTTTACACAACCTGTTCCACCGAAGCCTGATGCCGAAGGGCCCAGGAGGCACCCACCGCTCTGGTGGAGTGAGCCTTGATCCCTGCGGGAACCACCGTGCCTCTGATACGGTAAGCCTCCTGAATGGCTAACCGAATCCACCTAGCCAAGGTTGACTTAGAGGCAGCAAGTCCCTTCCTGCGACCTTCAGGGAGGACAAACAGCGTGTCCGTCTGTCGAAAGGACGCCGTCCGAGATACATATCTCCTGAGTGCTCTCACCAATCCAGCGTATGGAGAGCCTTCTCCACTCGGTGCGTCGGAGCTGGGCAAAATGAGGGCAACACAATGTCCTCATTAATATGAAATGAGGACACAACCTTAGGCAAAAAAGGTGGTGTTGGTCTGAGCACCACCTTATCCTGATGGAAAAGTAAGTACGGAGCTCGACAAGACAGTGCAGCCAGCTCCGAAACCCGCCTTATGGATGTAATGGCTACCAAAAACACCACTTTCCAGGAAAGAAATGATAGAGAAACTTCCTGCAAAGGTTCAAAAGGAGACTCCTGTAGGACTCCCAGGACTAGATTGAGGTCCCAAACCTCTAAGGGAGTCTTGTAGGGAGGAACTATATGGACAACCCCCTGAATAAAGGTCCTAACCTGAAAATTAGACGCGATCTTTCGCTGAAAAAGAACCGACAAAGCTGATATCTGTCGTCTAAGAGTACTAGGCGCTAGACCTGAATCTAGGCCTGCCTGGAGAAAAGATAGAATGTTCGGAATTGAAAAGAGGAGCGGGGAACAACCATGTTCCCTGCACCAAGTAAAAAAGACCTTCCAAGTACCGTGGTAGATGCGAGCCGAAACGGGCTTTCGGGCGTTAGCCATCGTTGCGGCGACCTTTTTAGAGAATCCAGCCCTGGTCAGGATCCAAGATTCAACGGCCAGGCCGTCAAACACAGGACCGCTGAGTTCTGGTGGTAAATTGGGCCCTGGGAGAGAAGGTCCACGCGCTCTGGCAGTCGCCAGGGTGTGTCGGTGAGCAATTGTACCAGCTCCGCGTACCATGAGCGACGCGGCCAATCCGGAGCGATTAATATCGCTGGAACCCCCTCTATCCTGATCTTTCTGATCACCCTTGGGAGAAGGGCTATTGGTGGAAACAAGTATGGAAGATGAAACTGATTCCATGGTAGGACCAGAGCGTCTACTGCAAATGCCTGCGGATCCCGGTACCGGGAGACGAAGTTGGGCACCTTGGCATTTATCTTGGAAGCCATCAGGTCCACATCTGGGTTCCCCAGCGTCGGCATATCTGCTGAAAAACCTCGGGATGAAGCGACCATTCCCCTGACGCTATGCCGTGACGGCTGAGAAAATCCGCAGCCCAGTTTTCCTCGCCCGGAATGTGGACCGCTGAAATCACAGAGTGATTTACCTCTGCCCAAGTCAGAATCTGTTTTACCTCGTGCATGGCCGCCCTGCTGCGGGTACCTCCCTGATGGTTTATGTATGCCACTGCCGTGGCATTGTCCGATTGTATTCTGACTGGGTGGCCCGCCAGATGCTGGTGAAAATGTCTCAGAGCTAGCCGAATAGCTCGGATCTCTAAAATATTGATCGGGAGGGTCGATTCCTGCTGAGACCAAGTTCCCTGGGCTGTATGGTGACGAAACACTGCTCCCCATCCGAGCAGGCTGGCGTCCGTTGTGACAACCAACCAAAATTTGGAGGAAACAACCGACCCTGTCGAAGAGTGGTGCTCTTCGTCCACCACATTAGAGTCTGTCTGACCTGCAGGGACAGACGACACCGAAGATTGAGGGAGTAAGGGCTCCCGTCCCATACTGCCAAGAGTGCATGTTGAAGGGGGCGAAGATGAAATTGGGCAAATGGAATAGCCTCTATTGCTGCCACCATCCTTCCCAGGACCCTCATGCAAAACCGGATGGTGTGAGGAATTGGTTGGCGAAGGATCCGTACCTCTTGACGGAGAACCAAGGCCTTGTCCTGAGGAAGAATTATCAACCCCTGAGCGGTGTCGAAATTCATCCCTAAAAAGGTGATCTTCCGAGATGGCACAGGAGATGATTTCTTCGTATTCACCAGCCACCCCAGGCGAGCAAGGGTGTCTAACGTAATGCTGACACTTTCCTCGCAGATTTGAAAAGACGGACCCTTGATGAGGAGATCGTCTAAGTAAGGCAGGATGACTACCCCCCTGGAGTGCAGAATGGACACAACAGCAGCCATGACCTTTGTGAACACCCTGGGGGCTGTGGCTAGCCCGAATGGCAAGGCTGCGAACTGAAGATGAAGTTTGCCGACGGCAAACCGAAGAAATCTCTGGTGAGGAGGAAATATGGGGATGTGAAGATAGGCATCCTGAATGTCTATTGATGCTAGAAATTCCCCTTTTTCCATGGCTGCAATGACCGAACGGAGAGATTCCATTCGGAAATGCCGAATTCTGACAAACCGGTTCAGTCGCTTTAGATCCAGAATGGGCCTTACGGTACCGTCCTTTTTGGGTACAATGAACAGGTTGGAATAAAACCTCTGACCCTTTTCGATCTCCGGTACAGGCACGACAACCCCGCTGTGCCGAAGAGACTCGACCGCCCTGAATAAGGCGCGAACCCGAGATTCCTCCTTGGGAAGGCGCGAGGGAAAAAAACGATTTGAGGGAAGGCTGGAAAATTCTATTTTGTACCCCGAGGAGACTAACTCCCTGACCCACTCGTCGTGAGTAATCGATAGCCAAATGGGGCGAAACCAGAGTAAGCGGCCGCCTACTCTGGATAAATTGACCGGATTCTGCCTCCAGTCATTTGTCCGAATATCTCTGGGGTTTGGACCCTCTAGATCTTGGTTGTTGAGATCGTCCTCTTCCCAGAGGGTTGGTCCTGTAGGAGACCTGACGATCTCTGGCCTGACTAGGCCGACCTGAACCGCTGGAGGTAGCTGGCGCGGCCCAACCTGGGTTACGAAAGGCCCTAAAGCGAGGCTGAAGCTGTCGGCGAAAAGGCTGCTTAATCTTTTGCTGAGGAAGGAAACTGCTCTTCCCTCCCGTCGCATCAGATATGAGCTGATCCAACCTTTCGCCAAATAACCGACCATTCTGATATGGTAAGGATGTAAGCGATTTCTTTGAGATTGAATCTGCTCGCCAGGTTCTAAGCCACAAAGATCTTCTGATGGCAATTGCATTAGCAGCAGCTAGGGCTGCGCAATTTGCCGCATCCATGGACGCATTAATTAAGAAGTCTCCCGCAAGTGCTATCTGATTAGAAATCTCAGTTACTTCAGATGGTACCTCAATACCATGAAGCGCTCTATTTAGAGACTCCGACCAGGATATCATGGCCTTAGCAACCCAAGTCGCTGCAAAAGAAGGAGAGAGAGCAGAACCCGATGCTTCAAACACCGAGCGGGCCAAACCTTCAATCAGACGATCCGTTGGTTCCTTGATCGAGGAACCGTTAGGAAGGGAGAGGAGCGTTTTAGACGCCAAACGCGACACAGGAGGATCAACCGCAGGAGATTCCGCCCATTTCTTAAGAAGCTCGGGAGCAAAAGGATATCTAGTATTGAGAGCCTTTTGTCCTGCGAAGCGCTTGTCCGGTTTCTCCCGGTGGCGCTGCACTAGTTCCTCAAACTCAGGATGAGATCCAAAAACTTTATGAGCTTGCCTGGCTCTTTTGAAGGACACCTTATGACCGGAGGTCAAGGTGGACTCATCGTCTATCCCCAAGGTTTGATTGACAGCTTCAATCAAACTGTCAATTGTGTCCTGACAATTTGGTGCCTCCAAATTAAGGGACCCTTCTGAATCAGAATCCGAATACTGATCACTTGTCAGAGGTGAGGGAGAGCGGGAGACGGAACTGAAAGATGCCGAGGCTCCGGACGGCAAAGGCGATGCAGTGTGGGTTCGCTTCCCCTGCGTCTGCCTAGTGAGAGCGCGGCCCCTGCAGGCCGGAGGTTCATGAGACGTCGCCAAGACGGGTGAACCACTGTCCCTGCTCCTATCGGGAGCTTGAAGGGACTCGATTGCTCTAGTCAATGATGCCACAGATTGAGTCAGGGACAGAGCCCATTCAGGGGGACCTGACGCACTGGGTTCCGTAATAGGAGCGGGTTCCTGAGCCCGTTCGGAGTCACAGGCTTCGCAAACCCGAGTAATCTGGGCGCGCGGAAAAGGGGACCTACAGGCAATGCATGCGGTATACAGTACCGTATGAGCTTTAGTTCTTCTGGACATACTGAGTCTATCACAGAGTCCGCAATGAACTGGATGTGCGACGGTCAGTGAAACGGAGTGCAGAAGTACTTAGTGAAGCGGAACAACCAGGCTGGAGGTAGAAGCACTTACCCCAGTCCTGTACCCCCTGCGTCCTTAAACCGCGTAGCAGTGGCGTCTGGCTCCAAATTTTTCAAAAAGAGCGCCCCCCTGTTAGGAAGGCGAGCTCAAGTAGCCGAGCCTTTAGGGGGAGGAT
The DNA here is from genome assembly GCA_033576555.1 of Oophaga sylvatica. Taxonomy (NCBI): domain Eukaryota; kingdom Metazoa; phylum Chordata; class Amphibia; order Anura; family Dendrobatidae; genus Oophaga; species Oophaga sylvatica. The sequence continues at coordinate 79,190,007 of JARQOD010000009.1, forward strand.
CGAGAGGCGCGGCCTAGCTGTCAGAGGCCCGCCTCCAGCCGCGGCCTAGTCTCCAGCAAAAGCCGGGGACTAAATTTACAGCCGCGGCCTAGCATCAGCCGAAGCCGCGGCCTAGATTTCCGGCGGAGGCGGCCCCAAAACCAGAGGGCGGGCCCGCCGGAAGGAGACAATGCCGAGGGCGGATCCCCGCGACCGCGGCCCGCCCTCCGGCCGACACCGGACGTTACATCTTGGGCCGCGGCCTAGTCCCCGGCAGAAGCCGGGGACTAAATTTGCAGCCGCGGCCCAGCACCGCCCGAAGCCGCGGCCTAGATTTCCGGCGGCCGGCGCCGGACGCCACACCTCGGGCCCCAGTCCCCGGTCCTTGCCCGAGGCCTAACACCGCCGAAGCCAGGGACCTGACTCCCCCGGGGGGGAACACGGGCCAGGAGTGTACCTGGCTGGAATCCAGACGCTTGAAACCTGCGGTGCTCCATGCGTGCGGCGTTTCCAGTATCTTCTCCGTTTTCAAAAAGGTGAGCCATAGAGGGGGGCTTTGTAGTAAAAAAGGTGGGACGGTGCAGGAACCCTAACTCCATCACCCCTTCAGGGGGCGAGGAGAGGGACCGTCCGCCTCCTTGCAGCACCGCAGTCTAGCATTGGTGGCGCAGTGGGGGCTGCACGGACAAACTCCTGCCTCTGTGCAACCTAGGGTTTCAATACCTCAGGGTGGACAGGGCTAAGTCCGGCATTCGTGTCCCACGTTGCGGGAGAGGATACGCTGGAGGCTTTACTCCACGTGCTCGCCCGTTGATGGTTTGGGGAGATCGGACCCTTTCAATAGGATCCGTCGCCCCTATCTCATCTTCGTGGGGAAGAAAAAAAAAAAATGGTCTGGAAAAAGAACCAGACGTGTGCCTCCATCAGACACTAAGCAATAACTGGGTTTGCCTGCGGCCAGTGCTGAGGTGTATACGGCGGAGGAGGAGCTAACCTTTTTTATGTTACTTAGTGTCAGCCTCCTAGCGGCAGAAGCATACACCCACAGTCCTGTGTCCCCCAATGAGACGAAGGAGAAATGTACCCTCCCTAGGCTGTTATTATCTGCCCCCACTCGCTTGCTTTGTCTGTCTGGTGGAGAAAATACAGCGGGAGGCCACGCATTTTTTTTCAACGAATTTACACCTTTAATTAACCCCTACATGTCTGAAATTTTGCACAAATACACTCATGTAATTGTAAGTTCAAACCATATATCAAAATACAGGAAATGACATGGTTAACTGTGGAAACAATGTATAATTTCATGTCGGCTTCTTCACAAAAGCCGGCAATTGAATTAGCGGCTATTACAGTATGTAGAAGTCTAGGAACTATAAATATATGTATATATAAATGTCACAATTACATATATATATATATATATATATATATATATATGTATTCTATGTGTGTATATGTATTGTTTCTATTCTTTATTAAAGCTGTCAGTGTGATTTTACAGTATAGCCGGGGATGAATTAGCGGCTATTATACTATGTAGAAGTGTATAACCTATATATATATTATATATATATTAGATGTGTATATATATATATATATATATATATATATATAATTATTTGCTTTTTGTGAAATTTTTTTTGTTACAATGTGATTTTTACATGACTTTTTACATAGAGATAACTGCTCTATGTAAAACTTCATGTTAAAATCGCATTGCATACAGATGGAAAACTGATGGAAAACTGACAGAAAACGCATGGTGCGATTTAAAATCGCATCAAAATCGCATGCCTTTTTACAACAAATGTACCGTTTTTTTCCTGCAGAAAACGGACCGATTTTTTTCCAGCCAGTGAGTATGAGGCCTAAAAGCTAAACCGTGCCAAAGATTTAATGAAGCCCAATTGCAAAAATGATTTTTAACTCCAAATACATGCATTTAAGTAAAAAAAAAACAATAATTACTCCCAAAAGTGAACATCCCCTTAAATTAATTATTAATAATATTGATGACAATATATCGTACCCCGTTGTTAGAGGCCGATGTGACAAACGTCGCAAATCGATGCAGAATTTTACCAAACTGGTGACTTTTTTGAGGCTTCAATGTAAATATATTAATTCCCGCGCCTTTTTAGTCATCTGTGTACAATTTGCAACTTTTTTTGCCATTGTTATGTAGAAATTAAATTATAAATATGTTGCCCTTCACCCTGAAAGATTAACCACGTCCCACGTAACATTTTTTCTCATTTTTTAAGTTTTGGCATATGTAGTAAAAAAAAAAAAACATGGCGTAATAAATGGAGTAAAACAGAACGACAAAAGGGGGGTCCGAGATCTGCCGGGAGGGGTTAGATAAGTGATGAAGTCACAGACTGACTCCCTGTCTACACATTAGTGCGTGCACTGGACTGGTGGTCACACTGGAGATCACGTGGCCCAGTATGAATGTAACTGGGATGAAACGGATCACACTGGAATATATATGCTCTATAGGTCACAAAAAACAAATATTTCAGTCTTCTCTCTGATTCTGCACTGAACACCAGTCCCGATCACTTCCTATCCACATGATCGGTGGAGACCTGCAGCGACCACTAAACAGCCGGACCTGCAAATACGTTGCAGTTTTGTAACCGCCTCCATTCTTGACGCTTTTTGTTTTGTAATGATCCGTGCACTCGTGTGTCCAACGCGTGACCGGGACAGATTTCCATTGTTAGGGTTAGGTTTAACCTCAACCCTAAACAAACACAATGAAGGTTCCTATAAGGCGACAGCAAGCAGAGATCTTGACAACTGCAAAAAACTAATGCAGAAAGTATATTGGAAAACTGTATGATTTATTGATATGGCAGCTGAGCAAAATAAGATTTGCTCTGCCCCGGACCAGAGTTGAAGCCGTTGCTCTATGGCAGCGGTCACTTCTGCACCGACAATCCTCTGCCCGGAGCCGAGTAAGGACAAGAGGTGCCCTGAGTGCCGGGCAGAGGATTGCTGTCGCACAAGTGAACACTCGGGAGGATCAGTGCACAACAAATTTTTTACTCAACCTGAAACTTGAATACTCCTAGATGACAAACCTGCAGAAAAGACCGTACTAAGAGCACAACCCAATGCACAATGCAGGCGGACCTGCCCTTAGCAAGCAGCGATTGCCCGCACATGCCCGCACATCCGCGGCCAGCTCCTCACCGTGGTTGACTTTCCTGGCACTTCTACAGCAAACACGCTCATTCCTCGGCTGCTGATACTGTTCTTGCTCTGATCGTTATTTACCTGCACCACAATCTTCTTATTGGACTGGGAAGAGAAAAGCAGAGTCACCGTGTGTAGGACAGATCCGAGGACGGTGCTGCCCGGGCACCATTCATAGCATAATCCCAACAGTATCACCTGGACGATAAAAGCCATTATATCTTCATCCTTAAACCCTTCCGGACCCCATTTCTCCATTTCAGAAATAATAACTTTTCTATTTTTGCAAGTTATGGGGACGTATATCTTATACTATGTGCACGTTAAGTATTTGCAGCAGAGATTTCTACTTCTTTGCATAAAATAGGCGCATTTTTTTCATGTTTTTTATATTGCAGATTTTTCCCCACTCATCAGTCTGGATGAAATCTGCAGCAAAAACGCTGAAAGAATTGACATGCCGCAGATATAAATCTGCAAGGAAAACTAATGAGACTTCACGGATCGCGTTCACTTTTTTCTGACACTAGGAAATCTTTCAAGTTTAGAGACACATCTGTGCAGAAAAAAAACACAACAAAACTGCAATGTGTGGACAGACCCTTAGGCTACGTTCACATTGTGCTTTTTTGGCTGCAGCCAAAACCTGATTTCTTGGCAGTAAAGAAGCTGCTTATAAAAAAACTGATTTTTGTTTTTTTTGGTGCATTTTAGTACTGATCATGTCATTTGTCTACAGGACATGTTTAATAAAGTCAGTTTTATTCACCAAAAATGCCTGGATGCGTTTTTTTGCAGCGTTTTTTCCTTTTTTTCATTGCTTTCTATGGTGAAAAATTGCTGCAAAAAAGCTCAAAGAATTGACCTGCTGCAGATATAAAAAAAAAGCATCAGTTTTCCAGTTGAGTCAGGATGAATCAGCGGCGGCCGTGTCTTTGGTAACCACTCGGCTGTTACGCACCTTATTCTCGATGACAGAAGTGATGCGCGTGTCGTTCTTATAGGTGTAGACGACAGCGTGGTCACAGCCGTCCATTTGCTTTGCATCCCCTTTAAGAACAACTGATCTGCAGAGCACCTTCTGCAGCAGGGGACTGCCGGGCTCCAGACTCACGGCTTTCAGCTGGGGCTTAGTCTTCTCAGCATAGATATCAATGAGGAAAGGGCAGGCCTGCGGAAGAAATAACACCGCCATACACACATACATAGTACACATCATATCACGGCGTCAGAACGGGGCTCACACCCAACGTCTGGCGCACTTAGCCATTAGACTTTCCTACCTGACTCAGAAGAGTAATCGCTGCGTGCACTGCATTACGGATTATAGGATGTCGGATTAAAGGACTGGTCACATGAAAATAATTACCTCTGTCATTTCCAGAGCTTTGTTATAGCCCATGGATTGAAGCGTCACCCACAAGTCACTGGGGTCTCCTTCTCGGTCATTGGCCTCCATTAGATTGAGATCCAAGAAGCCTTTTTTTGTTAACTCGTTCTTCTTGGTTTCAAAGTTTTCTGTTATAATACAAATATAGATATGACACATTTATACTCCAGAGCTGCACTCACTATTCGGCTGGTGCAGTCACTGTGTACATACATTACATTACTGATCCTGAGTTACCTCCTGTATTATACTCCAGAGCTGCACTCACTATTCTGCTGGAGCAGTCACTGTGTACATACATTACATTACTGATCCTGAGTTACCTCCTGTATTATACTCCAGAGCTGCACTGACTATTCTGCTGGTGTAGTCACTGTGTACATTACATTACTGATCCTGAGTTACCTCCTGTATTATACTCCAGAGCTGCACTCACTATTCTGCTGGTGTAGTCACTGTGTACATTACATTACTGATCCTGAGTTACCTCCTGTATTATACTCCAGAGCTGCACTCACTATTCTGCTGGTGCAGTCACTGTGTACATACATTACATTACTGATCCTGAGTTACATCCTGTATTATACTCCAGAGCTGCACTCACTATTCTGCTGGAGCAGTCACTGTGTACATACATTACATTACTGATCCTGAGTTACACTCTGTATTATACTCCAGAGCTGCACTCACTATTCTGCTGGAGCAGTCACTGTGTACATACATTACATTACTGATCCTGAGTTACACTCTGTATTATACTCCAGAGCTGCACTCAATATTCTGCTGGTGCAGTCACTGTGTACATACATTACATTACTGATCCTGAGTTACATCCTGTATTATACTGCAGAGCTGCACTCACTATTCTGCTGGTGCAGTCACTGTGTACATACATTACATTACTGATCCTGAGTTACATCCTGTATTATACTCCAGAGCTGCACTCACTATTCTGCTGCTGCAGTCACTGTGTACATACATACATTACTGATCCTGAGTTACATCCTGTATTATACTCCAGAGCTGCACTCACTATTCTGCTGGTGCAGTCACTGTGTACATACATTACATTACTGATCCGGAGTTACATCCTGTATTATACTCCAGAGCTGCACTCACTATTCTGCGGGTGGATTCGCTGTGTACGTACAGTACAGACCAAAAGTTTGGACACACCTTCTCATTCAATGATTTTTCTGTATTTTCATGACTATGAAAATTGTAGAATCACACTGAAGGCATCAAAACTATGAATTATCACATGTGGAATTATACATTACACTTTACAAAAAAGTGTGAAACAACTGAAAATATGTCTTATATTCTAGGTTCTTCAAAGTAGCCACCTTTTGCTTTGATTACTGCTTTGCACGCAGAAAAGGTGAACGGATGGACTCTACATGCCTGGTTCCCACCGTGAAGCATGGAGGAGGTGGTGTGATGGTGTGGAGGTGCTTTGCTGGTGACACTGTTGGGGATTTATTCAAAATTGAAGGTATACTGAACCAGCATGGCTACCACAGCATCTTGCAGCTCTATGCTATTCCATCCGGTTTGCGTTTAGCTGGACCATCATTTTTTTTTTCAACAGGACAATGACCCCAAACACACCTCCAGACTGTGTAAGGGCTATTTGACCAAGAAGGAGAGTGTTGGGGTGCTACGCCAGATGACCTGGCCTCCACAGTCACCAGACCTGAACCCAATCGAGATGGTTTGGGGTGAGCTGGACCGCTCACCGCTTCAATTTTGAATAAATCCCCAACAGTGTCACCAGCAAAGCACCCCCACACATCACACCACCTCCTCCATGCTTCACGGTGGGAACCAGACATGTAGAGTCCATCCGTTCACCTTTTCTGCGTGCAAAGCAGTAATCAAAGCAAAAGGTGGCTACTTTGAAGAACCTAGAATATAAGACATATTTTCAGTTGTTTCACACTTTTTTGTAAAGTGTAATGTATAATTCCACATGTGTTAATTCATAGTTTTGATGCCTTCAGTGTGAATGTACAATTTTCATAGCCATGAAAATACAGAAGAATCTTTGAATGAGAAGGTGTGTCCAAACTTTTGGTCTGTACTGTACATTACATTACTGATCCTGAGTTATATCCTGTATTATACTTCACAGCTGTGCTGTATCTACATAGTGATTGCACCAGCAGAATAGTGAGTTCAGCTCTGGAGAATAATACAGGACGTAACCTCGGATCAGTAAAGGATCAGTAATGTAATGTATGTACACAGTGACTGCACCAGCAGAATAGTGAGTGCAGCTCTGGAGTATAATACAGGGTGTAACTCAGGATCAGTACAGGATCAGTAATGTAATGTATGTATACAGTGAATGCACCAGCAGAATAGTGAGTGCAGCTCTGGAGTATAATACAGGATGTAAGTCAGGATCAGTAATGTAATGTATGAACACAGTGACTGCACCAGCAGAATAGTGAGTGCAGCTCTGGAGTATAATATAGGATGTAACTCAGGATCAGTAATGTAATGTATGTACACAGTGACTGCACCAGCAGAATAGTGAGTGCAGCTCTGGAGTATAATACAGGATGTAACTCAGGATCAGTAATGTATGTACACAGTGACTGCACCAGCAGAATAGTGAGTGCAGCTCTGGAGTATAATACAGGATGTAACTCAGGATCAGTAATGTAATGTATGTACACAGTGACTGCACCAGCAGAATAGTGAGTGCAGCTCTGGAGTATAATATAGGATGTAACTCAGGATCAGTAATGTAATGTATGTACACAGTGACTGCACCAGCAGAATAGTGAGTGCAGCTCTGGAGTATAATACAGGAGGTAATTCAGGATTAGTAATATAATGTTGTGTCTTTTTTGTATTTAAAAAGTGATTTAACCTTTTATAGAAATTAATGATATTTTCCCTTTCCAGTGAATGCCATATATAAAGCCTGTTGTGAGTGGTACAGCCCCCAGTGAAGTGCACCCCTCCGGCGTCCTGCAGATCTCCATCAGGAGGACTGTGGCGCTTTCCCCTCATTTTATCTGCAGATTTCCATGAACGGCAGAATTAATAACAAGTAAATGATGTTAGGTTTTTCCTCGGCAGGGTCCAGGGAAGGAGCCGGGCTGTTAGCGGGGGATATTAAGGTCATATGATAATAAATGTTACCCGCGCGTGGCCTTTACGCCAGAGGCTTTTTTTTTTACCATCTTGCTGAAAGGTTAAAAGAAAAGTAATTCAGTTCTAATGCATTCTTAATAGAAACCATAAAAATGCAAATGTTTTGCTGAGAATTAGTGGACTTTTTACAGCCAGTAATATGGCCAGTGTTATCGGCCCGGGATGGTGCGACACATTGAAATCTCCTCCAAATTATCTCCCAATAACACACTTTTTCCTGTTAAACAACTGCATTAAGTGACTTCATTAATATAAAAGGAGACGACTGCTGGCGAGATGTGCGGACGAGGGGGACAAAATGCAAAAAATAAAGCATCGCGCACCTTTACAAACTCCCAGGCGTCGGCGTCGCACTTCTCGCCGCTGCTCCGCAACTCGAAGAAATTATATTCCTCCAAACTCAGGAATCCGCTGCCGTCTAAATCAATGATGTCGAATATGTCCGACAGCGCGGATCTGAAATGTGGAAGATGAGAGGCCGTTATTTCACACCGAGACATACGGAGAGAGCCGTGCTGAAAAAGGACGACTTCCAAAAATTTCTGCTTCCGCTGACGTCACGTCGACAGGGCAGCGGCTTCTCTTCCGCTCTGCTCTGTTGATGGGGAGTGATTGCCGACATCATGCTGATTGACAGCTGGCTCCCCACTGCCTAACTGCAGGGAACCGGCTGTCAATCAGCATGACGTCTGTAGTCACGTCCCATTGACAGAGCAGCCTGGAAGAAGAAGAGCTGCTCCGTCGACGTGGAGCAGCTGCATCGCCGTCAGAAGCAGTCTGTGATTGTTCTAAGTAGGTGCCGGGTAAAACGAGCAGGTAGTGAGCAACTATAGGCAAAAAAAAGTACTGGACAACCCCTTTAAATGCCATTGTTCACTGACAGCCGCATTTACGGGGGTAATCCCATCTCCAAGATCTATCCCATTATATAGTAGGTGTAATAATAATATTAGCAAATACCTCCAATTAAAAATGTAGTATAGTTCTTCTGATTTGCTATGTCACTTACCATATGTGCAGGGCATTGCAGTAGTTAGGGTATCCATGGTTTCGACCACTAATACAGTGACAGTTAGTTGTTAGTGGTGGTAACCATGGATACCTAAGCTACTGCAGTGCCCTGCACTTAGGGTAAGTGACATAGCGAATCAGAAGAACTATACTACATTTCTAATTGGAGGTATTTGCTAATATTATTATTATTACACCTACCACATATTGGGACAGGATCTTGGGGATGAGAACAAACCCTGTAAGTGGAGCAATTGAGGAGAACCTATGGGGCTACAGGTATGAAGCCCGGCCAAATCAATACCGAAATATTGCAGTACGTAGTACAAGCCCTCAAATTACCGAAGGTTTAAGTCTCCTAAGAGGATTCAAAAAATAAAAGTAAAAAAATGAAAGATAAAAATGTTTAAAAAAAAAAGTAAATAAGATATAACAAGTAGGAATCTCCTTTCTTTCCTCCAATAAAAAAAATCTAAAAAAAAATTAAAACAACTGATATTGTCACATCCGTAAAAGTCAATCAATTAAAAGCTGGAAAGTTGAAAAATGTATAAAAAAAACAAATGCCCAATTATGATGTTTATCGATCGCCGCACTTCCCTTGAAAAAAACGCAATAAGAAGCAAATCAGAACGTCGTACGTGTGGCCTCAATAAAGACGACGGCAGAAAAACAAGCTCTCGCACAAAAAGTTACGGGGCTCAGAAAAAGTTTGGTGTCGCCGTAATCAGACTGACAGGAGAATCGCGGTGCAGGATTATTTCTGCTGCAAGATAAACATTAAAAAAAAAGAAGCGAAACCCAAAAAACAATGGGGTGTTGTGGTTATTTTTTGGATGGGAATTTACTATTTTGCTAATTTTTTTTTACAGCCCTCCAAAGGCTGATGAGAAAACTGCAATACTTGTTGACTGGTGATAACTTTTAATTTGGGGAGTGATCCCCCATCATCGGTTGCTCCATAGGCATACACACGTCAGACTATCTATAGGCCCCCGACTACTACGGAAACCCATCGGTCCTGATGGGACAGAACAATCCCCGGGTAGTTGTAGGATCTGAGGGAATCGGCGTTATCTCTTGGCTGATGGAGCCGACCGTGTCCATGTTTATGTACCGCAGTTTGCATTAACGGAGCGTTAGCCATACATGTGGTGCATTGCTGCGTGAGGTTAAGGCGCTGTTCACACAGGCGTTGTGTTGTGGTCTTTTATTTACAATGGAGAATAATATACAGCGCCAGATGCAGTGGTGTACCGCTAATCATGGCAGACCATGCGGCCGCTCTGGGGCCGGAGAATTGAGGGGGTGGGGGAGAGGATATATAGTGCCAAAAGGGGTCTTGATTACTGTAACTGCATTCTCAGGATGTACATACATTAGAACGCAATGTGCGGACGTCACTTCTCTGTTCCACCATTCAGTCTGTGCGTCCGAGTCTCAGCGCAGCAGGTTGTCATGTCAGGACACAAAGCGGGGCAGAGTATTTGGGGCACAGACCGGGGCAGCGCATCAGGAGTACAGACTGGGGAGACACATCAGAGAGCACAAACCAGGGCAGAGTATCGGGGGTACAGACCAGGGCAGCACATTGGAGGCACAGACCGGGGCAGAGAATCGAGGGTACAGACCGGGGCAGACTATCGGGGGAACAGAATGGGGCAGAGGATTGAGGACAAAGACCGGTTCAGCACATCAGAGGCACAGACCAGGGCAGAGCATCAACGGTACGGACCAGGGCAGAGTATCGGGGACACAGATGGGGGCAGCGCATTGGAGGCACAGACAGGGGCAGAACATCGGGCGCACAAACCGGTGCAGTGCATCAGAGGCACAGACCGTGGCAGCGCATCGAGGGTACAGACCAGGGCAGAATATTGGGGAACAGAATGGGTCAGAGCATTGTGGCCACAGACGGGGGCAGAGCATTGCAGGCACAGACGGGGGCAGAGCATAGGGGGCACAGACCGGGGCAGCACATCGAGGGTACAGACCGGGGCAGAGTATTGGGGGAACAGAATGGGGCTGTGCATCAGAGTCACAGACCTGGGCAGAGCATCGGGTGCACAGACTGGGGCAGAGCATCGGGGGCAGGTGACAAGTTGAGGATATGTATTTATAATTTTTTTCATTTTGTCAGGCAGTAGTTATGGAGGGCTACGCTGAATCTCATAATGTGTAAGCAGGGAACTGTGCAAGCATCATGGTAAGTTTGGGGTCACCGTGTGGATCACTTCATAATGATTTGTGGTGCCTCCAGACTCACCTGAACTCGGGGGTCAGCTGTAAATCCTCGCTGCCGTCTCTGTACACCAGCCGGGCTTCCTTGGTGACCGGCTTCTTATTCTTTCTCAGTCGGCAGCCTGACGTGAATGGTAGGAGTGTGTAGGTGCCGGCCCCGAGTTCTCCTTTCCAGACGTAGGACTGTGGATGTGACATGGTGACTCTATCGCTCATGTGGCCACATGGACATATGTCACACATCATTAGGATATGGATCCGCTTGCTGTTTGGTGGAGATACCCACTAATCAGTAGAATAAAGGGGCTGTGGCGCTCTGTGGTGTTTTGGGATTTTTCGAGCTGGCGCTCCATCCGGACCCTGTGTCCAGTGTTACAACACAATTCACATGAATGGGGTTGTGCTGCAGTTTCTGGCTCAGCCCCTTTATTCTAGGATCACTTTGTGTCCTCCATCATGCCAGTAATAATTTTTTCTCTAGGATCTAGCACAGACGACCCCAATTAACCCAGTATACAGCGTTATCGTGGGACATATCACAGCCGTCCGTGGGGGTACATGTCAGGGGATCCCCCCGAAGTTTACCGCCAATGAAAGGCTGCGAATAAGAGCAAAGACGCGACATTAATAGCCGGACCTCTTTATGGCGCAGTTCTGTGGAGGACACGAGCTGAGGGTCTCCTCGTCCATCGCTTTCCTTCAGACAAACAGAGCCGTGTCCACAGACATCCAGGGGGAAGACTTTCCTACAGAGGAAAACTTTCCTTAAAACAAAATAATACAGTTTTCTTTCATCACGAAGTGTATCTCTTTATTGTTACCATTTTGACCTGCGTATAATTTATTGATTACATTTATAAATATCTTTTCCTGTGGGATGTGGGCACATGCCGATAGTTACAGCAATTTGGCAACTGTTTGGGTTTGTAAACTATTGTATGGTTCCGATCGATCATTACGGACAAGGTGATACCAATAATCTGACTATTTTTTACCTTTCTGCATTAAAAAAACTATTTAAATATGGGATTTTTTTAATTCTATTTTTTTAACTTTATTTAATAAAACAATTTGTATAGGGGAAATGTGTTTGTTATTGGGGTTAGGGGGTGGATTTTTATCTTTTCTTATCTTTTTTTTTTCAATTAAAACTTATTTATATTAGTTTTAAAAATCTATTAATTTTTTTTCAATAGATTAAAATAAAACCGATATCTATTCATCAGGACTTGAATAGATCGGAGCCTGATTGCTGCTATTATACACCGTGATACTTCAGCACTGCAGATTGTTGTGCCTGTCCTTGTATTCAGCCCTGTCTAATACATGTATTAAGTTGTCAGGTACATGGGGCCATTTTTAGGCCTCTAGTAGCGAAAACAAACCATCGGCAACTCATCGCTATTGACAGTGATATTAAAGGATTAAATTGCCGGGAGAAGGGAGAAGCGTCACCGAGCTGTTGCTGCTGCCGCTGATCTTTGAAGTGCACTGACAGTTGCGAGATCAGCGTGACGAAGATATACATCGGGGGGTGAGAACTGACACATCATGTATATTTTCGTCATAGGTTATTCATGGAGTTGCTGGAAAACACCTTTAAAGCTCCTTAGCAATTAGCGAAAATACAGATGTGCAGCAAGATCAGTGACTTATATGGGCACGATAACGCAGAGATCGGGAGTGGTGACCTGGCTAGAGTTCTGATTTGCAAAACTTTTCTACAACTTGTCATATTGTCAGTTCAGTTCCCCAGATGAACACTAGAGGGCAGCACATCCACATCTTCCCGGCCACGCGGCGGCGTCTGCTGCGCACATTGGCACGTACCTTCAGCTCTGCTCAGATTGAGCGGCTTGATCGTCAGATAAACCGTGGATTTTAGGGTTAGCTGCAGCTGGTAGTGATGACTCGTTATACCGTTCTCCTCCAAGAAGAAGCATCCTCTGGACCGGACGCACGGCCAGTCCTAATAATGATGAGCACAAAAGGGTTAATGACTAAAGGAAAGATCTAATGAGTGAATGATAAAGTACAAAAAAGGCTTCCCCGACCTTTCTCATGGGCTGCAAAACAATTGCAGACTGTCAAGGTATGATGGGAGTTGTAGTTTTGCCGCAGGGGGTTCACATTTCAGAATCAGGAGTCGCCGGCGCTTTGTCGATTTTTTTTTTTTTTTTTTTAAGGTTTTTGGATAAAAAGTTCCACAACTTTGTAATGCACTTTATGTTTCCATTCCTCTGCATTTTTTAGGTCTCTGCTTTCTGTTAATGAACGTGGATGATCTTGTTTATAAGCAAAGGCTAAAAACCAACACAGGCTTAATAATTCTCACAGCTGAGGGTTTGCTACAATTGCACTTGGTTTAGACAATCCTATGTGATTGGTCCCCCAGATGGATAAATATCTGTTGCACTGATACACTGTAACAAACAATCAGGGCAGGAGAGAGATCTGTATTCCTGCATTAGGCCGGGGTCACACTTGCGAGTGTGATGCGAGAAACTCGCACATCAATACCCGGCACGGCTGCAGCCGCACACTCCGGTCAGAGCGCCGGCGATAGTGCGGGGCATTGATGCACGAGTTTCTCGCATCACACTTGCAAGTCTGACCCCGTCCTTAGGCAAAGGCTACACAATGGCATGGTGCTAGAATGGTGAACGGGGCTGCAGTGCGACTCTTACACCGCCGCCGCGACCACGACAAGCGAGTCACAAAAAATCCAACCGAGTCCGATGATTTGCGACCTGCTTGCTGCAATGTGATCCCGTTCATTTGTATAACGCTGCGATCTTCGGTCACGCCGTATCTGTGCCGGCCAAAGCCACCTTGTAGCCGTAGCCTTCAACTCACAGAGGATTATCTAAACTGGATCCAAGTCAACAAACCCCAGCTGTGAGTAGTTGCAGGCACAGGACCTGACGTTAGTCTCTGAATGTAAACGAGATCGTGCCTGTTCTCTGACAGCAAGCAGCGTTACTTCAACGCGCAGGTGTCGAAATGCAAGTATTAAAAAGTTGTAACACTTTACTTTTGATACATAATGGGGACCTCTGATACTAAGAATAAAGGGGCCCCAACAGTGATCTTTCCTGCAGAGCGGCGCTCCCGGCCGCCCACGGTGCAGAGCGCTGCCGCACAGCTCCATCCAGAGTCCCAGATGTCAGACACCCGCCGATTGTGAAGCCACATCCCGGCGATCACTTCTAAGCCCTTCACGACATTGGACATAAAGTTACGTTCTACGTCAGGTGTGGATGTACGGAGATCAGGAACTGATCCGGCTCCATGCACAGCAGGGGGCCCCTCTAACCCGCCACCCGCCTCCATCAGCAGCAACCGGAGGCAACTAAATAGTTGTGATCGCTGCCCCAGAAAGGATTGTTAGGGTCGGTGCAGACAGAGTTTTCAGAGGTGGTCAGAATGGAAACACTCCTTGTTCTGGGAGTTTTTCGTTTCTTGAAGTCATTTCGAACAGTTTTGGAAAAGGTTTTTTTTTTTTTTTTTTGGGTTCCCTAAAGTGTTTTCTTTTGCAGAAGAGGAAACTAAAATAAAATAAGTGAAAGTTAATAAAAAAAAGTAAAAGAAAAAATACACATATCATATATTATATATATATATATATATATATACATATATATATATATATAACAGTGCCTACAAGTAGTATTCAACCCCCTGCAGATTTAGCTGGTTTGATAGATGCAAATAAGTTAGAGCCTTCAAACTGCAAACGAGAGTAGGATTTATTAACAGAAGCATAAATCTTACAAAACAAAAAGTTATGTTGCTCAGTTGAATTTTAATAAATTTTAAACATAAAAGTGTGGGTCAATTATTATACAACCCCTATGTTTAATATTTCGTGGAATAACCCTTGTTTGCAATTACAGCTAATAATCGTCTTTTATAAGACCTGATCAGGCCGGCACAGGTCTGTGGAGTTATCTTGGCCCACTCCTCCATGCAGATCTTCTCCAAGTTATCTAGGTTCTTTGGGTGTCTCATGTGGACTTTAATCTTGAGCTCCTTCCACAAGTTTTCAATTGGGTTAAGGTCAGGAGACTGACTAGGCCACTCCAACACCTTGACTTTTTCCCTCTTGAACCAGGCCTTGGTTTTCTTGGCTGTGTGCTTTGGGTCGTTGTCTTGTTGGAAGATGAAATTACGACCCATCTTAAGATCCTTGATGGAGGAGCGGAGGTTCTTGGCCAAAAAACTCCAGGTAGGCCGTGCTATCCATCCTCCCATGAATGCGGACCAGATGGCCAGGCCCCTTGGCTGAGAAACAGCCCCACAACATGATGCTGCCACCAACCATGCTTGACTGTAGGGATGGTATTCTTGGGGTCGTATGCAGTGCCAAACGTCACGTGTGTGGTTGGCACCAAAGATCTCGATCTTGGTCTCATCAGACCATAGAACCTTGAACCAGTCTGTCTCACAGTCCTCCAAGTGATCATGAGCAAACTGTATACGAGCCTTGACATGACACTTTGAAAGTAAAGGTACCTTACGGGCTCGTCTGGAACGGAGACCATTGCGGTGGAGTACGTTACTAATGGTATTGACTGAAACCAATGTCCCGACTGCCATGAGATCTTCCCGGAGCTCCTTCCTTGTTGTCCTTGGGTTAGCCTTGACTCTTCGGACAAGCTGGCCTCGGCACGGAGGAAACTTTCAAAGGCTGTCCAGGCCGTGGAAGGCTAACAGTAGTTCCATAAGCCTTCCACTTACGGATGATGCTCCCAACAGTGGAGACAGGTAGGCCCAACTCCTTGGAAAGGGTTTTGTACCCCTTGCCAGCCTTGTGACCCTCCACAATCTTGTCTCTGATGGCCTTGGAATGCTCCTTTGTCTTTCCCATGTTGACCATGTATGAGTGCTGTTCACAAGTTTGGGGAGGGTCTTAAATAGTCAGAAAAGGCTGGCAAAAGAGATCATTAATCCACACATGTGAAGCTCATTATTCTTGGTGCCTGAACTACTTCTTAATACTTTAGGGGGACCAAACAGAATTCTTGTGGTTTGAGGGGTTGAATAATAAATGACACTCTGAATTAACTTTTAACGTTTTTAAAAAAAAAAAAAAAAAAAAAATTATAAAATTTTTTTTTGCTGCAGTGCATTTCCCACTTCCAGGCTGATCTACAGTACAAATGTCACAATGCCAAGTTAGTTCCGCATGTGTCAACCAGCTAAATCTGCAGGGGGTTGAATACTACTTGTAGGCAATGTATATGTATATATATATATATATATATATATATTATATATATATATATGTGTGTATTTTATACGCCCACACATATACAGTACAGACCAAAAGTTTGGACACACCATTCTCATTCAAAGATTTTTCTTTATTTTCATGGCTATGAAAATTGTAAATTCACACTGAAGGCATCAAAACTATGAATTATCACATGTGGAATTATACTTTACACTTTACAAACAAGTGTGAAACAACTGAAAATATGTCTTATATTCTAGTTTCTTCACAGTAGCCACCTTTTGCTTTGATTACTGCTTTGCATGCAGAAAAGGTGAACGGATGGACTCTACATGCCTGGTTCCCACCGTGAAGCATGGAGGAGGTGGTGTGATGGTGTGGGGGTGCTCTGCTGGTGACACTGTTGGGGATTTATTCAAAATTGAAGGCATAGTGAACCAGCATGGCTACCACAGCATCTTGCAGCGGCATGCTATTCCATCCGGTTTGCGTTTAGTTGGACCATCATTTATTTTTCAACAGGACAATGACCCCAAACACCTCCAGACTGTGTAAGGGCTATTTGACCAAGAAGGAGAGTGTTGGGGTGCTACACCAGATGACCTGGCCTCCACAGTCACCAGACCTGAACCCAATCGAGATGGTTTGGGGTGAGCTGGACCGCTCACCGCTTCAATTTTGAATAAATCCCCAACAGTGTCACCAGCAAAGCACCCCCACACCATCACACCACCTCCTCCATGCTTCACGGTGGGAACCAGGCATGTAGAGTCCATCCGTTCACCTGTTCTGCATGCAAAGCAGTAATCAAAGCAAAAGGTGGCTACTTTGAAGAACCTAGAATATAAGACATATTTTCAGTTGTTTCACACTTTTTTGTAAAGTGTAATGTATAATTCCACATGTGTTAATTCATAGTTTTGATGCCTTCAGTGTGATTCTACAATTTTCATAGTCATGAAAATACAGCAAAATCTTTGAATGAGAAGGTGTGTCCAAACTTTTGGTCTGTACTGTATATTTAAAAAAATTAAAAGGATAAAAGTTTGGATCCTTGGTTTAAAAAAAAAAATAGAAATAAATAATTAAATAAATAAATAAATATATAAAGATAACTAGTATCATTGCATCATAAAAAGTTTGAACTAAGAAGTCCTAAATAAAATTAACCTGTAGGGTAAATGCTGCAAAGTTTTTTAAAAATAATATTAAAAATGTCATAAATATCTCAAAATGCTACAAAATTACACCTCGCTACTCAGATCTACAGAGGGAAAAAATAAAAAAAACTTACAGTTTTAGAAAATGGAGACGTTGCAACAATTTTTTTTTTCTTTTGCAAAGCTCTGAATTTTTTAACCCCTTCCCTTTCAGGCAATTTTCCATTTTTGCGCTTTTAGTTTTTTTCAGTTTTTTCCTCCCCTTCTTTCAAGAGCCATAAGTATTTTTTTTTTTTTGTATCTTTCCGTCAATACAGCCGTACGAAGGTTTTTTTTTTTTTTTTTGTAAGACGAATTGTGTTTTCAAATCACACCGCCCTTTTTGTCTTGTGATCTATTGAAAAGCGGTTAAAATTTTTTTCCAAATTTGGCAAAATTGCGAGGAAAAAAAACGCAATTCCGCAATTTTTTTTTTTATTATTTACAACATTCATTATGCGGCAATGATTCTCCGGGTCAGTTTGATGGCGGACAATTTTTTTAATTTTAATTTATGCAGGGGAGGAAAAAATAAAAGCGCAAAAAGAAAAAAAAACTGTCCGAGGCGGAAAGGGGCTAAAAATGTAAATACCCCTATAAACATTTTAAAGGCCTTGCTGATTCCAATGGCCGCTGTGAGCCTTTCGTTGAAGGTGAAAAGTGGCTACCGAGGAGATAATTGCAAATTGTGAAGACGGGTGGCTCCCAGAGACCCCTCAGATGAGCTGTTCAGTGAATACAGGTGGGTTGTGGCGGTGCCTTTTATTCGGCAGTTTTATCCTCATGCACTCGGTGAATAAATGGCGCATTATTACGTCTGTAATGGCAGAAATAAGACGTTTAGCCGGCGCTCCTTCCCTTCGGTGAGTGGCGTCTACCTGGACTCATCGCTCAGCTGGCCAGGAAATGGCCGCCCATTGACCTGTAATGTAAGTGTCAGGCCAGATACGATTTACAGGTGGTCGGGGGAGAAAACAAAAGCCGGAGTTGTTATTGGAAATGAGAACACGCCCCGGGAGAGCCGTGACTGCCACATTTTCGGCCGGCGTTCTGCAATCATTTTATGTGTACTGGACGCCTCCCCGGGGGCCCGTAAAGTGAGGCCGGCGCAATTTTCCCTTTATGGCTTTTAGATTTTTTTTGCAGGAAAAACAAAAAAAAAAAATAGAGACTCTAGTAAAGTCCGAACGAAGTAAAGGAGCGCTGATCAATAATAACGCTCTGCAAATATTGACTCTGGGAAGGGAATTTGATGTGTCCCCCACAGGAGAGGCCGAGCCCGTGATTTATCAACGTGACGAAAAGTGGCCTCCTAAATGAAAATCAATGCCGGTTTAGAGGGAGGGCGCCTCGTACCTCAACATGGCCTCTCCGAACGTGTGAATTAACTCTTTCCATTCTGCCAAGGGAGCTGCTACACCGCCAGGCTTATTTTACAGGTGCACACAAGGCGGGCGCGCTGCCATCCCTGCTCCGGTCTCGTACTGCCCCCTGGCAGGGTGACATTTCAGGGATTGTGTCTTAAAGGCTAAATACATTTTAGCAAATAATTTTGTTGTTATTGTTTATTTGATTCCGAACTGCAAAAATAAGCAACTTGCTAAATAGCTTTCCTTAAAAATTTCTACCATTTTGCTTCGGCAGAGCGTCTGTAAAACCTGTATACAGCTAAGTGGTCTGCAAAACAGGTAAAAATCCACCAGAGCTCCCTGCATTCAGTGTTAGAGATAGCAGAAGGGATGGAACAGGATCGTACACAAATCTGAAGAGTGGACAGAGGGGAAAGTAGGAGAAAACCAGCTAGAGACAAGGAAGAAAAATCACGGAGAGGAAATAAGTGCAGGATAGAAGCTGAGCTAAAAAATACAGCACCCTGGAAACACACAGACCTTACTTCCAGCCTATATTACTGGGAGAGGCACAAACCTCACATCCAGCCTATATTACTGGGAGAGACACACAGAGCTCACATTCAGCCTATATTACTGGGAGAGACACACACACCTCAATCCAGCCTATATTACTGGAGAGACACACAGAGCTCACATTCAGCCTATATTACTGGGAGAGACACACACACCTCAATCCAGCCTATATTACTGGGAGAGACACATAGACCTCACATCCAGCCTATATTACTGGGAGAGACACACACAACTCAATCCAGCCTATATTACTGGGAGAGACACACAGACCTCACATCCAGCCTATATTACTGGGAGAGACACACAGAGCTCACATTCAGCCTATATTACTGGGAGAGACACAGAGCTCACATTCAGCCTATATTACTGGGAGAGACACACAGAACTCAATCCAGCCTATATTACTGGGAGAGACACACAGACCTCACATCCAGCCTATATTACTGGGAGAGACACACAGACCTCACATCCAACCTATCTTACTAGCAGAGAAAACAGACCTCACATCCAGCCTATATTACTAGCAGAGACACACAGACCTCACATCCAGCCTATATTACTGGGAGAGACACACAGAGATCACATCCAGTCTGTATTACTGGGAGAGACACACAGACCTCACATCCAACCTATATTACTAGCAGAGACACACAGACCTCACATCCAGCCTATATTACTAGCAGAGACACACAGACCTCACATCCAGCCTATATTACTGGAGAGACACACAGACCTCACATCCAGCCTATATTACTGGGAGAGACACACAGACCTCACATCCAGCCTATATTACTGGGAGAGACACACAGAGCTCACATTCAGCCTATATTACTGGGAGAGACACACAGAGCTCACATTCAGCCTATATTACTGGGAGAGACACACAGAGCTCACATTCAGCCTATATTACTGGGAGAGACACACAGAGCTCACATTCAGCCTATATTACTGGGAGAGACACACAGAACTCAATCCAGCCTATATTACTGGAGAGACACGCAGATCTCACATCCAGCCTATATTACTGGGAGAGACACACAGAGATAACATCCAGTCTGTATTACTGGGAGAGACACACAGAGATAACATCCAGTCTGTATTACTGGGAGAGACACACAGAACTCAATCCAGCCTATATTACTAGCAGAGACACACAGACCTCACATCTATCCTATATTACCGGGAGAGACACACAGATCTCACATCCAGTCTATTTACTAGCAGAGACACACAGACCTCACATCCAGCCTATATTACTGGGAGAGACACACAGAGCTCACATCCAGCCTATATTACTGGGAGAGACACACAGAGCTCACATCCAGCCTATATTACTGGGAGAGACACACAGATCTCACATCCAGCCTATATTACTGGGAGAGACACACAGACCTCACATCCAGCCTATATTACTGGGGAGAAACACAGTATAATATCTGCATCAAATGAAGGTACGTTACATGTAGATGGGGAGGAGAATACTGAGAAAATCCACAACATGACTATTATTTTTCAAATTTCATGAATTAGCAA
This sequence comes from Oophaga sylvatica, assembly GCA_033576555.1. Taxonomy (NCBI): domain Eukaryota; kingdom Metazoa; phylum Chordata; class Amphibia; order Anura; family Dendrobatidae; genus Oophaga; species Oophaga sylvatica. The sequence continues at coordinate 79,210,896 of JARQOD010000009.1, forward strand.
AACGGATTTCACCCCTTCAATTTAACATCCTTTGTTAACCCGCAGCAAAAACTGCACATAACACGCAGAATTGTGGACCACGTCAAAAATATTCTGCCATGTGTGGTCTTACCAATAGGGGACCATGTCTTAAAGAGACCCCCAATTCCTGAGAGATCTAGACCAGCTATCAGCTGTACTGTAACCTTATAAACAGGCTTCCAGTAATGCAGACACTGGCCCTGGGGCTCAATATGGCGGTATTGCACTCCATGTTTTAAAGATTAGCTTGTTGTGGGATTTAAAGGAAAGGCAGCAACCGGGAAGTCGTGCCATATACAATAATTATGTCCCCTGTTATTGCCCCCTGTTGCCCTTACAGAGAGCTACCATGACGATGTGTGATATGTCAGCGGGTAACTAATAGGAGGGGGTTCAGATGCAATCCTCTGGAATGGGAAACCTCTTGCAGCCATTGCACTGTGTGTTAGGTAGGAGAAGGTGGGAGCAGAGCATTTTGCACGGGGTGGAGGTGCCGTAGACAGTCGAGTGCGGTGCTGGGCTTTTTCCAGCACAATGAATGGCTACTGCTCTGTCCCCATCGTGCCCATCGTGCAATTCAGAGCCACAGTCTCGGGATCTGTGGGGGTCCCAGAGTTTGGACCCCAACGTTGCACAAGTTATCAACTACTGATAACCTGAGATCCTCCATTCTAGCTACGTCGTATCCTAATAGCGTATACGGACAGGACTTACCTCCATGGACAACCCCTTTAAGAGAAAGAAACATGGCAGCTTAGCGCCCCCTAGCAGCCATATGAAATACAATATTGCAGATACTATTCGGCGATTGTGACCTGATATCTCCATCTCTACGGGTGAGATATATTATCTCTATCTGTATACCATTCATTACTGCAGATCACTGGGCTCCACGTGTCTGGAAACCCTGAGCGGTCCCATAGTGATTACGGTGGACGCAGTCCCTTTGTAGTTTCGTGCTGATGAAGGGCGCAACGATTTACTTTCCACTGAAATAATATACATTTATTTATTATTTTTTACCACAGAAAATAAATTCAACACTATAAATGTATAGGCAGAGCCATGGCCAACTACAAATCACTGCTACCATTGGGGACACTCAGGCTGCCACTGTTTCACCCCATGCTTTATACTGCAGCTACTTGTTTAGAACAGCTGCACATGCTGGTCTTTAAAGAAAAATAGAAAGGAAAATCAATGGCCAATAAGCTTCAGTATATATGTGTAGGGGCTCCAGAGTCTCAACCGACAGATAACGTGGAGGGAGAGGAGAACTGGACAGCTGGAGATAAGACCCAGTCAGAGTAATCCAACACATGAATGCTCGGCCATTGTATGGCGGAGTCTGGAGAGGGGATATCCAGCTTAAGGGAGGTCCCTCCTAAAGTAAGACCACCAGTAAGTGTACGCTGTGCGACCTCCCAGCGGAGCATCAGTTGTGGATATAATGCGCATTGCTTATATAATCCTGTCCTCACCTTTCCGTGGAGTTGTGTCGCCGTTACGAGGAGACGCAGATCTTTCAGGAGACGTTTCGATTTGGTTCCCAAATTGCTGACGTTTGGCCCGGCTATTCGCTTCCATTTTCTCAACTGCCACTTTGGCACATTGGTCACAGGTGCTGAAGAACTTGTTACAGAACTGCGGAAAAAAAGCGTAAATGTCGCTATAAAACGTGAAGATACGTGACGCTCTGATAAGATCACTGCCCTTACTGATAGTGCCTTGGTTTATAGACAGATTGGCCCTGATTGGAGAGACCTGACTGATAACTCATCATCTATCTTCCATCTAACCCAACTAGGGGCGTGCTGGCCCACCGGGATGTGTCCCGGTGCGCCCTCGGAGTCGGCCGGCGCCTCCGAATCCGATCCGGGGTGGGCACTCCATCCGCCGCAGGACGGAGGCAGGGCCGGCGTCAGCACCCGGCACACCCGGGCCAGTGCCGGGGCCCTGAGCAGGCGGGGGGGCCCACTCGCAGTCTGGCACCCCCGCGCGGAGAGCGGTGTCAGCGCCGCCACTGGGCCCCCCCCGCCTGCTCAGGGCCCCGGCAGCAGCTGGCAACAATACTTACCTCTCCCGTGCCTCCGCTGCCGCAGCTCCGGGCTCCAGGGGGCGCCGGCGCTTCCTCTCACAGCCGGCCGCTGAATGACGTCATCATTCAGCGGCCGGCTGTGGCACAGAGCGCGGGGACGCTGAACAGATAAGACGTCTCTGTGTGTGTGTCTCTGTGTGTGTATGTAGTGCGGTGCTTTGTGTGTGTATGTATGTGTGTGTGTGTGTATGTATGTATGTATGTGAGAGAGTGCTTGTGTGCTGTCTGTGTGTGATGATGGGCAGGCATTGCTGATAATGGGGAGGCATTGATGATGGGGAGAAGATGATGATGGGCAGGCATTGCTGATAATGGGGAGGCATTGATGATGGGGAGAAGATGATGATGGGCAGGCATTGCTGATAATGGGGAGGCATTGATGATGGGGAAAAGATGATGATGGGGAGGCATTGCTGATAATGGGGAGGCATTGATGATGATGGGGAGAATATGATGATAATGGGCAGGCATTGATGATGGGGAGAAGATGATGATGGGCAGGCATTGCTGATAATGGGGAGGCATTGGTGATGGGGAGAAGATGATGATGGGCAGGCATTGCTGATAATGGGGAGGCATTGATGATGGGGAGAAGATGATGATGGGCAGGCATTGCTGATAATGGGGAGGCATTGATGATGATGGGGAGAAGATGATGATAATGGGCAGGCATTGATGATGGGGAGAAGATGATGATGGGCAGACATTGATGATGATGGGGAGGAGATGATGATGGGCATACATTGCTGATAATGGGGAGGCATTGATGATGATGGGGAGAAGATGATGATAATGGGCAGGCATTGATGATAATGGGCAGGCATTGATGATGGGGAGAAGATGATGATGATGGGCAGGCATTGATGATGATGGGGAGGCAATCATGATGATAATGGGGAGTCTTTCCACAGCGCCCTTTCCTGAGCTGTAACAGTGCAGAACGCAGTACAGCACAGAGGAGAGCTCCATATTTTGTATGGAGCATTATATTGGTCCAGTATTCTGTATGGAGCATTATTTTGGGTCCAGTATTCTGTGCAAGGGGGGAGAGATTACCGCCTCCTCTTCCTCCTCTTCTTCTTTTCCACCTCCTCCTCCTCTTCTCCTTTTCCATAAGTGTGGCACATGTAAATTGTGAGGTCTGAAGAGTGCCTATGTAATGCTGATATCTTCTGCTATATGGTCAGTGTATGGGGGTGCATTACTTTTGGATGGGGTGGCGGTAAAAAGGTGTATTACTACTGGGTTGGGGTTAAAAGGGGGTGCATTACTACTGGATGTGGGTGGTGGTTAAGAAAGGGGTACATTACTGATAATTTTTGTCATTTCATTCCCCCCCCCTTTGGTTGGGGCAGAGAATAGGCGGGGGAAGGGGCGGAGAATGGGTTGGAGCATGGCACCCTCATGACTATACTATCCACCGCCCTTTTCATAAGCCAGCACGCCCCTGAACCCAACTGCACGCTCTCCGCAACACCGGAAGTCCGCTGCCTCAGAGTAACTCTCAACTCTGCCCTGTACTTCACACATTCAAGCTTTCGCCACCTCCTGTCGCCTCCAGCTCAAAAATATTTCCAGGATCCTTCCTTTCCTCAACCTACAAAAATGTTTGCGCATGCCCTCATCATCTCCCGCCTCGACTACTGCAACATCCTCCTCTGTGGCCTTACTGCTAACACTCTCGCACATCTCCAGTCCATCCTTAACTCTGCTGCACGAATAATCCACCTCTCTCCTCGCTACTCCTTTGCTTTTGCTCTCCTCAAATCCCTCCATTGTCTCCCAATTCCACAACATATCCAGTTCAAGCTACTAACACCGACCTTCAAAGTCGCCCATAATCTGTCTGCTCCATATATCTGCGAACTAATCTCCCGATATCTCCCACCACATAATCCACGGTTCTCCCAAGACCTCCTTCTCTCCTCCACACTTATATGCTCCTCACCCAATTGCCTCTAAGTGTTATGATCTGCTACAAACACTAAGGAAAGACGGGAATTCTGTCCCTACAATAGAACTGAGCTGGATCCCTACGATGTAACGGGGGACCTGATCCTGCGACCAGACCCGCTAAAGTCCTCAGCTAGTCTGAACGAAGACCTATAGTTGCGAGGGAGGAATCCCTACAAGATCTAGGAACTGGGAGAAAAGGTGGACACCTCCTAACAGAAATTGTAGCAGGGAAAAATAAAACAGAAAACAAATTACTAAGAGATCCTAAGATCAAGCAAAACTGACAGAGTAAGGCACCTAAGCACCCGGCTAGCTTAAGAGTAGATAATACAATGAAGTCCAGCAAAGCCAGAAGGGCGGAGCCAGACTAAATAGGGAAAAAAGGTCATGTGACCAGCAAACTGAAACAAAATCTAACAAGAGGGTTCTAACAGTACCCTCCCTTCTAAGAGGATCCTCTGGATCCCCTAGGACTTAGGCTTATCCGGAAACCTCTTTTGAAATGCTCTGACAAGTCTAGATGCAGAAACATCATCCGCCCTCACCCATGAGTTATCCTCGGGTCCATAACCCTTCCAAGCGACGAGGTACTGCAAACCCCCTCTATACCGTCTAGAATTTAGGATGCGGGAAATCTCATATTGCCCGTCCTCCACCACCAGGGGAACAGTGGCCGAGACGTCTCCATCTGAGACCTCAGCTTTTTTCAAGAGAGAAACATGAAACACCGGATTAATCTTCCAGGAGGTGGGAAGCTCCAACTTAACAGCAGATTGGTTAATAACCTGAAGCACCTTAAAGGGCCATACAAACTTGGGACCCAATTTCTTAGACGGAATCCTCAAGCGCAGATTCTTAGAGGACAACCAAACCATGTCACCAATAGCAAACAAAACCTCTTGTCGTTTTCTATCAAAATACACTTTGGATCTTTTGTTAGCCTCCTGAAGATTACCACGCACATCAGTCCAAACTCTCTCCAAAACACCAGAAAAATTCTCCTCTTCAGGTACAGCCGATCCCAACTTGGAAAATGACCCAAACGACGGATGTCTCCCAGTACAACAAAAAAAAGGTGAACAACCAGCAGAAGCGGATGTATGGTTGTTAAGAGCAAACTCAGCAAGTGGCAGAAACTCAGACCACCCCTCTTGATTATCAGTCACAAAACAACGCAAGAACTGCTCAACATCCTGGTTTTTCCTTTCTGTCTGGCCATTAGACTCAGGATGATATCCGGATGAAAACGACAAATGAACTCCCAACCTGTCACAAAAAGCGTGCCAAAAACTAGCCACAAACTGAGGTCCCCTATCAGAAACAATGTCAGTAGGAACACCAGGTAGTCTGACTATCTCCTTGACAAAGGCCTTAGCGAGAGTCTTAGCGCAGGGCAGTTTGATGAAAGGAACCAAGTGACACATCTTGCTAAAACGGTCCACGACCACCCAGATGACAGTGAAACCCTCAGAGGGTGGAAGGTCAGTAATAAAGTCCATAGCCAAATGTGTCCAAGGTGCACTAGGGACCTCCAGAGGACAAAGCAACCCCGCAGCAGGAGTATGAGAAGACTTAGATCTAGCACACACAGTGCATTGACGCACCCACTTAATGACTTCCTTCTGCCATCCAGGCCACCAAAAACTGCGACCCACAAGTCTCTTGGTCTCAGAGATTCCAGGATGACCTGCCAACCGAGAGTCATGACATTCAACAAACAAATCTCTCCTCAGGGTACCAGGCACAAACAACCTCCCATGCGGCATGTTAGATGGGGCATTCTCCTGTGCTTTAAGAATCTCATCTTCCAACACGGAGTCCAAAACAGCAATAACAACCCCCTCTTGCAAGATGTTTTCCTCCTCCTCCTCAGTACCCACCATAGGAGAAAAGCTGCGAGACAAAGCATCAGCTTTAACATTTTTAGTACCTGGGATGTAAGTAACGGTAAAATTAAACCGTGAGAAAAACAGTGCCCACCTAGCCTGACGGTAGAGCTGGGCGATTTTCAAAAAAAACAAAATCGATTTTTTTTCAAACTTAAAACCGATTTTCGATTTAAATCGATGCGATTTATTATAAGCCCCGCCCCCTTTTTACAAGCTCCACCCACCCTTATTATTTAGCAAGTTCAGAAGGACATTAGCGCTACAGCAGACACAGGGGGAACGTTAGGTGTTTACTGACACTTGAGGTTGGTATAAAATTTGGGAGTCCTGCGCCACAAGGCAGAAACAGCAGCTGCAGGAGCCATCAGGTACAGTGGCGAGGACCGAGCCGGCTGTACACCATGCGACCTATAATGAGGCACACATCGCTCAGCAAGTCCTGTGCTCCTGTGGGTAATACCCTGGCAGGGTGTACACTGCCATACAGACCGGACATCATAATGGCAGGATACAACCATAAGGCTACGTTCACATGCTGCTGCTTTTCTGCAATCAAAACCGGCGTTCTTGGCAGTAAAACTGCTTACAACAGATTCTGTAGAGTTTCTTTGGTAAAGATTATATGCATCATATGTCTACTTTGTTAAAGTCTGTTTCATTCACCAAACTATATGGTTGCGGTGTTGCACTTAAGTTTTTTGAGCTGCAAAACAATAAAATTAACATGCTGCAAATTTAATACAGAATACACAGACAGTTCACCACACCAGACAGGAAAACAAAAAAAAAATGTGCAGGAGACGTCATAGATCACATAGCTGTCAGTGTTGCATAAATAAACGCAACGTGTGAACACAGCCACGGCTCTGCCCTCACCACACATTACTGACGGGCGCACTAGCCATTCCTACAGCAGCCCGCTGTGACCCCAGGAGATAACAGGGCTCTAATACCGGAATGTTCCCGGGAATTCATCTCTGCTGCATAAAGTACGAAAACCCGGTCAGCAGCGCAGAACGGTTTACTTCCCCTGCTCACCTGTATAACGGCGACGCGCTGCACTACCGGAAGTCAGATAGACTCTTCTGTGGGCTGTAAGGCTAAGTAGCTGCAGAACCCCGAAGGGCAGAAAGCGGGGTGAGTGAGGGGCGCGGGGACGTGCGGGCCTGGTGTGGCTGCAGGGGCCGCAGTGTAGAGGGGGCGGCCGGAGGAGGAGAGACGCGGGGTCACTGCCGTGTCCTTGACAGCTCTGACTGCTGGTGACTGCGCTCAGCGGGCTGTGGGGGACGCAGCGGTGGGCGGGAACTGGCCTGGACGAGCCGAGTAATGGCGTGCGCAATTACATTGCGCACGCCATTTTAAATCGGATTTCAATGAATTTAAAATCGCCGATTTTACTATGGGCGAATTAATCAAATTAATTTGATTAATCGCCCAGCTCTACCTGACGGGCATTCAAGCGTTTGGCAGCATCAAGGTAGATCAGATTTTTATGATCGGTGAAGACTTGAACGGGAAATTCCGCTCCCTCCAAAAAATGACGCCAGTGTTCAAATGCGAGTTTAATTGCCAACAATTCCCGATTACCGATATCATAATTTAGTTCAGACTCAGAAAATTTCTTTGAAAAAAAAAGCACAGGGATGTACTCCATCCGTCTTTGCCTGAGACAACACCGCGCCGACCCCCACAGAAGAAGCATCAACCTCAACCAAAAATGGTTTAGTCACATCCGGCTGCGTAAGGATGGGAGCAGAGCTGAACCTCTCCTTTAGCAACACAAAAGCCTCAATGGCCTCAGTAGTCCACTGAACCGCATCAGCACCTTTCCTGGTGAGATCGGTCAGAGGTTTGGCAATCACAGAAATTTTTTTTATGAATTTTCTATAATAATTGGCGAACCCCAAAAACCTCTGTATTGATTTCACACCAATAGGTCTAGGCCAATCCTGCACAGCTTGCACTTTCACCGGATCCATCTCAAAACCTTCACTGGAGACAATGTAGCCCAAAAAACTAAGTCTCTGTACAGCGAACTCACATTTTTCTAGTTTGGCAAAAAGTGAATTATCACTCAGTAACTGTAATACTTCACGCACACTCCTCCAATGAGACTCCAAATCCGGTGAATAAATCAAAATGTCATCCAAATACACAACCACACTTCTGCCGATCAAAGGTCTAAGGATGTCATTGATAAGATTCTGAAAAAATGCCGGAGCACTGGAAAGCCCAAAAGGCATAACCAGATTCTCAAAATGACCCAGTGGAGTGTTAAACGCAGTCTTCCATTCATCCCCCTCCTTCATGCGCAACAAATTGTATGCCCCTCGAAGATCAATTTTCGAGAACCACTTGGCCCCCACTAACTGATTAAACAAATCAGGAATCAATGGCAGTGGGTAAGGATTGCGTACAGTAATCTTATTAATCTCACGAAAGTCTAGACAAGGCCGTAAACCGCCGTCCTTTTTTTTAACAAAAAAAAATCCAACCGCCACAGGAGATCTGGAAGGCCTAATGTGACCGGCGGCCAAGCTTGTCTGTATGTATTCCTCCAAAGCCTTTCTCTCAGGAATAGTCAAATTAAATAAACGACTTTTAGGAAGAGTCGCTCCAGGGACAAATTCAATTGCACAATCATAATCTCTATGAGGAGGCAATACCTGCGATTCCTTATCAGAAAAAACTTTCCAAAAATCCTGAATAGGTACAGGTAACTCCCCCTTAACTACAGCAGCAATACGCCCGTTACAACACTTGTCATAACACTTAGGACTCCAGGACTTAATTTCATTGGTAGACCAATCCAGTACTGGATTGTGCAATTTTAACCAGGGTAACCCCAAAATCACCGGTGAGGGCAAATTATTCAAAACTAACAAATCCAAATTCTCTTGATGAACACCATTAATAGTAAGAGGAAATTCACAGATATGGTGAGTAACATTTTTCAAGTGAGAACCATCCACAGACACCACATTAATAGGGGAAGACAGAAGTCTGGGTTTTAATTTTAGTTTTTCCAAAAATTTCCCATCGATCACATTGAGAGTTGAACCACAATCCACAAATACCCGAAACTCCTTTATTGTTTAAACAAGCTATGCGGGCGAAACTGACCTAATTTTTTTTTTCTCTTTATTCATTCGAAGCGCACAGTTCTTAATAAAATGCTCAGATTTGCCACAATAGAAACACAAGCCCTCCGCAAATCTATGGTCTTTTTCTCGAGAGTGAGGTGTCATTGCTCCAATTTCCATCGGCTCTGCAATGTCAGTACAGTTCCTTTCCAAACTTGGAGATGACAAGGCAGATTTACTCTCATTAACCCTTGCACGCAGTCTCCTATCCACCCGTATGGCTAATTGCATAGCCTCTTGCAAGTTACCAGGTATAGGATAAGCAATCAGCAAATCTTTAACCCTTTCACTTAACCCTGCAAGAGATAAACTTTTCAAAGCTGAATCGTTCCAGCCCACCTGAGTGGACCACCTTCGGAAGTGAGTACAATATTTTTCCACATTACCTGATCCCTGTCTCAAATGTCTCAATTCTGTCTCAGCTGATGAAACACGATCCGGATCGTCATACAATAACCCCAAAGCAGAAAAAAAACTATCCACTGATCTAAAGCATGGATCACTAGGCTGCAGAGAAAAGGCCCAGTCCTGAGGTTCCTTGCGCAAAAGTGACATTATGAACCCTATGCGCTGTGATTCATCACCAGAGGATCTGGGTCTCAAACGGAAATACAACAAGCAAGCATTTTTAACCCCTTAATGACCAAGCCATTTTGTAGGTTAAAGACCAGGCCAATTTTTACAATTCTGACCACTGTCTCTTTATGAGGTTATAACTCTGGAACGCTTCTACGGATCTTGGCGATTCTGAGAATGTTTTCTCGTGACATATTGTACTTCATGATAGTGGTAAAATTTCTTCAATATAACTTGTGTTTTTTTATGAAAAAAATGGAAATATGGCAAAAATTTTGAAAATTTTGCAATTTTCAAACTTTTAATTTTTATGCCATTAAATCAGAGAGATATGTCACAAAAATTAGTTAATAAATAACATTTCCCACATGTCTACTTTACATCAGCACAATTTTGGAACCAAAATTTTTTTTTGTTACGAAGTTATAAGTGTTAAAAGTTGACCAGCAATTTCTCATTTTTCCAACAAAATTTACAAAACCATTTTTTTAGGGACCACCTCACATTTGAAGTGAATTTGAGGGGTCAATATGACAGAAAATACCCAAAAGTGACACCATTCTAAAAACTGCACCCCTCAACGTGTTCAAAGCCACATTCAAGAAGTTTATTAACCCTTTAGGTACTTCACAAGAATTGAAGCAATGTGGAAGGAAAAAATGAACATTTAACTTTTTTTCCCAAAATTTTTCTTTCGACACAATTTTTTTAAATTTTGTCAAGGGTATCAGGAGAAAATGAACCACAATATTTGTTGTACAATTTCTCCAGAGTACACCGATATACCATGTGTGGGGGTAAACCACTATTTGGGCGCATGGCAGAGCTCGGAATGGAAGCAGCGCCATTTGACTTTTTTGGCTGGAATTGAGATTGGACGCCATGTCGCATTTGGAGAGTCCCTGTGTGCCTAAACAGTGGAAACCCCCACAAGTGACCCCATTTTGGAAACTGGACCCCTCAAGGAACTCATCTAAATGTGTTGAGAGAGCTTTTAACCCCCAAGGGCTTCACAGAAGGTTATAACGTAGAGCCGTAAAATTAAAAAAATCATATTTTTTCCACAAAAATGATCTTTTCATCCCAATTATTATTTTCCAAAGGATAAAAGGACCCCAAAAGTTATTGGGCAATTAGTCCTGAGTACGCTGATACCCCATATGTGGGGGTAAACCACTATTTGGGCGCATGGCAGAGCTCGGAAGGGAAGCAGCGCCATTTGACTTTTTTGGCTGGAATTGAGATTGGACGCCATGTCGCATTTGGAGAGTCCCTGTGTGCCTAAACAGTGGAAACCCCCCACAAGTGACCCCATTTTGGAAACTAGACCCCCAAGGAACTTATCTAAATGTGTTGTGAGAGCTTTTAACCCCCAAGCGCTTCACAGAAGGTTATAACGTAGAGCCGTAAATTAAAAAATCAATATTTTTTCCACAAAAATGATCTTTTCATCCCAATTTTTATTTTCCAAAGGATAAAAGGACCCCAAAATTTATTGTGCAATTAGTCCTGAGTACGCTGATACCCCATAGGTGGGGGTAAACCACTATTTGGGCGCATGGCAGAGCTCGGAAGGGAAGCAGCGCCATTTGACTTTTTTGGCTGGAATTGAGATTGGATGCCATGTCGTATTTGGAAAGTCCCTGTGTGCCTAAACAGTGGAAACCCCCCCACAAGTGACCCCATTTTGGAAACTAGACCCCCCAAGGAACTTATCTAGATGTGTGGTGAGAGCTTTGAACCCCCAAGGGCTTCACAGAAGGTTATAACGTAGAGCAGTAAAATTAAAAAATCATATCTTTTCCACAAAAATGATCTTTCCACCCCCAATTGTTATTTTCCAAAGGGTAACAGGACCCCAAAAGTTATTGTGCAATTTGTCCTGAGTACGCTGATACCCCATATGTGGGGGGAAACCACTATTTTGACGCATGGCAGAGCTCGAAAGGGAAGTAGCGCCTTTTTCAAATGCAGACTTTGATGGAATGGTCTGTGGGTGTCATGTCACGTTTGGATAGCCCCTGATGTGCCTAAACAGTAGAAACCCCCCACAAGTGACTCCATTTTGGAAACTAGACCCCCCAAGGAACTTTTCTAGATGTGTGGTGAGCACTTTGAACCCCCAAGTGCTTCACAGAAGTTTATAACGTAGAGCCGTGAAAATAAAAAAATCATATTTTTTTCCACAAAAATAATCTTTTTGCCCCAAATTTTTATTTTTATAATGGTAACAGGAGAAATAGGACCCCAAAAGCTATTGTGCAATTTGTCCTGAGTACGCTGATATCCCATATGTGGGGGGAACCACTATTTTGACGCATGGCAGAGATCGGAAGGGAAGGAGCACCGTTTTTAAATGCAGACTTTGATGGAATGGTCTGCGGGTGTCATGTCGCGCTTGGAGAGCCCCTGATGTGCCTAAACAGTAGAAACCCCCCACAAATGACCCCATTTTGCAAACTAGACCCCCCAAGGAACTTATCTAGATGTGTGGTCAGCACTTTGAACCCCCAAGGGCTTCACAGAAGTTTATAACGTAGAGCCGTGAAAATAAAAAAAATCATATTTTTTTCCACAAAAATGACCTTTTTGCCCCCAAATTTTTATTTTTATATGGGTAACAGGAGAAATAGGACCCCAAAAGCTATTGTGTATTTTGTCCTGAGTACGCTGATTCCCCATATGCGGGGGGGAACCACTGTGATCGCCTTACTGCGATCTTTGGGAGGCACAATGAACAAATCTACCAAAGGCAAAGAATTGGTTTTCTTTTTTACGCCGTTCCTCGTGCGATATTAGTGATTAGGCGACTTTATTCCTCGGATCGGTGCGATTACAGCGATACCAGATTTACACCCTTTTTTCATGTTTAGCTTCTGTCACACACTAAAAGATGCTTTTTTTTGGAATAATTTTTTGTAAGAATTTTTTGCATCGCCGTATTTTGAGAGCTATAATTTTTCCATATTTCGGCCGACAGAGTTATCTGTGGGCCTATTTTTTGCGGGACGAGCTGACGTATTTATTGGTACCATATTCGGGCACATAACGTTTTTTGATCGCTTCTGTGAGGAACTCAGCCGGCCGCCACACGGTAGCCCGGGTATCACAGCTTCTGATACCACCGCCGCTACCAAATGTGACGGACGATCCCTTTCCTCCCACGTCACCAATGGGACGTAACTCCACAGGTACAGCTTTCCGGCGCCCCCCTTTGTCTCTCAGGTCAGTAAGAGAACTGCACCTAGAGCAAATGGCCGCGGGGAAGGTGTCCTGCTACCCACTGGGTATTCTAAGATTCGTGATCAGAGTAAAAGCATCAGCCCAAGATTAATTTTATGGTTTAATTTGCCTTAAGGGCGCACTAGATAATTACAGAAATATACAGTAAAGCTATACAACGTAATTACAATGGAATGGCAGTCAGAGTAAGAATACAACAATAATGTACAAGGCTAAAAGGTATAAGCTATGGATCAATATTACCGGGTATTATGGTCATGGGAAGGCCTTGGCTCTGCCATTCCCAGGTACAGTCTTCAGTTCCTGAATAGTCCCTTGGTCTTTCCTAGACCATCTTCTTGGCTTCTGTGTGAGAAATGGAATGAGACCAGCAGCCTGGTCATGGCTAGTTTTTTAGACCTGCTAGGCCCATCCCCATTGCTTTGAAGCACGCATATTAATTGGCCTGCAATTCATATGGAACAGGAAACAATGCCTGAGCTTGGGCTATTTACCATACGACTGAACATCTCATTCAGTCACTGGCCTAGACTAATTAGCATGTAAAGGCCTATTGATTCCTAGTGGACATCAAAACCTGTCGTACTGGATATGCTAATAGGCAATGTGTAGCTAAAAGTCTGTGGCTGTGTGAACTGACAAAATGGAGGCTGGTACAGGCCCTATACAAAATGGCGACAACCTTTTCCTTACACCTCCCTGCTTTTGAGGGCGCTAGGGGGTATCACATTCCTGTGTTCCCCCGTGCGCCCTACCGCACCCTCTCTTTGGCTACGGTGGCAGATCCACGAGGATTTCTGACTCTCTGTCCTCTGAAAGGTTGCACGCTGGTTGGGCATAAGCCTCCCGCTCGTGGTGGGCCTTCATCATGTTCACATGGAAGGCCTTCCTCCTTCCACGGGCGTGGTCCAGGGTGACCAGGTAGGTGACGGCGTTGAGCTGCTCGTGCACGAGGTATGGACCCTCCCAGGCCGCCTGAAGCTTGTTTTGTGGTACGGGAACCAGTACCCACACCTTTTGACCCACCTGATAGGTCCGCTCACAAGCATTCTGGTCGTACCATCGCTTCTGGTCAGCCTGAGCTTGGGCCATATTGTCATGCACCAGCCGTGTCAAGGCCATCATTCGGTCCCGGAAGCGCACGACATACTCAATGACCGACACTCCAGGGGTGGCTAAATCCCCTTCCCATGCTTCCTTCACCAGAGCAAGGGGCCCCCGTACACGTCGCCCGTACAGGAGCTCAAAGGGGGAGAACCCCGTTGAGGCCTGTGGAACCTCCCGGTAGGCAAACAGCAGGTGTGGGAGATACCGCTCCCAGTCTCTCCCATGGGAGTCGACCAACATCCTCAGCATCTGCTTTAAGGTGCCATTGAACCGCTCACACAAGCCATTGGTCTGTGGGTGATACGGGCTGGCCACCAGATGTTGCACCTGTACCTGCTTACAGAGAGACTCCATCAGCTGCGACATGAACTGGGTCCCTCGGTCGGTGAGCATTTCCTTGGGAAACCCCACTCTGGAGAAAATCTCCAGTAAGGCAGTGGCCACTTTGTCGGCCCGAATGGACGACAAAGCTACCGCCTCCGGGTACCGGGTGGCATAGTCCACTACCGTTAGTATGAAGCATTTCCCGGAGCGGCTGGGAGTGGACAGAGGTCCAATGAGATCCACAGCCACCCTCGAGAAAGGCTCTTCGATGATGGGCAGAGTTACCAGTGGGGCTTTGGGGCGCGGCCCCGCCTTCCCCACCCTCTGACAGGTGTCACACGAACGGCAGTAGGCTATCACCTCGGTCCTCATTCCAGGCCAGTAGAAATGCTGAGCTAGCCTGGCCCTGGTTTTAGTGATCCCTAAGTGTCCGGCCATTGGAATCTCGTGTGCGATCCGCAACAATTCCGCCCTGAACGGATGGGGCACCACTAACTGTCGGTCCCTGGGCCACGCCTCCGGTGAACCCTGCTGGACCGTTACCCGGTACAGCCGTCCCTGGTCCCAGACCACTCGCTCGCGGTCGGACTCCAGGGGAGGCTGTGCCGCCTGTTCCTTGAGAGTCTTCAGGCTAGGGTCAGCTTCCAACGCTGCCTGAAATCCCTGACTAGATATGGCAAGAATTGACGAAACTGCCCTGTCCTCTGTCAGTTCCCCGGGATCTGTCTCCTGGCTACTGTCTGACTCGGCAGCCACTTGGTCAGAGAGGGGGAAACCGTCGGACCTCCGCGAGGCTCCTTGGGCTTCAGCGCTCCCACTCCTGGTAACAGCGGCCACGACCGCTGAGACCACGGGTAGCGCCTGCTTTCCCTCCTCCTCTGACCAAGTCGCCGGGTCAGGCAGACTTCCCTGACTTCCTGACATCCCGGATGTGGGGAACTCCTGACCTGGGGTCCTACCTGGTGGCTCCTCTCCCGGGACACCCCTCCCCCCATGGCCTGTTCCTCTTCCTGCAGGGGCCCTAGACTCAGCAGGCTGGATTCACTTAGGGGCCCTACACTGCCCATAGCAGCCCCTCCCTCCACCTCTGAGCTCTCCCCTACAGCCTCCTCACCTGTCCTCACTGTGAGCCCTGTGTGTGTAGTGTCAGTGCATGGCTTACCATCAGGTTTCACTCCCTCCTCCACTGTTGGAGGCACATTCAATACATTAACATTAGCATTCACAGTAGAGTCATGACATTCTTGGGGAGCCGGACTTGGGGGTTCAGCGGCCACATACTGGGACACTAGCCGCCCCAAATCGGTCCCAAGCAACACATTTGCAGGAATATTCGGCGTTACTCCCACCTCCCGCATCCCCCTCCCGGCACCCCAATCCAAATACACCTTGGCAACGGGCAGCGCCGGTTCAACGCCTCCAATTCCGGAGACGGAAAGGGTTTTCCCAGGTACCAAGTCTTGAGGGGACACCACCTCAGGGCGTACCAGGGTTCGTTCAGCGCCTGTGTCCCGCAGTCCCATGACCGCTGAGCGGCCGATGGTGACGGGTTGGTAATTGTCTAGGGACCTCCCACCACCCCCTCCCACACACAAAACAGTGGACGGTTTCTGGGACAGGGATGGGGCCTTCTGGCGCTGGGGACATGCAGCCTTAAAGTGTCCTGGCTGATTGCAATTATGGCAACGTCTGGGTTCTGTTCCTGGCCTGGAGAGGGCAGCAGGGGGGTACACCCCTTGCACTCTGGGGGCTGGATATGGGGCTGGGGCAGGATTGGGCTTACCCCCTCTCCAGGTGCTGCTGGCAGGCTTCTTTGGCTCCGGCGCCCTGTTGTTGGCATACTCGTCTGCCAGGGCGGCTGTAGCAGAAGCCCCCTTTGGTTTCCGGTCACGGAGGAACTGCTGGAGGTCCTCTGGGCAGTTCCACAAGAATTGCTCCACGACAAACAGTTCCTGGACCTCCTGACGGGTAGTGAGCTCTAGACCCGAGGTCCAGTGCTCTGCAGCTCTCAACAGGGCCCGCATGTGGTCGGTCCAGGTGTCCTTTGAACCCCGCTGCAGGCTCCTGAACTTCCTGCGGTACGACTCCGGGGTGAGGTTGTAGTGCTGGATCAGGGCCCGCTTGATGCTGTTGTAGTCCTGCTCCTCCCCGGCAGGTAAGTCCCCCAAAACTTCCAGGGACTTACCCCTCAAACGGGGGGTCAGGTACCTTGCCCACTGATCCGGGGCCAGATGATGTTGGAGGCATGTCCTCTCAAAAGCCAGCAAAAAGGAATCCAGGTCTCCATCCTTTTCAAGCAAGGGAAAGTCCTCCGCCCGGACCTTGGAAGCTCTTGTCTCCGTGTGGGCCTGGTGCGTCCAGTGGGGGCCCATGCTGAGCCATCTCCAGTCGGTGCTGGCGCTCCGCAGCTTCACGGCGTTCTGTAGCCTGCAACACACGTTCTGCATGCTCACGCTCTGCTGCTCTCTCTGCCGCTGCTTGCTCACGCTCCGCAGCTGCTTGCTCACGCTCTGCTGCTGCTTGCTCACGCTCTGCTGCTTTCTCTGCCGCCACCAGGAGTCTGTCATAGGCGGCGTCATTACCAGCCTCGAGCTGTGCCATAGCCGCTTGGAAGAGGGTCTCCGATCTGGACAGGCTGGGACGGGCAGGGGGTGGACAGTCCACTGTGAGACTGAGCACGGGGGTCGGGCTCCTTGGGGAGCCCTGGCTGAGCTCCAACTCATCGGTATCGAACCCCTCATAGGCCACAGCATTGGCCTCCCCCTTTGCCCTACTCCTGGTGCCTTCCGCCATCTTGGGAACCTTTGGTTACTGAAACACAGCTGCAACCCTGACCTTGCACACAACTTGTTATATTTACACTCTGACCGTCTAGTGCTGGGCTGACCTTAAGACCCCAGCAGTGAAAGTACTGCTGGTAGTCTCTAGTGTCTGGGAGTAGGGGTCCCACGCACACTATTACTCTGATCCCACCGCTGCCACCAATTTGTGAGGAACTCAGCCGGCCGCCACACGGTAGCCCGGGTATCACAGCTTCTGATACCACCGCCGCTACCAAATGTGACGGACGATCCCTTTCCTCCCACGTCACCAATGGGACGTAACTCCACAGGTACAGCTTTCCGGCGCCCCCCTTTGTCTCTCAGGTCAGTAAGAGAACTGCACCTAGAGCAAATGGCCGCCGGGGAAGGTGTCCTGCTACCCACTGGGTATTCTAAGATTCGTGATCAGAGTAAAAGCATCAGCCCAAGATTAATTTTATGGTTTAATTTGCCTTAAGGGCGCACTAGATAATTACAGAAATATACGGTAAAGCTATACAATGTAATTACAATGGAATGGCAGTCAGAGTAAAAATACAACAATAATGTACAAGGCTTAAAGGTATAAGCTATGGATCAATATTACCGGGTATTATGGTCATGGGAAGGCCTTGGCTCTGCCATTCCCAGGTACAGTCTTCAGTTCCTGAATAGTCCCTTGGTCTTTCCTAGACCATCTTCTTGGCTTCTGTGTGTGAAATGGAATGAGCCCAGCAGCCTGGTCATGGCTAGCTCTTAAACCTGCTAGGCCCATCCCCATTGCTTTGAAGCACGCATATTAATTGGCCTGCAATTCATATGGAGCAGGAAACAATGCCTGAGCTTGGGCTATTTACCATACGACTGACCATCTCATTCAGTCACTGGCCTAGACTAATTAGCATGTAAAGGCCTATTGATTCCTAGTGGACATCAAAACCTGTCGTACTGGATATGCTAATAGGCAATGTGTAGCTAAAAGTCTGTGGCTGTGTGAACTGACAAAATGGAGGCTGGTACAGGCCCTATACAAAATGGCGACAACCTTTTCCTTACAGCTTCCTATTCCGATTTTTGTGGAAGCAGAATGAACAAAAACCAGCAATTCAGGAATTGTTTTTTTTTAATTTTTTTTCCCCCGTTCCGCGTGTGGTAAAATTGATAAAGCAGCTTTATTCTTCGGGTCACTACGGTTACGGCGATTCCTCATTTATATATTTTTTTTATGTTTTGGCGTTTTTTACACAATAAAGAATTTTATAGAAAAAATAATTATTTTTGCATCAGTTTATTCCGCGAGCTATAACTTTTTTATTTTTTCGCTGATGATGCTATATAGCGGCTTGTTTTTTGCGGGACAAGATGACGTTTTCAGCGGTACCATGATTATTTATATCTGACTTTTTGATCGCGTGTTATTGCACTTTTTCCAAGCGGTATAATGATACCGCTTGGAAAAAGTATAATTTACTACTTTTTTGTGTTTTTTTTTTACGGCTTTCACTGAAGGGGTTAACTAGGGTTATGCTTTTATAGATGGGATTTTTACGGACGTGGCGATACCTAACATGTGTATTTTTTTTGTTTTTTATTTTTTTTATTACATAAAAATGTGTATTTTTAGGGGATTTTTTTGAAATTATTTTTTAATATTTTTTTTTACAATTTTTTTTAAAAAATGATTTTTTTTAACTTGTCCCTTTATGGGACTTTCACTTTTTTTACTTTTGATTGCAGTTACAATGCATTGCAATGCTCTGGCATTGCAATGCATTGCAACTATAGTGGAAGCTGCTGTGACATGATCACAGCAGCTTCCCGTAGCTAAATGACCCGGAGGTTGTCATGACAACCCCCGGGTCATCAAGGCAGAGATCGGCCCCTGCAAATACATTGCAGGGTGCCGATCTGAGGCAGAGGGAGCTCCCGACCCTCTGCCTCCCCCCCTGAGCTCTGCGATCGCGCTGGATCGCAGCAGTCAGGGGGTTAACAGCCAGGGGCGGTGGGGGCTCCGCTCCTGGCTGTCAGTGCAGGAAGCCTGGCCACTGCAGCGCCGGCTCCTGCACTGATCGCGCTGGGGAAGCTGAAATTTCAGCTTCTCCTGCGCGATCGCTGCTGTGTTTGGTCAGTCAGATTGACTGACCAATCACAGCGCTGTGAGTGCGGGGACCGACGGCAAAGGTCCCCGCACCGCTTGCCGTGCCTGTCAGCTGTCTGTGACAGCTGTCGGCACTGATCTACCACTGCGTGTTTACACGCAGTGGTAGATCAAAGGCATGACGTGCAGAGTCCGTCCTGGTGCCGGAACTGGCACCTTGCCATGACGGACTCTGCACGTCAGTGGACATTAAGGGGTTAAAAGAAAAAAAATCTTGTTGTTCACCAAAAAATAAATCAGGCAAACGTACCTTTGGCTCCACGAAATGTGCTCCAGAACAACTACTCACGTGTTGCTGGATTTCAGCCACCTCCAGAGAAAGTCCCTGCAGGCGTTGAGCCAAATCCTGAACCGACACCATGATGGAAACAGAAAATCTTTCCTTAGAGATTTTTTTTTTTTTTGGCTGGTCTTACTGTTATGATCTGCTACAAACACAAAGGAAAGACGGGAATTCTGTCCCTACAATAGAACTGAGCTGGATCCCTACGATGTAACGGGGGACCTGATCCTGCGACCAGACCCGCTAAAGTCCTCAGCTAGTCTGAACGAAGACCTATAGTTGCGAGGGAGGAATCCCTACAAGATCTAGGAACTGGGAGAAAAGGTGGACACCTCCTAACAGAAATTGTAGCAGGGAAAAATAAAACAGAAAACAAATTACTAAGAGATCCTAAGATCAAGCAAAACTTTAGTGGGGGTGCGGCTTCCACGACTCTCACTGGCGGAGCAGAGGCTTCTTGAGGAGCCCTTTGATATGGAGGAACTTGAGGCCGCTCTGGCCTCTGTACCTAGTGACAAGGCCCCAGGGGGGGACGGTATCCCAGGAGAAGTCTACAAAAAATACAAAGAGGTGTTGCTTCCCAAGTTGATGGAGGTTTACACTGCGAGTTTGGCGGGGGGAGAGCTGCCCCGGTCCATGCGAGAGGCGATAATTGTTGTCCTACCAAAGCAGGGAAAAGATTTGACGGACCCAGCTTCATATCGTCCGATCTCTTTGTTGACCACTGACATTAAGTTATTGGCCAAAATGCTGGCGAACCGACTTAACAAGGTCATCGAATCCCTAATTCACCAAGACCAGTCAGGGTTTATGCCCAATAAATCCACAGCTATAAATCTCCGGCGATTATACTTAAACATGCAGGCGAGGGCGGATAATGTGGGACAGAGAGTAATAGTTTCCCTGGATGCCGCTAAGGCGTTCGACAGTGTGGAGTGGAGGTATTTGTGGGCGGTAATGAAAACCATGGGATTTGGTGATCTGTTTGTGGGTTGGGTACGTTTGCTATATACATCCCCTAGTGCTAAAATACGGGTTAATGGTCTGCTGTCTGAGAGTTTTCCCCTACATAGGGGAACGAGGCAGGGGTGCCCCTGTCCCCCCTGCTGTTTGCGATCGCTGTAGAACCGTTAGCTGCAAAGATACGTGGTACCACAGATATTCGGGGATTCCAATATGGCTCCCACGTAGAGAAAGTGGCCTTATATGCGGATGATGTGCTACTGTTTCTGGCTGACCCGAGCGACTCCCTAAGTTCGGCTATGGCAGTTATTAGTAAATTCGGCTCTATTTCTGGACTGACTATCAACTGGGATAAATCCGTGTTGCTTCCCGTGGACTCGGCGGTTCCCCTAGTGCTAGATCCTGGGACCCCTTTGAGGGTGGTTAGTGAGTTTAAATATTTGGGCATTGTGATCTCTGCTAAATTGGAGGAATATGAACGGCTCAATCTTACCCCCTTATCAATAAGTTTCAACAAAAAATTGCAGCGTGGAAGAAACTATTCCTGTCTGTGGCGGGTAGAGCAAATTTATTAAAAATGATCCTCATGCACCAACTCCTATATATACTCCATAATATGCCTGTCTGGTTGGCGCAAAATAAATTCTACCGGATTGATTCTCTTTTCCGGGACTTGATCTGGAAGGGTAGTAGGGCACGCATTAAACTTGAACATCTACAGAGGTCAAAAGAGGAGGGGGGCCTGGCAATCCCGAACCCGTGGGTTTATTATGTGTCATCCCAATGTCAGCATATGGTGGGGTGGGGGGAGCCTACCCAATCTACGTCGGCTGGGAAGCTCATTGAGTTTATAGTGGGCAGAGGTCCGTTGCTTGCTAGTTTAGAGGCTGGTAGGTTCCGGGTGAACCCTAGAAGGCTCCCGACGATCGCTATGGTGGACAAGATTTGGCAAAGAGTTAGACAATGGAGGGGCATTACGGAGCTCACGCGCTTCTCGTCGGTTTGGTTTGACCCGAGACTGGGGGAGTTAATGCGTCTGAGGGGATTTGCTCAATGGAGAAGGGTCGGGATATGGTTTGTGTCACAGCTGTTGGTTGGCGGCATGCTTAAGACTTTTGAGGAGATCAGGGAGGAGTTCCCTCTGAGTCAATCCCTCTTTTTTCAATATTTGCAGCTGCGGCATGCAATCAATCGACAGCTTAAAACATCAAGAATAGTGGTGCAATCAGATGCGATGGTGAATCTTATAGGGTCACTAAGGGGCACTAAGGGTTTCATCTCCCTCGTATATAGGGGTTTTTTGGATTCATTCCTGGTACGGCACCCGGCTAAGTCCAGAGAAAAATGGGAAGAGGATGTGGGACCAATCTCAGACTCTCAGTGGGAGAGCGTATTACAATTCATCCCCAAGGTCTCTATGAGTGAAGCCAGGAGAGTCTCACAACTCTACCTAACACATAGGGTATACAGGACCCCGGTCTGGATGAAGAGGGTGGGCCTGAGGAGGGATTCCTGCTGTCCGCGCTGCTCTGAGGATGGGGCAGATCTCCTACATATGATGT
The DNA here is from genome assembly GCA_033576555.1 of Oophaga sylvatica. Taxonomy (NCBI): domain Eukaryota; kingdom Metazoa; phylum Chordata; class Amphibia; order Anura; family Dendrobatidae; genus Oophaga; species Oophaga sylvatica. The sequence continues at coordinate 79,233,020 of JARQOD010000009.1, forward strand.
GGTCCTGCCCTGCCCTACAGAACTTTTGGGTACAAACACTTAATTTGACACAGGAGGTAATGGGAGTGGATCTTATAAGGAACCCGCTGACGTGTGTATTGGGGTGCATGGAGGATATCGCGGTTGATGAGTGGGGAAAGCTGACCATAGCCAGAATCCTATATGCTGCCAGAAAGCTCATTGCGGCCCACTGGTTAGATGACAAAGCGCCAGTTAGACAAGAACTGATTAATAAGGTTAACTTTATTGTTATGATGGAACAGAACATATATGCGAAAAGAGGTCAACACATGCAGTTTGAGAATGTGTGGGGTGGCTGGATAGAGCACCCGGGCTTGGCTTCGGAGGCTCTTATGAGAGAAAGAATGCGTCTGCCTACGCGCCCTTGACCCTCTGAGTTGGTACTTTAAACAGGGATCGTAAGGGGTTGTCTCGAAAAAAAGGATTCAAAATGTGACATGGTGTGTGATATGTGCAATGATTTAAAGGGACGGGGTTAGGGGGAGGGGGGGAGGGTAGGGGACTTAGGATGTAAGAATAGTTATATTGCCTGTCAGGTTGAACACGGTTTATATTATATGCTAAAGTTAAATGTACTGTCAAAGTTTCATGCTGACAATTTTTAAATAAAAATCATCTGATTTAAAAAAAAATAAGATCAAGCAAAACTGACAGAGTAAGGCACCTAAGCACCTGGCTAGCTTAAGAGTAGGTAATACAATGAAGTCCAGCAAGGCCAGAAGGGCGGAGCCAGACTAAATAGGGAAAAAAGGTCACGTGACCAGCAAACCGAAACAAAACCTAACAAGAGGGTTCTAACACTAAGACTTCTCCAGAGTATCCCCCATCCTCTAGTATTCTGTGCCTCAACATGTCCAATTATCCACCACAATCAAAACCTTCAGACGGAACCTGAAAATCCATCTCTTCAAGAAAGCTACAGCCTGCAATGAATTGGATGCCACCTCACCACCACCAAAATCGCCACCTCACCACCAACAAAACCGCAACCTTATCACCACCAAAGCCGCCACCTTACCACCACCAAAGCCGCCACCTAATCACTACTGGAGTTGCCTCCTCAGCACCATAGAAGCTGCCACCTCACCATCACTGGAGCTGCCACCTCACCACCACCGGAGCTGACTCCTCACCACTACTTGAGCTGCCTCCTCACCGCCACCGGAACTGACACCTCATCACCACCAGAACCACAACCTCTGGAGCTGACTCTCTCACCACTACTGGAGCTGCCACCTCACCACCAACGGAGCTGCCACCTCACTAACACTGGAGCTGCCACCTCATCACCACCAGAGCCACCACCTCTGGAGCTGACTCCTAACCACTACTGGAGCTGCCTCCTCACCGCCACCGGAGCTGCCACCTCTTCACCACCAGAGCCACCACCTCCGGTGCTGACTCCTCACCACTACTGGAGCTGCCACCTCACCATCACCGCAGATGCCACCTCTTCACCACCAGAGCCGCAAACCCCCAACCTACTGTCTCCTTCCCTGTCAGCCGGTAGACTGTTAGCCTGCAGGGGCCAGATCCTCTTCCCTCTGTACCAGTCTGTCACTATTAGTTTGTTCACTGTAATTTCTATCTGTATTTTCTATGTAACCCTCCTCGTGTACAGACCATGGAATCAATAAATGATAATAATAACAGGGAACAAATGACCAAATTCACCAGAGCAGCAGATGGAAATAAGGTAGACTTTTTGGTTTGTCCATGTTACAACTGGTGAAGCAAAAAGATCTGTGTTATGTGTGCCGCTATACCGGCACTAAATAAAGAAAAGGCCATTTACAGAGGCCGAGAGAGAATTAATAAAAGCCCTCTTTCCTGATCATCAGTCCGTTGTAATCATGTCGCCAATCACACATTTTGGTCATTATGGTCAGAAGCACAATGCATGCTGCAAAGTACGTGCTGCCGACAACGAGCATACACCACGGGGGCAGAGTGATCGTATCAACCCCTGCTCTGCCCCCACACAGTCTGTGTCGGTCTCCTGTGAATAGTTTGTGAATGAGCCCTGATCGACTTGTCTATGGCTGATGGGCGCTCATATATAAGAAATTAGAGCATCTACATGCACAGTAAGCCATCCGAGAGAAAAGAAAAATATCCAACATGTCCAGCAGGATGCGCCAAACTTATCATATAGCGTCCATCTGATAAAATTGGCCTCATAGTTTTAAAACAAATCAAACCTGGGTAGTTATGTTTTCTCTGTCTATACACGTAACTAGAGACCTGTCAATCAAGAAGCAGAACCCGTACTGGACATTTTCCCTGGGCTACGTTATGTCCAAAGCTTTATGAAACCCTGAAACACTTCTGTGGTGCAGTCAGGAAGCCCGTGCCGACATCTTTCACTGCCCGTGGTTATGGCGGTATGAATCCGCTCACAAGTTCCCATTACTTAGGTGATCAGCTACAAAATCTGAGATGTTGTGATATGAGACGGCTCCTGTGTCTATGACTTACCTTGTTATAGTCCAACCGCCCGCCGCTGTTCATGTCAGCCAAACGGAGAACGGCGCTCACCTCCTCCGGGGACATCTTCTCTCCCCTCTGAGGACAAGAACGAAGGTTTTACATCTTACCAAATAAGATGGATAGATAGACAGACAGACAGACAGACAGACAGACAGACAGACAGACAGACAGACAGACAGACAGACAGACAGACAGACAGACAGACAGATAGATAGATAGATAGATAGATAGATAGTTTGGGATTTGGTGCTCGTACTGTGGTGAAGACCTTGGAGAAATCATCATGTAGGATGTATCCTTTGTTGGTGGGGTCCAGTTTTCGGAAAGCTTTCAGGAGTTCGGCTTTTGCAGCAGGCTTCTCTTTTTTCACAATGGCGCAGTAGTCGTCATAGTTCATCTCCTTGGTCTTGGCGGTCCAGTATCGGCTGAGGGTTCTGTTAGACGGATTCCGTCCGGCCCGCTGGAGAACTGCAAATAGGGAGAAAAAGCTGCGATGCTGTCAGATGAACGGATCGGCCCGGCGCACGATACACGAGTATCAATTATGAATCAACGTCCCTTTTTTTGGAAATCTGATGAGTAATAACCAACATGCTGTATATTTCCCAATCGGCGACACGTCCACTATCGGGGCGCCTGTCACTGCGATCCCTGACGTGTGCGGAGGATTCTGCCGGGAACGTCTGAACGCGGCCCAATCTCCCAGAAGACTTGGAGGAAATGACAGATAATGTGATGGAGTGTGGGGTGGGGGGATATTTTACTTTCTGAGGGTCTAATCCCTGCGGATCTCCTGTAGCAAAATCTGCAGCAAAAAATAGTGATTTTAAGCAGCAGATTTTAATCTCCGCAATGCAAAGCGCAGGTCAATTTACACTGCAGATTTTACAATCCCGCAGGGGATTTTTCATTGAGAGGTGAGTGGTGCCAATGGCGCCGTGTCTGCTCACACTTGCTGATCGTGCACGCGTCCTGGCAGGTGTTTGTAGCCTTCGATGTCATCGGCACAACTCGCTTCCCAATGAACCACAAGACAACCCCTTTCATGCAACAGAATTTCCTACTAGGAAAAATAAAAAGTGTCCATGTTTTCTAAAGCTGGGGTCAGCGCCCCCTAGCTGCTAACACCAGATCGTCCTTGGCGCGGCGGCAGCGGCTCCAACACTTGGGAATACCCATGTTAAGGTCACGGCTCCTTGAGATGAATCCGTTCACGTGACCTCCCCCCAACCCTCCGGCGCGTGGTAACATTATAGCCTGTGAATTAGACGGCAGGAAAATTATTTTCATTCCTGCTCATTTATCTCCTGGGAA
>JARQOD010000009.1:79236944-79253576 GCA_033576555.1 Oophaga sylvatica
GACACCCCAATAATGTTCTCTATACTGAAGGAGGGTCTGCTGCTGGGCTCAGATTTAATGATGGAGGCTGCAGTGCTCAGGCTGTTCAGCTGCAGCTGGAGGCTGGGACTGAGTTGGGAGTTGAAGGTTTTCCTGCTGAGTTCAGTGGAAGGCAATAGGGGGACAGCTGGGGGCAGCATGGGCCCTACAGGGGGTATATAGGGGTATTGCAATGCAGCTGGATGATGGTAGGCTGCAGGATGAAGCCCATAGTGCCTGCCATAGGGACTGGCCAGGCTGTAAGCCCCAAAACTCTGCATCATAAGTGCAGTCTGGTCCCTCAAGTTGTCAGGTTGATGTCTTTTAAACCTTTTCCTCCTCCTCAGGAAGCTGCCATTGTCAAACATGTCTTCAGACTGGGGGTCCAGGGTCCAGTAGTTGCCCTTGCCAGGGTTGCCAGGCTCTCTGGGGATCTTGACGAAGCAGTCATTGAGGACAGGTTGTGCCTGATGGAGTTCTGCCAGGCGGGGAACTTCTCTCTGTAGTAAGGGAAGCGATTGCTGATGAACTCACAGATCCCACTGAGGGTCAGCTTCTTCTGCGGGCTCTGTAGGATAGCCATGGTGATGAGGGCGATGTAGGAGTAAGGAGGCTTCACCAGGCTGCTCTTGGGTTTGTTCTGGATGGGTGCACTCCCGTCCTGGAGGTCTCCTTTGCCCTCTGCTTCATTGGCACTGTCTGAGGGGCTTCTTAGTTCCTTGCCCCCGAGATCCTCCACATCCTCCATATGTTCAGGGTGGCTCTCACAGTCACTGTCCTTGTCCAGGGACTCATCCCCTTCTCCCACCACATCAATGTCCACATCTTCAGCGGTCAGCACAGTCTGGCCCGACATGTCACTGGCACTGCTGCCTCCAGATAGGGTCATCACAGCTTCTGGCCAGGCTGATCTGCTAGGGATGGAGCGCAAAGGGGGAAGGAATGAAGGCAAAAGACAAGCCAATTTTCCAGAAAGTCCTCAGCTGAGTCTTGAGGGCCACCCAACTTGCAGCAAGCAAGTCAGCTAGTGCTTAGATCCTGTGCAGACACACAGCCCTGTGCTGAGCTCCTCTCCAGTGCCCCCACCCTCTCTCCAGTCTTGGAGGTAGCAGATTGTCCAGGGTGCAGGGAGGGGAGTGTGGCAGAGTCCACAGGAGACAATGTCTGAGTGTCCAATGCAGGGCTGGCTCCAGGACACTGTGCACAGGGTGGCAGGGGTGGTGTCCAGGTGATAGCCGGCTCTACCCACTCAGCCACTTTTAAAGTCCTCTTTGCAAAGACTGTCTGATAGATTACTTTCCAGTTAAAGATATACTAGCAGGGGGGTCACATGACCACTTGACGTCACAGACCCCCCCCCCGCCTGCACCCCCCCACCAGCCAAACCATGCACAACTCAAGTTGTTTCATGAAATTGTCAACAAAGAGACATCAGTAGCACAAACTCCCATCATCTGCAAGAATGAGGCAAGCTGGCATCACCCTGGCACAGGAGCTGCGACCCTCACCATGCCTCCCCGGCAATGCATGCATCCTGGCTGTAAGCCCACCCTGCATGTCATGTCACCTGGGCAGGATTTAACACAGGGGTCTATATGGGGAGAAGCTGTAACAGCATGCATGCGGGCAGGTGACTGGTAGGAGCTAGGAAAGAGTGTTCTGGTGGCAGGAATGGTAGTGGGAGTGCAATCAAGACCTGACCCAAATCTCTGCCAGGTGCTAGGAGGCAAAGGGTGGGCAGAGGAGCAGGGGGCGCCAGCTGCTGCAGAGGACAGCGAGTGATGGCTGCATTACATGTAAAGAAGCCATCACAACAAAGGCGCTATAGAGGGTGGAAGCGCAGCGCGGGTGACGAGGAGGCAATCACGGCGCTGTTAGCATGTGAAAGCCGCGGAAATGAGGCGCTATTTACTGCACACAGCGCAGCGCCCACCTGAGAACACAGCGGAAGCGGAGATTCACAGGTTAATTGTCCTCTGAGTCTATTGTGTAATGTGAGATCCCAGAGATCAGGACAGGAGGGAAAAGCTGCAAAAGTATCTGCCCATGATCTACCTACTATCTATCTATCTATCTATCTATCTATCTACTATCTATCTATCTATCTATCTATCTATCTATCTATCTATCCATTATCTATCTATCTATCTATCTATCTATCTATCTATCTATCTATCTATCTACCTATCTTCTATTATCTATCCATTATCTACTATCTATCTATCTATCTATCTATCTATCTATCTATCTATCTATCATCTATCTATCTATCTATCTATCTATCTATCTATCTATCTTTCTATTATCTATCCATTATCTATCTATCTATCCATCTATCTATCCATTATCTATCTATCTATCTATCTATCTATCTATCTATCTATCTATCTATCTATCTATCTATCTATCTATCTATCTTTCTATCTATCTATCTATCATCTGCTCATCTTCTCTCTCTCTCTCTCTCTCTCTCCTCTCTCTCTCTTCTCTCTCTCTCTCTATCTTCATCTATCTATCATTATATATTATCTATCTATCATGTATCTATCTATTATCTGTCTATCGATCCATATTATATCTAGATTTCTCATATACCTTAATATATGTTTTGTATCTTTCTATGATCTGATTACCTATATTTACATATATAAAATCATCTAACTATCATTTCTCTATTTCTTGTCACCTCTCTGTCTTGTTATTTTCTTTTCTTTTTCTCTTCCTTTCTTTGTTTCTTTCTTCCATCCTTCTTTCATCCTTCCTTCTACACATTATTTTCTCTATTCCATTATCTATCTCTATCTCTCTATCTCTCATGCCATATCTTTCTTTTTCTTCATTTTATTTTTTTCTCTTCTCATTTTATATCCTTTTCTCATACTTTAGTTTTGCATTTTTCCAACATTTGCATTAATTAAAACATCCATAATTGACACCCGGATCAATTGCTGTCTTCACTTCTGTGTGAACAAATAACATCTTAATGTGACTAATCCTGCGACTCTCATCATGTGGTTGTGTCAGTCACCGCGCTGCTCCTGCCTGAAGTGTCAGCTCCGAGACCAAGAGCTGGTGAGAGGCCAAAGTAACGGTGTCGCTGTGATATCATTACCACTATAACGCTGCTGTATTAGTATTCGCCGATCGGTGTGATTTTGTATCTATTTTATCCGGATACCATTGTGCGTTATAATCCATACCCAGGAATAAAAGGCGATATAACCAATAAACTACACAATATCGTTTCATCTTTACATTTCGCATTTTCTCTGTATTTATTTAGTTCATTCTGTCATTTTCACGCATATTTTTGCACCTGTTTGTGTTATTTTATGTGCGACAAATCTCGCGTTAGAGCAGCAATTGTGGAGGGAACAGTAGCCGGAACCTGTCTAAATAATCATCACATCTCTAATTGGCCTCGTTATTAATTGTCTGTCAGCTCTTTGCAGGCGATTATTCTGGTCATTCTCACCCGATTGGGGTGTGGAGTCCCCTGACTTGTGTTTAGGAGGAGGGGTGTAAATTTTTGCACTGGGAGGGAGGACAGATAGTCACCAATTCGTTTGTTGCTGTTTTTTTGTGAGCATAATAAAAGTCAAATTAATTGATTCATATCATTAATTACCCTGCTCCGTGTGAACAGGCGCCTCTCACGTCTATTAGCGAAGCTTTGTATATGAATCCGTGTAATCTCTTGTTCAATCAGTCAAAACAGCTCATCTGGATCCGACACAAGACCCCAAAGTCTGCACCACAACCGGGGGCGCCGACCTGACATGTAGCAGAGCTGAGAGGGTCCTCTGACTGCCTGTGTACTGCATCGAAGATATAAATGTGCAGGTGTAAAGATCTATCTATCTATCTATCTATCTATCTATCTATCTATCTATCTATCTATCTATCTATCTATCTATCTATCTATCTATCTATCTATCTATCATCTATCTATCATCTATCCCTCTTTTTTCGATTTGTATTATTTACCATCTACCTATATTTAGTTCTATCTAACCCTTTTTTTAAAACTATTTTCTATATTTCTATATTTTTATCTATTATATATTTTAAATTTATGTACAAATGCAAATAGCTAATTTTACATCTTAATCTAATTAAGAAATGCTTTTTTTTTAACGAATAAATAGATGAAAATGAGATCAATATTCCCAATATATGGAGTCAGCGAAGGGCTTGGGGGGAGGAGATTCTTGGACTTGTTGTGTTTGCTCTGTAAAGATTTGGTTTTGCTCTCTGGTCCATCTGACAGATCTGGTGTTAGGTAAATCCTGTTCTAATCCTAATTGGAATTGGCTATAAAACGCTGAAGTATTTAACGAAAAGTGCACAGATGACCCAGGAAGAGGCTCTCCCAATAATAGGATCAGGAGCTCAGACAGTGCAAAATATCAAAGAGTGGGCATCTGTAATAACCTATCATGGGTGCAGTGCAACCAAGCTGTGTGTATACGCTGCCCAAACTATCTATCTATCTATCTATCTATCTATCTATCTATCTATCTATCTATCTATCTATTATCTATCTATCTAATTATTTATCCATCTATCTATCTATCTATCTATCTATCTATCTATCTATCTATCTATCTATCTATTATCTATCTATCTATCTATTTATCCATCTATCTATCTATCTATCTATCTATCTATCTATCTATCTATCTATCTTATCCTATCTATTATTATATCTATCTTTCTATCTATCTATTATTTATCCATCTATCTATCTATCTATCTATCTATCTATCTATCTATCTATCTATCTATCTATCTAATCTATTATCTATTCTCTATTATCTATCTATCTATCTATCTATCTATCTATCTATCTATCTATCTATCTATCTATATTATCTATCTATTATCTATCTATTATCTATCTATCTATCTATCTATCTATCTATCTATCTATCTATCTATCTATCTATCTATCTATCTATCTATCTATCTATTATTTATCATCTATCTATTATTATCTATCTATCTATCTATCTATCTATCTATCTATCTATCAATCTATCTATCTATTATCTATCTATCTATCTATCTATCTATCTTTCTATCTATCTATTATTTATCCATCTATTATCTATCTATCTATCTATCTATCTATCTATCTATCTATCTATCTATCTATCTATCTATCTATCTATCTATCTATCTATCTATCTATCTGCACACAGTGGATTTATAAGGATTTCTGGAAGCAGGGGAATCAGTGATGTCCGCTTTTAACTCTCTAATCTTCTTACTTTCACTAATGATTGATCCCAATCAGTGTCAGAGCTTTGGTGCCATCTTTAGCTGCACTTGTATACAGGAGTCTCCCTCTCTAGATATATACATGTATATATGGGTATACAGGAGTCTCCTCTCTAGATATATACATGTATATATGGGTATACAGGAGTCTCCCTCTCTAGATATATACATGTATATATGGGTATACAGGAGTCTCCCTCTCTAGATATATCCTTTACATACCAAGTTTATGACAACTGAACCGAAACAGAATAAATTTAACCCTTTGTAAACATTGCAAAACTCAGCTCCAGTCCTTTTTCTTTATGGGGCAAATCCTAAAATGAAATAACAAATATGATAAAATAATTTTGCTACAGATATCTGCTGATCAGGTGTAGGGTCTATTGTTCTTGTTGGTTGCACTGGATGGGCTGGCAAGAAGCAAAGACAGAAAAAAGAAGGTCATAAATATTTTGATGTCTATATTGCAATTGATAGCATTTTACATATTATTATATTCTCTGTCTCATGATGATTATTTGCAATTTTTGCAATTATGATATTACCATTTTGATTTTTAATTTCGTTTTATTATTGTTATCGATATCATTTCCACATTCTCGTGATATTTTAATAATATTTGGTATTCAATATTTCCACATTATTATGCACTAATCCTTATACTATCACCCTTTTTGTGTTTTTCATTATATTTTTCCATGATTCTTATGATGATGATGGTGCAGATAATGAATGGAGGACCCCTCCAGACACCTCCACGTCCCTTCTCTTCTTTCCATCCAGGATTTGTGGGATTTATTTTTGCTGGAATGGCGCACACATCCATCGCGCAGGAGGCCCCAGGTTTAATGGACGATGAGAGAGCATTTAGGGGCAGGGAGACAGTAACACTACATGATATATTTATGGCCTTGTTAGCGTGCATTTAATTACAGCTATTATGTTAATTATTGCACATTAGTATGGAGTGATCTGCATGTCAGCTTTCATCACAACCAGCAGAATACAGGGAGAGAAGAGAGGAGGGAGGCAGAGGAGGAGGAGGAGGAGGAGGCTGCTCATGGAGGCTCCTCATCCCTCCAGGCTTCAGCTTAGAAGGGAGAATCCAGCATTGTTACCCCCACTGGAGAAGCTGCTTTATCACCCTGGATCATTCTGTCAAACACTATGATGGGAGTCATTTTTATCACCCCAACCTCCCCATTTACAGGACAGGGAGGGTGTGATGGCCATGCTCATCCCTTTTCCTGTTCTATTACTGAAGCTCACACCTTCACCTGTGTTTTGAACCCCTCCATGGCATACCCGACACCTTTGGGTAAGGGTATTTAGGTAGCTTAGCACCCTTTCACCTTTCAACACCTTACATAAAAAGAAAAAAACAACCCCAATGGTAAGGGGTTAATTATTGCACTTCATCCTGGGGCCCTTGTCTCATGCTGATTTCTAGCTGTTTGCAGAAGGTTACAGTTCTACAGTATGTTTTACGCATTACAATTTAAGGCCACGTTCACACGTTCAGTATTTGGTCAGTATTTTACATCGGTATTTGTAAGCCAAAATCAGGAATTGGTGAAAATTGCAGAAGTGATGATGATGTGTTTCTATTATACTTTTCCTCTGATTGCGGCTTATTGACCAAATACTGAACATGTGAATGTGGCCTTGGTTTATATGTTTTATATCTTATTAGGATGTCATTTCCAAATTATTATATGTTATAAATATTTTTAATTTTTTTTAATGGCAGCCATACTTATAGGAAAAATAAATAATAAAATAACTAAAGCCCCAAAACATAAATTAAAAAAAAAAATCACAGATGCACAAAACTTGCAAAAGAGCAGGATGATCATTTTATTCATTTTGTGGATTGTCAATAATGTTTTTTTTTTTTCCTGTGATTTGCCGTTGACTTTTAGATTGTATGAAATAAAAAAAAAAGAAACAAATCCCAAAACATAAAGCTTAATACATAATCTTAAGGCCATGTTCAGTATTTGGACAGTATTCACATCAGTATTTGTAGGCAAAACCAGAAGTGGGTGATAAATACAGAAGTGGTGACTTGTTTCTATTATACGTTTCCTCTGATTGTTCCGCTCCTGGTTTTATCTTACAAATGCTGATGTAAAAAAACTGACCAAAAACTGAACGTGTGAACATGGCCAGTCAGATTAAGGTATACATGCACTTTATATAAACTGGTACACAATAAATTCATTTACAGGATGTTAGAGGCGGACAGTGACCCGTTGCTAGAAACATGTCCCAGCTGTGTCATAAAATATGGTGTGTGAAAAATGTGCAACATTTACTAACCCTCTTTCACTGTCTTTTAATCAGTTATTAATATCTCTGGCTGTTGATGCCTTCTTTTCTATAAGGGCTCGCTCACACCAGCGGCGAGTGCAATCCGATAAAAAGGGATTGCACTCGGACCAATGTTATTCAATGAGCCAGTCAATGTCTGCGTTTTATTTTTCAGTTGTGGTCAGCATGAGAAAAAAAAGCAGCAGGCTGGGATTTCACTCTGAAATCAGAGAAAAAAAAATCAGATGACATACGAACCATCAGAGTGGCATCCGATTTTCACAGGTACATTGCAATTCTGTAAGATAGGAAACTATAAATGTAAAAAAACGGATTGCACACGAATGACAAGTGAGAAATAATGGTCCCACTTTTCTGGATGAAAATCGGACCCATTATTTATACGTTCGTTACCCCAGCCTAAGAATTTGTGATGGGATAGTTGTAACATTGCATCATATTTATCACCATATTACCCAAATTAAAATACCTAGAATAGTAGGTCGGTATTGAACTTTGCAAGTTCAGTATTGTCTTAGAATATTTTCTTAAAGATGTTGCAGTTTCGGTGGCATTAAATATACTGCGCCATGACTATCACTGTATAATATGGCACAGTTCTATCAATGTTGTGCATTCTTCCTTTAAATCTCTAAAGTATTGTTGCACTTTATTAAAACAAAAGTATCTCTTTAATGTATCCCACATCAACCATTGTTCCTCATGCCCGATCAGCCCAGGTCAATGTCATTTCCATGGCTGATCCAAGCTGCAGCACATAGAAGTTCCATACAAGCCTTCTCCATATATATTTTACATATATTTTTGAGGTCAGTAAAGTATATTTGATGAAAGCATCCTGTTTTTTTTTGAGTTATCACTTAATGGGAGATAGATCTGATGGAACAGCCTGCACATAGTTCTGATCACTCACATATAATGCTTCAGTGCAGTCTGTTTTGGCAGTGGCTGGAGCACCAGATTGTGATTTTATAACTGGAGAGGGGTGCAGGATCCAATGGAAGCCTAAATACTTTAGCCAAAATATTTGTTGTTGGAAATCTATACAAACAAGCAGCTCTTCTGTCCAGCCTGGCCTGAAACAGCTACCCAGGAGCAGGTTGGCAGTGACCGAATTGGATGAAATTTCATTTGAGTCTATGCTGAAATACATAGTGCCTTCTGCTGTTTGGATTTTTTTCTCTCTGCAGGTCTTTATATCATTAGCACAGGTTTAATTCATTGTTTTGTGCTTGATTGAATGCATGATATTTTGCAAAATCTCACCTCCTGGTAGCACTCAGTTCTCATTATGCAACCTACACTGTCCAAAAGAAACCTGCTGTAGTCATAAAATAGTTAAAGTCCTGAAAACAGGGGATAGGAGGGGGATGCAGCTGCAGTTTCTCACTTGTGCTTGTGAGATGGGAAGCTGAGAAAGGAGCTGAAGAACCTGATTGTCCCCAAGTGCTGATCAGAACAGAAACTTTACAGAAGAATAAAGAAAGGCCTGCCTTATCTGCAAAATATGTACAGCGGTCTGAAACAGTGTTTGCCCCGCCCCCTTCCTGATTTCCTCTTCTTTTGCATGTTTGTCACACTTAAATGTTTCAGATCACCAAAATATTTAGAGTTGAGAGTCCTCAGTGGTTGATACCTTTTAATGGCTAACTGAAAAGATGGTAACAAATTGCAGCTTTCGAGACTACTCAGGTCTCTTCATCAGGCTAAACTAATACAAAATCTGAAGAATCACATATTTATACACCACACAGCACAGAAAAAATGCAATAGGTAAGACAAGTGACGTAAAGATCACCAAACAAATTCAAGTATTAGACAAAGATAACACAAGTAATCACAAAATGAAGTTTTTGAATGAAAGTCTTTATTATTAAGGGAAAAGAAATCCAAACCTGCAGGGCCCTGTATGAAAAAGTGATTGTCCCCTAAACCTAATAACTGGTTGGGCCGCCCTTAGCAAAAACAACTGTAATCAAGCGTTTGCGATAACTGGCAATGAGTCTTTTACAATGCTCTGGAGTAATTTTGGCCCACTCATCTTTGCAGAAACAAGCAAAAGAAAAGAAATCAGAAGGAGGCAAACACTTTTTCACACCACTGTATACAGCCATGGTGAAAAGGTTTGAGATTGACACAAAATTTGTTTTTCATAAAGTTGGCAGCTTCTGTGTTTTTACATATTCTAGTCAGATGTTTCCATGGTTGCTAAAGTACAATGATTAACGTTTTATATGTTTTTAAACTTTTATTTACAAATACATAAAGTTTATGCAAAGACTCAAGATGTCACTGGGTTACCGCAAAAGAGAGGAGCCAGAAGACCGCAGCATCTGATTGCTCCTACTCTTGTGCTGATAAGAAGCACTTCACCTTCTTTTAAAATAGTGTTAATTTCTTTTGGCAGTACAGGGGTTAATCAGCCATGTTGGGAGCTCTGGGAGTCTGAGCTCTCAGCTGAGCTTGGTTAGCCACTCCTATAACCTTTATAATCTGGGTCCTGACTGAAACACATCGTCAGAGCTAGCTTATGCTGCATGGCTTAAAAGAGAGTAGTTTGGAGGTTATATGAGGAGTTTTGTGGATTTATCTGTGACTGTTGCCTGGGTTTGTAAGTGTGATAATTCCCTTTCCTTCTCCTACTTTGGTGTTTCCCCATCCTCCACTCCCCGTGCATTCTTCTGTTATATGTAAGTGAATATTTGTATGCCTGGTAACACACCAAATCTGGATCATGTGCACACAGCCTTAGGGTTAACACTGCAAAAATTGAATATTTACTGAAACTTCACATGTGTGTCAATAAAATGAATAAAACTTATGAATTATTGATAATTGTGCTTCAGTAGCTAAAATAAACGTCCAACTAAAAGATTAAACAACACTGAAGAGGCAAACTGAGAAAAACAAAATTAGTGTCAATCTCAAAACTTACTTTGGTCACTTTGGCATCTCTAAGGGCAAAGGTATGGAAGAATACTCCCATAGCATGGAATATACAGTTGTGCTCAAAAGTTTACATACCTTGGCAGAATTTTTTCTTTCTTGGCCTTTTTTTTCAGAGAATATGAATGATAACACCAACACTTTTTCTCCACTCATGGTTAGTGATTGGTTGAAGCCTTTTATTGTCAAACTACTGTGTTTTCTCTTTTTAATTCATAATGACAACCCAAAACATCCAAATGACCCTGATCAAAAGTTCACATACCTGGTGATTTTGGCCTGACAACATGCACAGAAGTTGACACAAATGGGTTTGAATGGCTACAAAAGGTAACATCCTCACCTGTGACCTGTTTGCTTGTAATCAGTGTGTGTGCATAAAAGCTGAGTGAGTTTCTGGGATCCAGACAGACTCATGCATCTTTCATCCAGCCACCGACGTTTCTGGATTGTGTGTCATGGGGAAAGCAAAAGAATTGTCAATGGATCTACGGGAAAAGGTAGTTGAACTGTATAAAACAGGAAAGGGATACAAAAAGATATTCAAGGAATTGATAATGCCAGTCAGCAGCGTTCAAACTGTGTTTAACAAATGGAAAATCAGGGGCTCTGTAAAAACAAAACCACGGTCAGGTAGACCAACAAAAATGTTGTCCACAACTGCCAGGAAAATTGTTCGGTATGCAAAGCAAAACCCACAAATAACATCAGCTGAAATACTGGACTCTCTGAAAACTAGCGGTGTGGCTGTTTCATGATGCACAATAAGGAGGCAGTTGAAGAAAAATGGGCTGCATGGTCGAGTTGATAGAGTTGGCTAATCGGTACTCGGACGCGTCCGCTCTTCGCCAGTCCTTACACTGGCTGCCCATTCATTATAGGATCCAATTCAAAGTACTAGTTCTCACTCACAAAGCTCTCCACAGTGCAGCACCCCCCTACATCTCCTCCCTCATTTCTATCTATCGGCCTAACCAACTGCTGCGCTCTGCAAACGACTTTCGACTAACCTCTGCACTAATCGTACCTCCCACTCCCGACTCCAAGACTTCTCCCGCGCTGCGCCAATCCTCTGGAATGCTCTACCCCAAGAAATTAGGACTATCCACAATTTGCATGGTTTCAGGCGCTCCCTCAAAACACATCTGTTCAGAGCGGCCTATCACATTCACTAATCAAAGTTATTCTATGTGTAAGTGTGTATGTGTAGCCCATTCACTATCTCCATCCATCACTCACTCCCTCAAGATGGCTGGACCATCATTGTAAATGCACCATTGTATATACACACCTGTACTTTGTATCTCCCCCACCTCATTGTAGATTGTAAGCTCTCACGAGCAGGGTCGTCTTATTTTGCTTTAATTATTGTATTGTTAACGTTGTTACTTATGACTTGTGTTTTGAAACTGTTAAACTGTAAAGCGCTGCGGAATATGATGGCGCTATATAAATAAAGATTATTAAAGCCATTACTGCCCAAATGCCACAAAGTATCTCACCTATTTAAATTTTATTATAATCAAAAAGAACAAAATATAAAGATACAAAAAACGCCTATAAAGCACAAATAAGGCACAAATGAGGAATAAAGGACAAACGATCACATGAAGTATTGCGGTCCAAAATATAATATTAAGGTGACACAAGGTGGGGAGCAATGCTCTCAATATATAACCACATGTATAGCCTGCTTAGAAATGTTCCAAATACATAAAAAGTACTGTTTTCAGTTCTATAACGATCCAAAACTCCAATAGTGTGTATTAAATGGTGCAGTCACCCGACTAAACAAAGCCGCAATCACGCATAAGAACATGAGGATCGCAGAAACAGAACGCAGGGAGCATATTGCAAAAGATATATCACTGTTAGCATCAAAACTCACCCATGGTGCCTTGTTAAAAAGTGAACACGTAGCCCCAACGCGCGTTTCGCATGGGCTTCTTTGGGGGGCCCCCCGAAGAAGCCCACGCGAAACGCGCGTTGGGGCTACGTGTTCACTTTTTAACAAGGCACCATGGGTGAGTTTTGATGCTAACAGTGATATATCTTTTGCAATATGCTCCCTGCGTTCTGTTTCTGCGATCCTCATGTTCTTATGCGTGATTGCGGCTTTGTTTAGTCGGGTGACTGCACCATTTAATACAAACTATTGGAGTTTTGGATCGTTATAGAACTGAAAACAGTACTTTTTATGTATTTGGAACATTTCTAAGCAGGCTATACATGTGGTTATATATTGAGAGCATTGCTCCCCACCTTGTGTCACCTTAATATTATATTTTGGACCGCAATACTTCATGTGATCGTTTGTCCTTTATTCCTCATTTGTGCCTTATTTGTGCTTTATAGGCGTTTTTTGTATCTTTATATTTTGTTCTTCTTTTTGATTATAATAAAATTTGATATTTTATTACAATGGTGGTGTATGACACTCTGTTGTTCCTGTTTAAATTATCATAGTGGTGTACCACGTGACTTACTCAAACCCTTTACTTCTTGAATTTTCAAGGAAGGTGTATTTGGCATGTTTACAATATGCGTTCTGTTCTAATTTGTTTAAATAAAGTATCTCACCTACAATATACAAAACAGCACAGAGACAAGCCTCAAAACTTCTGGAACACGGTAATTTGGAGTGATGAGACCAAAATTGAACTTTTTTGGCTACAACCATAAACGTTACATTTGGAGAGAAGTCAACAAGGTCTATGATGAAAGGAACACCATTCCTACTGTAAAGCACAGAGGTGGATTGCTGATGTTTTGGGGATGTGTGAGCTACAAAGGCACAGGAAACGTGGTCAGAGTTGAAGGAAAGATGAATGCAGCACGTTATCAGCAAATACAGCTGCGCATGGGATGTACTTGGATAATTCCAACATGACAACGATCCAGAACACAAGGCCAAGTTGACCTGTCATTGGCTAAAGCAGAACAAAGTGAAGGTTATGGAGTGGCCATCTCAGTCTCCTGACCTCAGTATCATTGAGCCACTCTGGGGAGATCTCAAAAGCGCAGTTCATGCTAGACAGCCCAGGAATCTACAGGAACTGGAGGCTTTTTGCCAAATAGAGTGGGCAGCTTTACCATCTGAGAAAATAAAGAACCTCATCCACAACTACCACAAAAGACTTCAAGCTGTCATTGATGTTAGAGGGGGCAATACACGGTATTAAAAAATGGGGTATGTGAACTTTTGATCAGGGTCATTTGGATGTTTTGTGTTGTCATTATGATTTAAAAAGAGAAAACACAGTAGTGACAATAAATGGCTTCTCCCAACCACTAACCATGAGTGGAGAAAAAGGTTTGGTGTTATCATTCATATTCTCTGAAAAAAGACCAAGAAAGCAAACATTTTACAGGGGTATGTAAACTTTTGAGCACAACAGTATACATTGTCCGGCTGCACTACTTGTTATATGCATCTAGAGCAATCTAGAGCAAGGATGGTTTGCATTTTTTTTTTAGTTTTAGAGAGCGACAATATCAGCTACTGCAAGTGATGATGTTTTGGGAGCAGCACACTAGTTTGTATTTCTTTAGGTCATCGGCTCGGGACAGCAGCTGGCTGGATTTGTTTAAGGTGTCCCTGATCTTCACCTGTCAAATGAGGTAAGGAAAGAACTGGAGTCCCGCATTTGCTTGGAGGAGTCGCAGTTGGCACTCCAATATAAAACGAAGATGTTTTCCCAAGAGAATTATTTTTTTTAAATACACGACAAGGTTTTTCCCTCTAGGTTGTTAGCGATGCTTAGAGAAGCGACAGAAATCAGACACTTTCCAAACTCCATGAATGAAGTGATACCAACCAGTTTGGATTCTGGATTCATGTCGTCCTATATCATTGCTTCCAGTGGATATTAATCTTCTGGCTAAGGTGCTTACTAATAGATTGATAAAAGTAATTCCAGAACTGATACATAAAGGCCAATCAGGTTTTATGACCAATATGTCTACTGCTGTGATCATAAGCCGATTGTTTCTTAATCTCCAAATGAGCTGGGCGGGTACTGAATGTAGAGAAGTCGTAGGGAGTATCAGGCTTGACCCTAATTTTCTCGCTCTTGTGATATTATTATATTACTTGTCGAGTGTCAAAGATCAGGTACATGGGGCTCTATCAGAGGTGTTGACATTAGGAAAGGGTACCAAGCAGTGGTGTCATCTGTCACCCCTCTGATTTGGCCTGTCTATTGAATTGAGCCGCTAAAATGTAGCTTGAGAGATCGGGACAAAGTGACTGGGTTCAGGTGTGGTCCCCGTAGAGGAGCATGTTTCTATATGCGGATCACATGGTTCTCTTTCTGGGAGATATGAAATCATAGTAAATAAATTAACTTTTTGATGATATTCTACATATGTATATGGGTCTGGTATAATGCTTTACATTCCATGCACAGACGCAATTAAGCAATGCAATTCTGTTTGCCTGCAGTCACCACTAGAAGGCGCTCAAGAGAGTACTAATGGTATGCAGTGAGCTCCCTCTAGTGGTGGCTGCAAGTAGCCAGAATTTTATAATTTAACACTATAGACCCGATTCAATAAAACTGTTGTTTTGTAGGATAGACCTATTGAAGACTAGCCTACAAAACGATGCTTCTAAATGATGCTTCTAATTCATGAATTATGAGTACCTTACAACTGTAGAGCACCTTCACCAGAAATGTTACTCCATCCAGGAACTGGAATACATTTCCAGCATCATTAACGCCTCTTAAGTGGTGCAAATTTTATGATTTTGCCTGGTGAGATTCGGCATGTCCCATCTAAGCTCCTTCCACTATGACGCAGTAAGCTGGGACTGGAGTAAAAATCACAAAGGTCGGGTTGTGCAAAACTCCAGAAAACTGGTAGGATCACCTTCATACTGTGATGGCAAACTGCGCCATGGGTTGGGCTTACCCTGGAGGGGCATGAAAAAGTGGCTACTTGGTCTTCGCTAGATCCTCTGATGGTGAGGATAGGCTTGGACTGCAGGATAGCCACCAGATGCAACTCCAGGGGAGTGACCAGACCTGCAGCAGCTGACCAAAGGGTCAAGGCAGGTATACGCAGTACAGAGGCCACTGGCAGAGACGTAATCAGATGGTCTGAGGTCAGGGCAGGCAGCATGGGTGCACAATATAAAGCCAAAGTCAGGAGAGGTGAGTCAGAATGGGTGAATGAGCCGGGTTGGTAACAGGAGTGGCAAGACAAAATAACATTTAAACAACTAATTGTTGGAGACAGACGGGAACCAGGAACCTAAGTTCAGGCAAGGAGTTGAGCGTGTAGCTGCCTAATATATGCTCTGCTGTCAGCAGATAGGCCAGGAAAGTTAATCTCTGCAGGACACAGCAGGGTTAAATTCCTGCAGAGACTCGTCAGCAGGATGACGCAGCAGTCCTGAGGAAGGCTACAAATGGCAAACTCAGGGAGGTAGCCTGACACGAGGGGAAGCAGAGCGGTGAGCGCAGAAAGTGGGACGGCGCTGAAAGGGTGTGGGAGTTACTGACGTGACACATGAATTGGACTTTATTTCTATTCAGTGGATTTACAGCTCAATACAAGAACAAAAAACATATCTCTGACTGCTATAAAGATATAAGAAGAAGTTAAGTCAGCAAAGAATAGTGGACTTGTCTCCTTGGATATCACATACATTTTATTTAAAATGAAACCTGTCAGCAAAAAATAAAAAGGCTATTGATTCAAAGGCAAGGGGTTTTGGCTCTTATGAATACTTTTGAAGCAAGCACCTTTCCTCTACCTATCGATTATCTATCTATCATCTATCTATCTATTATCTATCTATCTATCTATCTATCTATCTATCTATCTATCTATCTATCTATCTATCTATCTATCTATCTATCTATCTATCTATTATATATCTATCTATTATCTATCTATCTATCTATCTATCTATCTATCTATCTATCTATCTATCTATCTATCTATCTATCTATCTATCTATCTATCTATCTATCTATCCTTGTCTGTTTCTCTATCTATCTATCCTTGTCTGTTTCTGTGACTAGTAAACTACCTAAAATG
>JARQOD010000009.1:79253676-79306608 GCA_033576555.1 Oophaga sylvatica
CAAATGCCTGATCAAAGTTCACATACCCATTTTTTAATACCGTGTATTGCCCCCTCTAACATCAATGACAGCTTGAAGTCTTTTGTGGTAGTTGTGGATGAGGTTCTTTATTTTCTCAGAGGTAAAGCTGCCCACTCTATTTGGCAAAAAGCCTCAGTTCCTGTAGATTCCTGGGCTGTCTAGCATGAACTGCGCTTTTGAGATCTCCCCAGAGTGGCTCAATGATACTGAGGTCAGGAGACTGAGATGGCCACTCCATAACCTTCACTTTGTTCTGCTTTAGCCAATGACAGGTCAACTTGGCCTTGTGTTCTGGATCGTTGTCATGTTGGAATTATCCAAAGTACATCCCATGCGCAGCTGTATTTGCTGATAACGTGCTGCATTCATCTTTCCTTCAATCTGACCACGTTTCCTGTGCCTTTGTAGCTCACACATCCCCAAAACATCAGCAATCCACCTCTGTGCTTTACAGTAGGAATGGTGTTCCTTTCATCATAGACTTGTTGACTTCTCTCCAAATGTAACGTTTATGGTTGTAGCCAAAAAAGTTCAATTTTGGTCTCATCACTCCAAATTACCGTGTTCCAGAAGTTTGAGGCTTGTCTCTGTGCTGTTTTGTATATTGTAGGTGAGATACTTTATTTAAAACAAATTAGAACAGAACGCATATTGTAAACATGCCAAATACACCTTCCTTGAAAATTCAAGAAGTAAAGGGTTTGAGTAAGTCACGTGGTACACCACTATGATAATTTAAACAGGAACAACAGAGTGTCATACACCACCATTGTAATAAAATATCAAATTTTATTATAATCAAAAAGAAGAACAAAATATAAAGATACAAAAAACGCCTATAAAGCACAAATAAGGCACAAATGAGGAATAAAGGACAAACGATCACATGAAGTATTGCGGTCCAAAATATAATATTAAGGTGACACAAGGTGGGGAGCAATGCTCTCAATATATAACCACATGTATAGCCTGCTTAGAAATGTTCCAAATACATAAAAAGTACTGTTTTCAGTTCTATAACGATCCAAAACTCCAATAGTTTGTATTAAATGTGCAGTCACCCGACTAAACAAAGCCGCAATCACGCATAAGAACATGAGGATCGCAGAAACAGAACGCAGGGAGCATATTGCAAAAGATATATCACTGTTAGCATCAAAACTCACCCATGGTGCCTTGTTAAAAAGTGAACACGTAGCCCCAACGCGCGTTTCGCGTGGGCTTCTTCGGGGGGCCCCCCAAAGAAGCCCATGCGAAACGCGCGTTGGGGCTACGTGTTCACTTTTTAACAAGGCACATGGGTGAGTTTTGATGCTAACAGTGATATATCTTTTGCAATATGCTCCCTGCGTTCTGTTTCTGCGATCCTCATGTTCTTATGCGTGATTGCGGCTTTGTTTAGTCGGGTGACTGCACCATTTAATACACACTATTGGAGTTTTGGATCGTTATAGAACTGAAAACAGTACTTTTTATGTATTTGGAACATTTCTAAGCAGGCTATACATGTGGTTATATATTGAGAGCATTGCTCCCACCTTGTGTCACCTTAATATTATATTTTGGACCGCAATACTTCATGTGATCGTTTGTCCTTTATTCCTCATTTGTGCCTTATTTGTGCTTTATAGGCGTTTTTTGTATCTTTATATTTTGTTCTTTTTGATTATAATAAAATTTAAATAGGTGAGATACTTTGTGGCATTTGGGCAGTAATGGCTTTAATAATCTTTATTTATATAGCGCCATCATATTCCGCAGCGCTTTACAGTTTAACAGTTTCAAACACAAGTCATAAGTAACAACGTTAACAATACAATAATTAAAGCAAAATAAGACGACCCTGCTCGTGAGAGCTTACAATCTACAATGAGGTGGGGGAGATACAAATACAGGTGTGTATATACAATGGTGCATTTACAATGATGGTCCAGCCATCTTGAGGGAGTGAGTGATGGATGGAGATAGTGAATGGGCTACACATACACACTTACACATAGAATAACTTTGATTAGTGAATGTGATAGGCCGCTCTGAACAGATGTGTTTTGAGGGAGCGCCTGAAACCATGCAAATTGTGGATAGTCCTAATTTCTTGGGGTAGAGCATTCCAGAGGATTGGCGCAGCGCGGGAGAAGTCTTGGAGTCGGGAGTGGGAGGTACAGATTAGTGCAGAGGTTAGTCGAAAGTCGTTTGCAGAGCGCAGCAGTTGGTTAGGCCGATAGATAGAAATGAGGGAGGAGATGTAGGGGGGTGCTGCACTGTGGAGAGCTTTGTGAGTGAGAACTAGTACTTTGAATTGGATCCTATAATGAATGGGCAGCCAGTGTAAGGACTGGCGAAGAGCGGACGCGTCCGAGTACCGATTAGCCAACTCTATCAACTCGACCATGCAGCCCATTTTTCTTCAACTGCCTCCTTATTGTGCATCATGAAACAGCCACACCGCTAGTTTTCAGAGAGTCCAGTATTTCAGCTGATGTTATTTGTGGGTTTTGCTTTGCATACCGAACAATTTTCCTGGCAGTTGTGGACAACATTTTTGTTGGTCTACCTGACCGTGGTTTTGTTTTTACAGAGCCCCTGATTTTCCATTTGTTAAACACAGTTTGAACGCTGCTGACTGGCATTATCAATTCCTTGAATATCTTTTTGTATCCCTTTCCTGTTTTATACAGTTCAACTACCTTTTCCCGTAGATCCATTGACAATTCTTTTGCTTTCCCCATGACACACAATCCAGAAACGTCGGTGGCTGGATGAAAGATGCATGAGTCTGTCTGGATCCAGAAACTCACTCAGCTTTTATGCACACACACTGATTACAAGCAAACAGGTCACAGGTGAGGATGTTACCTTTTGTAGCCATTCAAACCCATTTGTGTCAACTTCTGTGCATGTTGTCAGGCCAAAATCACCAGGTATGTGAACTTTTGATCAGGGTCATTTGGATGTTTTGGGTTGTCATTATGAATTAAAAAGAGAAAACACAGTAGTTTGACAATAAAAGGCTTCAACCAATCACTAACCATGAGTGGAGAAAAAGTGTTGGTGTTATCATTCATATTCTCTGAAAAAAAAGGCCAAGAAAGAAAAAATTCTGCCAAGGTATGTAAACTTTTGAGCACAACTGTATATTCCATGCTATGGGAGTATTCTTCCATACCTTTGCCCTTAGAGATGCCAAAGTGACCAAAGTAAGTTTTGAGATTGACACTAATTTTGTTTTTCTCAGTTTGCCTCTTCAGTGTTGTTTAATCTTTTAGTTGGACGTTTATTTTAGCTACTGAAGCACAATTATCAATAATTCATAAGTTTTATTCATTTTATTGACACACATGTGAAGTTTCAGTAAATATTCAATTTTTGCAGTGTTAACCCTAAGGCTGTGTGCACATGATCCAGATTTGGTGTGTTACCAGGCATACAAATATTCACTTACATATAACAGAAGAATGCACGGGGAGTGGAGGATGGGGAAACACCAAAGTAGGAGAAGGAAAGGGAATTATCACACTTACAAACCCAGGCAACAGTCACAGATAAATCCACAAAACTCCTCATATAACCTCCAAACTACTCTCTTTTAAGCCATGCAGCATAAGCTAGCTCTGACGATGTGTTTCAGTCAGGACCCAGATTATAAAGGTTATAGGAGTGGCTAACCAAGCTCAGCTGAGAGCTCAGACTCCCAGAGCTCCCAACATGGCTGATTAACCCTGTACTGCCAAAAGAAATTAACACTATTTTAAAAGAAGGTGAAGTGCTTCTTATCAGCACAAGAGTAGGAGCAATCAGATGCTGCGGTCTTCTGGCTCCTCTCTTTTGCGGTAACCCAGTGACATCTTGAGTCTTTGCATAAACTTTATGTATTTGTAAATAAAAGTTTAAAAACATATAAAACGTTAATCATTGTACTTTAGCAACCATGGAAACATCTGACTAGAATATGTAAAAACACAGAAGCTGCCAACTTTATGAAAAACAAATTTTGTGTCAATCTCAAACCTTTTCACCATGGCTGTATACAGTGGTGTGAAAAAGTGTTTGCCTCCTTCTGATTTCGTTTTCTTTTGCTTGTTTCTGCAAAGATGAGTGGGCCAAAATTACTCCAGAGCATTGTAAAAGACTCATTGCCAGTTATCGCAAACGCTTGATTACAGTTGTTTTTGCTAAGGGCGGCCCAACCAGTTATTAGGTTTAGGGGACAATCACTTTTTCATACAGGGCCCTGCAGGTTTGGATTTCTTTTCCCTTAATAATAAAGACTTTCATTCAAAAACTTCATTTTGTGATTACTTGTGTTATCTTTGTCTAATACTTGAATTTGTTTGGTGATCTTTACGTCACTTGTCTTACCTATTGCATTTTTTCTGTGCTGTGTGGTGTATAAATATGTGATTCTTCAGATTTTGTATTAGTTTAGCCTGATGAAGAGACCTGAGTAGTCTCGAAAGCTGCAATTTGTTACCATCTTTTCAGTTAGCCATTAAAAGGTATCAACCACTGAGGACTCTCAACTCTAAATATTTTGGTGATCTGAAACATTTAAGTGTGACAAACATGCAAAAGAAGAGGAAATCAGGAAGGGGGCGGGGCAAACACTGTTTCAGACCGCTGTACATATTTTGCAGATAAGGCAGGCCTTTCTTTATTCTTCTGTAAAGTTTCTGTTCTGATCAGCACTTGGGGACAATCAGGTTCTTCAGCTCCTTTCTCAGCTTCCCATCTCACAAGCACAAGTGAGAAACTGCAGCTGCATCCCCCTCCTATCCCCTGTTTTCAGGACTTTAACTATTTTATGACTACAGCAGGTTTCTTTTGGACAGTGTAGGTTGCATAATGAGAACTGAGTGCTACCAGGAGGTGAGATTTTGCAAAATATCATGCATTCAATCAAGCACAAAACAATGAATTAAACCTGTGCTAATGATATAAAGACCTGCAGAGAGAAAAAATCCAAACAGCAGAAGGCACTATGTATTTCAGCATAGACTCAAATGAAATTTCATCCAATTCGGTCACTGCCAACCTGCTCCTGGGTAGCTGTTTCAGGCCAGGCTGGACAGAAGAGCTGCTTGTTTGTATAGATTTCCAACAACAAATATTTTGGCTAAAGTATTTAGGCTTCCATTGGATCCTGCACCCCTCTCCAGTTATAAAATCACAATCTGGTGCTCCAGCCACTGCCAAAACAGACTGCACTGAAGCATTATATGTGAGTGATCAGAACTATGTGCAGGCTGTTCCATCAGATCTATCTCCCATTAAGTGATAACTCAAAAAAAAACAGGATGCTTTCATCAAATATACTTTACTGACCTCAAAAATATATGTAAAATATATATGGAGAAGGCTTGTATGGAACTTCTATGTGCTGCAGCTTGGATCAGCCATGGAAATGACATTGACCTGGGCTGATCGGGCATGAGGAACAATGGTTGATGTGGGATACATTAAAGAGATACTTTTGTTTTAATAAAGTGCAACAATACTTTAGAGATTTAAAGGAAGAATGCACAACATTGATAGAACTGTGCCATATTATACAGTGATAGTCATGGCGCAGTATATTTAATGCCACCGAAACTGCAACATCTTTAAGAAAATATTCTAAGACAATACTGAACTTGCAAAGTTCAATACCGACCTACTATTCTAGGTATTTTAATTTGGGTAATATGGTGATAAATATGATGCAATGTTACAACTATCCCATCACAAATTCTTAGGCTGGGGTAACGAACGTATAAATAATGGGTCCGATTTTCATCCAGAAAAGTGGGACCATTATTTCTCACTTGTCATTCGTGTGCAATCCGTTTTTTTACATTTATAGTTTCCTATCTTACAGAATTGCAATGTACCTGTGAAAATCGGATGCCACTCTGATGGTTCGTATGTCATCTGATTTTTTTTTCTCTGATTTCAGAGTGAAATCCCAGCCTGCTGCTTTTTTTTCTCATGCTGACCACAACTGAAAATAAAACGCAGACATTGACTGGCTCATTGAATAACATTGGTCCGAGTGCAATCCCTTTTTATCGGATTGCACTCGCCGCTGGTGTGTAGCGAGCCCTTATAGAAAAGAAGGCATCAACAGCCAGAGATATTAATAACTGATTAAAAGACAGTGAAAGAGGGTTAGTAAATGTTGCACATTTTTCACACACCATATTTTATGACACAGCTGGGACATGTTTCTAGCAACGGGTCACTGTCCGCCTCTAACATCCTGTAAATGAATTTATTGTGTACCAGTTTATATAAAGTGCATGTATACCTTAATCTGACTGGCCATGTTCACACGTTCAGTTTTTGGTCAGTTTTTTTACATCAGCATTTGTAAGATAAAACCAGGAGCGGAACAATCAGAGGAAACGTATAATAGAAACAAGTCACCACTTCTGTATTTATCACCCACTTCTGGTTTTGCCTACAAATACTGATGTGAATACTGTCCAAATACTGAACATGGCCTTAAGATTATGTATTAAGCTTTATGTTTTGGGATTTGTTTCTTTTTTTTTTATTTCATACAATCTAAAAGTCAACGGCAAATCACAGAAAAAAAAAAAACATTATTGACAATCCACAAAATGAATAAAATGATCATCCTGCTCTTTTGCAAGTTTTGTGCATCTGTGATTTTTTTTTTTTAATTTATGTTTTGGGGCTTTAGTTATTTTATTATTTATTTTTCCTATAAGTATGGCTGCCATTAAAAAAAAATTAAAAATATTTATAACATATAATAATTTGGAAATGACATCCTAATAAGATATAAAACATATAAACCAAGGCCACATTCACATGTTCAGTATTTGGTCAATAAGCCGCAATCAGAGGAAAAGTATAATAGAAACACATCATCATCACTTCTGCAATTTTCACCAATTCCTGATTTTGGCTTACAAATACCGATGTAAAATACTGACCAAATACTGAACGTGTGAACGTGGCCTTAAATTGTAATGCGTAAAACATACTGTAGAACTGTAACCTTCTGCAAACAGCTAGAAATCAGCATGAGACAAGGGCCCCAGGATGAAGTGCAATAATTAACCCCTTACCATTGGGGTTGTTTTTTTCTTTTTATGTAAGGTGTTGAAAGGTGAAAGGGTGCTAAGCTACCTAAATACCCTTACCCAAAGGTGTCGGGTATGCCATGGAGGGGTTCAAAACACAGGTGAAGGTGTGAGCTTCAGTAATAGAACAGGAAAAGGGATGAGCATGGCCATCACACCCTCCCTGTCCTGTAAATGGGGAGGTTGGGGTGATAAAAATGACTCCCATCATAGTGTTTGACAGAATGATCCAGGGTGATAAAGCAGCTTCTCCAGTGGGGGTAACAATGCTGGATTCTCCCTTCTAAGCTGAAGCCTGGAGGGATGAGGAGCCTCCATGAGCAGCCTCCTCCTCCTCCTCCCCCTCTGCCTCCCTCCTCTCTTCTCTCCCTGTATTCTGCTGGTTGTGATGAAAGCTGACATGCAGATCACTCCATACTAATGTGCAATAATTAACATAATAGCTGTAATTAAATGCACGCTAACAAGGCCATAAATATATCATGTAGTGTTACTGTCTCCCTGCCCCTAAATGCTCTCTCATCGTCCATTAAACCTGGGGCCTCCTGCGCGATGGATGTGTGCGCCATTCCAGCAAAAATAAATCCCACAAATCCTGGATGGAAAGAAGAGAAGGGACGTGGAGGTGTCTGGAGGGGTCCTCCATTCATTATCTGCACCATCATCATCATAAGAATCATGGAAAAATATAATGAAAAACACAAAAAGGGTGATAGTATAAGGATTAGTGCATAATAATGTGGAAATATTGAATACCAAATATTATTAAAATATCACGAGAATGTGGAAATGATATCGATAACAATAATAAAACGAAATTAAAAATCAAAATGGTAATATCATAATTGCAAAAATTGCAAATAATCATCATGAGACAGAGAATATAATAATATGTAAAATGCTATCAATTGCAATATAGACATCAAAATATTTATGACCTTCTTTTTTCTGTCTTTGCTTCTTGCCAGCCCATCCAGTGCAACCAACAAGAACAATAGACCCTACACCTGATCAGCAGATATCTGTAGCAAAATTATTTTATCATATTTGTTATTTCATTTTAGGATTTGCCCCATAAAGAAAAAGGACTGGAGCTGAGTTTTGCAATGTTTACAAAGGGTTAAATTTATTCTGTTTCGGTTCAGTTGTCATAAACTTGGTATGTAAAGGATATATCTAGAGAGGGAGACTCCTGTATACCCATATATACATGTATATATCTAGAGAGGGAGACTCCTGTATACCCATATATACATGTATATATCTAGAGAGGGAGACTCCTGTATACCCATATATACATGTATATATCTAGAGAGGGAGACTCCTGTATACAAGTGCAGCTAAAGATGGCACCAAAGCTCTGACACTGATTGGGATCAATCATTAGTGAAAGTAAGAAGATTAGAGAGTTAAAAGCGGACATCACTGATTCCCCTGCTTCCAGAAATCCTTATAAATCCACTGTGTGCAGATAGATAGATAGATAGATAGATAGATAGATAGATAGATAGATAGATAGATAGATAGATAGATAATAGATAGATAGATAGATAGATATAGATGGATAAATAATAGATAGATAGAAAGATAGATATATGATAGATAGATAGATAGATAGATAGATAGATAGATAGATAGATAGATAGATAGATAGATAGATAGATAATAGATAGATAGATGGATAAATAATAGATAGATAGATGATAGATAGATAGATAGATAGATAGATAGATAGATAGATAGATAGATAGATAGATAGATAGATAGATAGATAGATAATAGAGAGATATATAATAGATAGATAGATAGATAGATAGATAGATAGATAGATAGATAGATAGATAGATAATAGAGAGATAGATAATAGATAGATAGATAGATAGATAGATGATAGATAGATAGATAGATAGATAGATAAGATAGATATAGTAATAGATGATAAATAATAGATAGATAGAAAGATAGATAATAATAGATAGATAGATAGATAGATAGATAGATTAGATAGATAGATAGATAGATAGATAGATAGATAATAATAGATAGATAGATAATAGATAGATAGATAGATAGATAGATAGATTAGATAGATATGATAGATGATAGATATAGATGGATATAATAATAGATAGATAGATAATAGATAGATAGATAGATAGATAGATAGATAGATAGATAGATAGATAGATAGATAGTTTGGGCAGCGTATACACACAGCTTGGTTGCACTGCACCCATGATAGGTTATTACAGATGCCCACTCTTTGATATTTTGCACTGTCTGAGCTCCTGATCCTATTATTGGGAGAGCCTCTTCCTGGGTCATCTGTGCACTTTTCGTTAAATACTTCAGCGTTTTATAGCCAATTCCAATTAGGATTAGAACAGGATTTACCTAACACCAGATCTGTCAGATGGACCAGAGAGCAAAACCAAATCTTTACAGAGCAAACACAACAAGTCCAAGAATTCCTCCCCCCCAAGCCCTTCGCTGACTCCATATATTGGGAATATTGATCTCATTTTCATCTATTTATTCGTTAAAAAAAAAGCATTTCTTAATTAGATTAAGATGTAAAATTAGCTATTTGCATTTGTACATAAATTTAAAATATATAATAGATAAAAATATAGAAATATAGAAAATAGTTTTAAAAAAAGGGTTAGATAGAACTAAATATAGGTAGATGGTAAATAATACAAATCGAAAAAAGAGGGATAGATGATAGATAGATGATAGATAGATAGATAGATAGATAGATAGATAGATAGATAGATAGATAGATAGATAGATAGATAGATAGATAGATAGATAGATAGATAGATAGATCTTTACACCTGCACATTTATATCTTCGATGCAGTACACAGGCAGTCAGAGGACCCTCTCAGCTCTGCTACATGTCAGGTCGGCGCCCCCGGTTGTGGTGCAGACTTTGGGGTCTTGTGTCGGATCCAGATGAGCTGTTTTGACTGATTGAACAAGAGATTACACGGATTCATATACAAAGCTTCGCTAATAGACGTGAGAGGCGCCTGTTCACACGGAGCAGGGTAATTAATGATATGAATCAATTAATTTGACTTTTATTATGCTCACAAAAAAACAGCAACAAACGAATTGGTGACTATCTGTCCTCCCTCCCAGTGCAAAAATTTACACCCCTCCTCCTAAACACAAGTCAGGGGACTCCACACCCCAATCGGGTGAGAATGACCAGAATAATCGCCTGCAAAGAGCTGACAGACAATTAATAACGAGGCCAATTAGAGATGTGATGATTATTTAGACAGGTTCCGGCTACTGTTCCCTCCACAATTGCTGCTCTAACGCGAGATTTGTCGCACATAAAATAACACAAACAGGTGCAAAAATATGCGTGAAAATGACAGAATGAACTAAATAAATACAGAGAAAATGCGAAATGTAAAGATGAAACGATATTGTGTAGTTTATTGGTTATATCGCCTTTTATTCCTGGGTATGGATTATAACGCACAATGGTATCCGGATAAAATAGATACAAAATCACACCGATCGGCGAATACTAATACAGCAGCGTTATAGTGGTAATGATATCACAGCGACACCGTTACTTTGGCCTCTCACCAGCTCTTGGTCTCGGAGCTGACACTTCAGGCAGGAGCAGCGCGGTGACTGACACAACCACATGATGAGAGTCGCAGGATTAGTCACATTAAGATGTTATTTGTTCACACAGAAGTGAAGACAGCAATTGATCCGGGTGTCAATTATGGATGTTTTAATTAATGCAAATGTTGGAAAAATGCAAAACTAAAGTATGAGAAAAGGATATAAAATGAGAAGAGAAAAAATAAAATGAAGAAAAAGAAAGATATGGCATGAGAGATAGAGAGATAGAGATAGATAATGGAATAGAGAAAATAATGTGTAGAAGGAAGGATGAAAGAAGGATGGAAGAAAGAAACAAAGAAAGGAAGAGAAAAAGAAAAGAAAATAACAAGACAGAGAGGTGACAAGAAATAGAGAAATGATAGTTAGATGATTTTATATATGTAAATATAGGTATATCAGATCATAGAAAGATACAAAACATATATTAAGGTATATGAGAAATCTAGATATAATATGGATCGATAGACAGATAATAGATAGATACATGATAGATAGATAATATATAGATAGATAGAGATAGAAGAGAGAGAGAGAGAGAGAGAGAGAGAGAGAGAGAGAGAGAGAGAGAGAGAGAGAGAGATAGATGACAGATGATAGATAGATAGATAGATAGATAGATAGATAGATAGATAGATAGATAGATAGATAGATAGATAGATAGATAGATAGATAGATAGATAGATAGATAATGGATAGATAGATGGATAGATAGATAGATAATGGATAGATAATAGAAAGATAGATAGATAGATAGATAGATAGATAGATAGATAGATAGATAGATAGATAGATAGATAGATAGATATGATAGATAATAGGATAGATAATAGGATAGATAGATAGATAGATAGATAGATAGATAGATAGATAGATAGATAGATAGATAGATAGATAGATAGATAATGGATAGATAGATAGATAGATAGATAGATAGATAGATAGATAGATAGATAGATAGATAGATAGATAGATAGTAGGTAGATCATGGGCAGATACTTTTGCAGCTTTTCCCTCCTGTCCTGATCTCTGGGATCTCACATTACACAATAGACTCAGAGGACAATTAACCTGTGAATCTCCGCTTCCGCTGTGTTCTCAGGTGGGCGCTGCGCTGTGTGCAGTAAATAGCGCCTCATTTCCGCGGCTTTCACATGCTAACAGCGCCGTGATTGCCTCCTCGTCACCCGCGCTGCGCTTCCACCCTCTATAGCGCCTTTGTTGTGATGGCTTCTTTACATGTAATGCAGCCATCACTCGCTGTCCTCTGCAGCAGCTGGCGCCCCTGCTCCTCTGCCCACCCTTTGCCTCCTAGCACCTGGCAGAGATTTGGGTCAGGTCTTGATTGCACTCCCACTACCATTCCTGCCACCAGAACACTCTTTCCTAGCTCCTACCAGTCACCTGCCCGCATGCATGCTGTTACAGCTTCTCCCCATATAGACCCCTGTGTTAAATCCTGCCCAGGTGACATGACATGCAGGGTGGGCTTACAGCCAGGATGCATGCATTGCCGGGGAGGCATGGTGAGGGTCGCAGCTCCTGTGCCAGGGTGATGCCAGCTTGCCTCATTCTTGCAGATGATGGGAGTTTGTGCTACTGATGTCTCTTTGTTGACAATTTCATGAAACAACTTGAGTTGTGCATGGTTTGGCTGGTGGGGGGGTGCAGGCGGGGGGGGTCTGTGACGTCAAGTGGTCATGTGACCCCCTGCTAGTATATCTTTAACTGGAAAGTAATCTATCAGACAGTCTTTGCAAAGAGGACTTTAAAAGTGGCTGAGTGGGTAGAGCCGGCTATCACCTGGACACCACCCCTGCCACCCTGTGCACAGTGTCCTGGAGCCAGCCCTGCATTGGACACTCAGACATCGTCTCCTGTGGACTCTGCCACACTCCCCTCCTGCACCCTGGACAATCTGCTACCTCCAAGACTGGAGAGAGGGTGGGGGCACTGGAGAGGAGCTCAGCACAGGGCTGTGTGTCTGCACAGGATCTAAGCACTAGCTGACTTGCTTGCTGCAAGTTGGGTGGCCCTCAAGACTCAGCTGAGGACTTTCTGGAAAATTGGCTTGTCTTTTGCCTTCATTCCTTCCCCTTTGCGCTCCATCCCTAGCAGATCAGCCTGGCCAGAAGCTGTGATGACCCTATCTGGAGGCAGCAGTGCCAGTGACATGTCGGGCCAGACTGTGCTGACCGCTGAAGATGTGGACATTGATGTGGTGGGAGAAGGGGATGAGTCCCTGGACAAGGACAGTGACTGTGAGAGCCACCCTGAACATATGGAGGATGTGGAGGATCTCGGGGGCAAGGAACTAAGAAGCCCCTCAGACAGTGCCAATGAAGCAGAGGGCAAAGGAGACCTCCAGGACGGGAGTGCACCCATCCAGAACAAACCCAAGAGCAGCCTGGTGAAGCCTCCTTACTCCTACATCGCCCTCATCACCATGGCTATCCTACAGAGCCCGCAGAAGAAGCTGACCCTCAGTGGGATCTGTGAGTTCATCAGCAATCGCTTCCCTTACTACAGAGAGAAGTTCCCGCCTGGCAGAACTCCATCAGGCACAACCTGTCCCTCAATGACTGCTTCGTCAAGATCCCCAGAGAGCCTGGCAACCCTGGCAAGGGCAACTACTGGACCCTGGACCCCCAGTCTGAAGACATGTTTGACAATGGCAGCTTCCTGAGGAGGAGGAAAAGGTTTAAAAGACATCAACCTGACAACTTGAGGGACCAGACTGCACTTATGATGCAGAGTTTTGGGGCTTACAGCCTGGCCAGTCCCTATGGCAGGCACTATGGGCTTCATCCTGCAGCCTACCATCATCCAGCTGCATTGCAATACCCCTATATACCCCTGTAGGGCCCATGCTGCCCCAGCTGTCCCCCTATTGCCTTCCACTGAACTCAGCAGGAAAACCTTCAACTCCCAACTCAGTCCCAGCCTCCAGCTGCAGCTGAACAGCCTGAGCACTGCAGCCTCCATCATTAAATCTGAGCCCAGCAGCAGACCCTCCTTCAGTATAGAGAACATTATTGGGGTGTCAGCGGCCTCCTCTGCACAGACTTTCCTGAGACCCCCAGTGACTGTACAATCAGCCTTGATGAGCCACCAGCCCCTGTCACTCAGCAGAAGCACTGCCACCATCACCCCAATATTAAGCGTCCCCACAAACCTCTTATCAGGACAATTCTTACCTACAGCCGCTGCAGTAGCCAAATGGCCAGCGCAATAATCCCAGGCAATCACAAAAAAAATACTTAAAAAAAATATGAACCCATCAAAAAAGGACTGCTGTATTGTATCTGTACATCCCTGGAATGCATTGTGTACAGGTAACAACCTATAGATCATTTGTAAATATTTGTATCAGAAAAAAAAATACAAGAAATCCTTATATTTGATCGATTTTCCTTTCTGGGTTTTTATTTTTGTAAGAAAACTGTTAGATCTAGAGCACTGAGCTTTCATTTTTGTTGAAGGTTCACTTACTTTATGAAAACGGAAAAAAAATTGTAGAAAATAAAATTTTAATTGATACATTTTCAAGAAAATTGTAAAAAAGGAAAAGGCGATTCTCTAAAATAAGTCTGTTTCTATATGAATGAAGATTCTATGTATCTAAGTGTTAATCCTTCATGTTGTACACAGTTTTGTAAATAAATTTTTTAAAAAATGTTCCATTGTCTCCTAATGTTTTTATTATTATTAATAGTAGTATTATTAGTATTATTATGATCGGGAATGAGAAGTGTCGGGAAATATATGCGGAGGGGAGAAAATTGCATAAAGGAATCTAAGGATTAATTGGAGATTGGATTATTATTATTAGCTTTATTTTTTCTTACAAGACACAATTATATATCTGACAAGTTGATTATATATTAGATTATTTTATACATTTTTACTTGTATGTTTTCTTATGTTTATTCTGCATATTATCCAATATTTTTACTCATATGTATCTATTTCACTATTCATGTTTTTCTCACCCTCTCTATCAAGTATCTATATCTATTTATCTATCTAATCTATCATATCTATCTATCTATCTATCTAATATCTATCTATCTTATCTATGTGTTGTTCTCACCCTCTATCAAGTATCTATCTTTCTATCTACTATTATCTATCTATCTATCTATCTATCTATCTATCTATCTATCTATCTTATCTATCTATGTGTTGTTCTCACCCTCTATCAAGTATCTATCTTCATCTATCTATCTATCTATCTATCTATCTATCTATCTATCTATCTATCTATCTATCTATCTATCTATCTATTTTTCTCACTCTATCAAGTATCTATCTATCATCTATCTATCTATCTATCTATCTATCTATCTATCTATCTATCTATCTATTATCTATCTATGTGTTGTTCTATCTGATATCTAAATTCTACCTATATGATATCTATCTTCTGTGTGTATATTTTATCTTTCTATGTGAACATATATCATATACAACTTTTACAATTATGCATATATTTTTGTAAACGTTGTATAAAATTGACAAATAACTACCACTAATATTCCTATTTTAAGTATTTTTTTTTTTTTTTTCAACTTAGATATCAAATAGATAAATAAATTGATGGATTGATATCGGTATGGGATTAATTTTATTTAATATGAAGTGAGAAATATCAGATATGAAGCTATAGATTGGGATAAATATTAGATAATGTAAAGCTATAATTATTATTATTATCAATAGTAAATAATAAATTTCTAACACCTCTAATAATACATTTACTGTTTTGAAATTGTATTTTATTTCTCTCCGATGATCTTCTGTTGTCTGCATTGACCAAGAGTTAATAATAATAATAATAATAATAATATATAATAATAATATTTGTAAAGGGTCTGGATAATTGTGCAGTCTTTCAGGCTGCAGAGCTGTCCCCTGATGAGGAGGATATTTGGAGCAGGGCTGAGTGTGACTTTTAGGGCTGGGGTAATATTATCCCTGCACTGAGTAAACATTTATGCTCCTGTATAAATATAAGGGAATAAAAGACGATGAGAGAGCGGAGAGTTTATAAATAAGAGGAGTCACCTGAATACAGGGGGGATTATGTATCACACAGAGCGCAGGGCACATGACACCCTCAGCTCCTCCGTGTGCGGCGGCGGCGGCGGCTGCTGCAGTTATAAAACTTGCTTCACAGTTGTGTCTGGTTAATCGGTTCTGAGTAAACAGCAAATGGTCCTTCATTTGTACAAGAGGGAGGTTAGGACTAAATATAGCAGATCCCCCTGGGAAAAAGGGAAAGGACTTGTCTTCTTGAATTCACTTTTAGGCTCAAGAAGCTGCTGATCCGATGCTTCTAAATAGCATTGGATAACAGGGTCTCATTCCAGTCCTGATCCTTTGTTACTTATAAAATTACTTCTTCATATCTCAGTACATAGCAGCCATGCCTCAGCCTGACAGGAGCTGCTCAGACCATTTACCCTGCAGGAGAGGGCTGCTCCCTGCAAAACCAGGCCTGCTGCAAGAACAAGAACTGGAGCATTGCGATCCAAAATTATACAACTAGAATTATTTTATTACTATACTGATATTTTATTCCATCCATTTATAGCATCACTCAATGCTGTTACCATCTGCATCATCTCATTATTGGTATATGCTATTATCAAACATCCAATACTAGATATTTCTTATCTTATTACTTTACATCATTATTATCTTCCTGTTCCCTCTACTTCTCCAGTCCTGCTTGTATCATGATATTAAACTTAGATTATCAATGTCGATGGTATTATTCGATTATTACTGTTTTGCTTTTACAACTACTATGCTAGTACTTACAACAATCCTCAAGAAAATTACAATATTAATGTCATTACTATTATTGGATTATTACTATTTTGCAATAATCACTATTCTGCTATTAATTGTATCATTTTATTAATGTTAGATTTGTAGTATCATTGTTTAGTGTGTGTGCTATTTTGAAATAATTGCTTTCCACAGTAATATATATATATATATATATATATATATATATATATATATATATATATATGTGTGTGTATGTATATATATATATATTTTTTTTTTTATTTTTTTTCCTTTGGGAGGCGGGAGTCACCCAAATTTTTTTTGCTATATTTCTTGCACATATATTTATTTTCAATTTTCTTTTACTTTTTTTAAATTAAAAATTCTACATTTAATCCTAATTTTATATATTTTATATTACATCAAGTATTAGCATTTTATATTGCAACATGTATTAACTTTTCGGCAATTTTCCCCTTATTTCATCTCCCTCGCAAAAAAAAATAAAATAAATGATTATATATATATATATATATATATATATATATATATATATATATTTGCTTAAATAATACAGCACATTAGTATGTTGAATATGTTAGAAATTGTTATACTTTTTTTTCCTTTTGCTTTTGGTCCATAACCAGTTTTGTTGGTATGTTTGCTAGAAAAAAAATGTGACTAGTTTAATAGAAAAAA
Organism: Oophaga sylvatica; assembly: GCA_033576555.1. NCBI lineage: Eukaryota > Metazoa > Chordata > Amphibia > Anura > Dendrobatidae > Oophaga > Oophaga sylvatica. Next base: position 79,270,937 of record JARQOD010000009.1, read on the forward strand.
AATACAAGCTAATGAGTATAATTAGCAAATGACAGCTACAGCCCACCGCCAGGCTAGAGAAATAGCATGCTTGCCAGAGTTTGGACAGCTGTGTTCTCTGCTCTTATGGGGTCAAAGGGGGGAGAAAAACTAGCAGCAGACAGGTATCACTGTACCGCTGTCACTATGGCGACCGTCTGCAGCTCCAGCAGTGTCCTCTAGGTGGCAGAGCAGCAATACTGCAAATGGGGGATTTTATCATTCAGTGATTCCTTTTCTTTTCTGCAAACCATGTTACATTATATTTTACTAAGCAAAGTATTAAACGAATTAATTTGCCAGGATAATATCTAACCCTGTCTGTGCATTTTGTATTTTATTTATTTTAAATAAATATAAATTAATTTAAATATTTATTGCCCTTTTTAATTATTAGTGTTATTTTTTTTTTGCACCATAGAGAGTAAAGCCAGTATGATAACAGATTGGTGTATATATTATACATTATAAATGCTTTTTTTTTTAGAAAACATCTAATTAGTATATTGCATATTAAAAAAAATGATAAAGGCATGCATAAACCTATGCATGTTTATTTAATTTTATATACCTAAATATATATAATTTATATTATTACTATATATTTTGTAAAATCATTATATATATTATGTATATATCATATTTATTGTTATTACATTATATATTATATATTTGTTTAGGCCTTTCACATGTATAATTTATAAATATGCAATATGAAGGAAAAAAGTAATAATAAAATTATTATTTATGATTGCAATTAATTTTAATGATTTTTTTTTATTTATTTAGCGCCAACATATTCCGCATTTCTACATTTCGGAAGAAAAAGTTTAAAAAAATAATAATAAAAAAAAAAAAATGAATTATATATATATATATATGTTTGTATATTATTATTATTATTATTATTATTTATTTCTATCACACCATTGATTCCATGGTGCTGTACATGAGTATATATATCTATATATATAGATATATAATATATGTATATATATTAGTAAAATATATATCTGAGCTAAAACCATGCATATGCATATAATATGAAAACCTTTTTTTTGCAACTGATTGTTTTCCTGTATTTCTTGCACTAATGAAATGTCACTTAGGGCTGAGCATTGGGATTAGCTTCCTGTAATGGTTTTGGATGGAGGTGTCAGTGCAGAGCTCAGGCTTTGTAATGTCATCTACAAGTGGTGGCTGCTGAATGGGAACTTCAGGCCTCGTCAATGTAACCCAGTCTTATTTTGTGCTTTTCGCTCAGCTTCAATAAACTATTTGACACACATGGGAAAACCTGACACTGTTAGTGACAGATGTCTATTAGTATAAAGCATAGCAGCCTGTCCTGCGGGTGTATTAAACGTAACCGGATACTAAACATGGAGAAAATGACCATGCTCTGTTCCGAACAGTTGCTGGACGCTCATCCAGGGCCAACATTTCACTGGTGATTTACAACAATGGAAAAATATCCCCTTCACTGCCCAGAAGCCCCCAATACAGCAGATCCCCGAGCAGAGGGGCCACATTCCGGCCCCAGCCATGTGCAAAGTCCAGGATAAGATGGAGCAAAGTGACAGAGTCGCCAAATGGTGGCAATAAATGTCAGAAATGTCAGAATTATAAATTATAGAAAGAAAAGAGAGAAATGCTGATAATAAAAATAAAATTATAGTATGGTGCTGTTGTTTTTTTTTCTTTACAATTCTTTATATTTTAGTAGAATTTCTCTTGAGTGCATTGGTAAAGCTGAGATTAATAAAATATATGAAAATTGAATAAATAAAAATAAATAAAATAAATGATTGTCAATAACATATATATATATATATATATATATATATATATATACACAGTGTTATTGATAACTTATTATTTCCCTTACTTTTTGTATACATTATTTGCATAGAATTATGATCTATAGCCTTGTAATCATTTATATACATGGTAAGCTATATATCATAGTCCATACATAATAAATATGCACCAAAAGCAGCAGTGTATCTATATAGAGTCTGTAAATATTTAATAACCCATACATGATATATATATAGATAGATATAGTAATAGATAGAATAGATAGATAATAGTAGATAGGTAGTAGATAGACAGATAGATAGGTAGTAGATGATTGAGGCGCTATATATTATAATTTGGGATTGTAGGCACTCTTGTGATTATTTCTGCACTTGCATTGAGCTTGCAGTGAATGAACCTATGCCTATAGGTTCTGGTACCCACAGATACAGGCTCCAGACTGCAGGGAATCTGCCATTATACACAGAGGCTGGAGCACAATGCTGTACAATACATAACACCCTGCCTGTAAATGGATCAGTCAGCGGCTTCCAGCATCACCTTATTATGTGCTGCTGTAATGTCACATCCCAGTGTGTGGCTGCAGATCTAACAGATGAGGAGCTGGGGACTCTCTCCCTGCTCAGGTCTGTGTTCTGGGTGCATTGGAGGTAATATATGTGAGAACCTGCTGTGCAGGTGACAGACACCAGCGTCACACACTGCATCCAACTCTGCAAATGATTGAGATTAAAGGCAAAATTCTAAACAAAATCTTCTGTTCACAGGAAATAATCCAATCAAAAGACCTGATTCTAATAAAATATTTACTATGGGGAAAATGTATCAAACTGCAAAATATGAAAATAAAATAATGTTACTAAAATAACAAAAAAATAAAATATCTATATATTATCTATCTATCTATCTATCTATCTATCTATCTATCTATCTATCTATCTGTTATCTATCTATCTATTATCTATCTATCTATCTATCTATCTATCTATCTATCTATCTATCTATCTATTATCTGTCATCTATCTATCTATCTATCTATCTATCTATCTATCTATCTATCTATCTATCTATCTATCTATCATCTATCTGTTATCTATCTATCTATTATCTGTCATCTATCTATCTATCTATCTATCTATCTATCTATCTATCTATCTATCTATCTATCTATTATCTGCTTATTTAGCATCTATCTATCTATCTATCTATCTATCTATCTATCTATCTATCTCTATCTATTCTATTATCAATCAATCAATCAATCTATTAAAAGTTTGCTGTTCCATTTTTTCTTAAATATCTATCTGTCTATCATTATCAAAATTGTCAAAATTATTCTATTGTGAACAGTTAAGCAAGTTGAAGATTAAATGATCTCTAAAAGGCCTTAAGCTAACGATGACACATTTCCTTTTTATTTTATGCAAAACAACAATTATATATATAGTTATTTTTTTAAATTTAAAAAATTCCAAAAAGGAAAATGGACCGATGCAAAAGTATGGAACCCTTGGAGATTTGTGTGACCAAGGTTTTGAGACCTTAATTGGCCTGATAGGGTTATGACTTGTTCACTGTCATCGTTAGGAAAGGCCAAGTGATGCCAATTTCTCAGCTTTATAAAAACCCAGCCTCCTCTAACCTTGTGCCAAAAAACAGCAGTCATGGGTTCTTCTGAGCAGCTGCCTAGCACTCTGAAAATGGTGGAGGCCCACAAAGCAGAAGAAGGCTATAAGAACATGGCAAAGTGTTTTTAGGTTGTCCTTTCCTCAGCTCAAAATGTAATTAAGAAATGGCGGCTACCAGGAAGAGTAGAGGTCAAGATAAGATCTGGAAGACCACGCAAAATTTCAGTGAGAGCTGCTTGTAGGATTGCTAGAGAGGAGAATCAGATCCCTTGTTTGACTGCAAAAGACCTTCAGAAAGATTAAGCAGACTCTGGAGTTGTGGTACATTGTTCTACTGTTCAGAGACATGCACAAATATGGTCTTCATAGAAGAGTCATCAGAAGAAAACCTCCCCTGCATCCTCACCATCAAATTCAGCATCTGAAGTATGCAAATGAACACATTAACAAGTCTGATGCATTTTGGAAACAAGTCTTGTGGACCAATGAGGATAAAATAGAAATCTTTGGACACAAAGATCAATGGTATGTGTGGAGAGAAAAAGGCACAGAATTTCAGGAAAACAACATCTCGCCAACCATTAAAGGGAATCTGTCACCCTAAATTGGTGGGATATTTAAATGATGGCAGTCAGGTCAGATGGGCGGTGTTTTGGGTACTTGCCTTAACATGTTGTTCGCCGCTGTCTCCATTATTTCTGGGAATTGTAGTCGTTGCCCTCCATATAACGCGCCTGTGCGTTGCAATCTGCAGGCAAAGCATACTGCACGTGCGCAATTCAAGATTGCAATGCGCAGGTGCGTTATATGGAGGGCAACGACTACAATTCCCAGAAATAATGGAGACAGCGGCGAACAACATTTTAAGGCAAGTACTCAAAACACCGCCCATCTGACCTGACTGCCATCATTTAAATATCCCGCAATTTAGGGTGACAGATTCCCTTTAAGCATGGGGGTGGATCAATCATGCTTTGGGGTTGTGTTGCAGCCAATGGCACGGGGAACATTTCACGGGTAGAGGGAAGAATGGATTCAATGAAATTTCAACAAATTCTTGATGCAAATATAACACCATCTGTAGAAAAGATGAAGATGAAAAGAGGAAGAGGATGGCTTCTACACATGGATAATGATCCCTAACACAAGTCAAAATCCACAATAGACGACCTCAGAAGTCACAATTTGAAGGTTTTACAATGGCCCTCACAGTCCCCGGATCTGAACATCATTGAAAATCTGTGGCTAGACCTCAAAATAGCAGAGGAAGCAAGACGACCCAGGAATCTCACAGAATGGGAAGAACTTTCCAAGGAAGAATGGATGAAAATCCCCCAAATGAGAATTGAAAGATTATTGTCTGGCTACAAAATGCGTTTACAAGCTGTGATACTTGCAAAAGGGGGCACTACTAGGTACGAAACATGCAGGGTGCCCAAACTTTTGCATCTGCTTACTTTCTTTTTTGTAATTTTTAAAATGTAAAAGATGATATTTATATATATATATATATATATATATATATATATATATATATATATATATAATTTGCCTAAAGTGCAAAGGAAATGTGTCATCTTTAACTTTAGGCCTTTTAGAGATCATTGAATCTTTAACTTGATTGACTGTTCACCGACAGTAATTTTGACCAGGGGTGCCCAAACTTTTACATCTCACTGTATGTTCATTGTTGTTGACATTAATTGAGCACTTTTTCAAGCACCTGAAAAAATGTTGTTTGCAGAATTAAAAATTGTCTTAGGGCAGGTGCAGACGAGTATATTTTATTTTCAGCAAAACAATCTGATTGCACTCGGACCAATGTTAGTCTATGGAGCCGTGCACATGTCCGATGTCTGGATCACACTCAGCCATGCAAGTCAGTGAGCCTGTGTAAAACATCGGACTACACTCGGATGACATCCGAGTGCAGTCCGATTTCCAAGCACTGACACAATGGAGGAGAAATTTGTTTCTCCATCTTCTCATCTAAGAGAATCGCATCACACTATGATCAGAGTGTGCTTGGTTGAAACAGTCATTTTGTGCTGACACAGTCCCTTTAAACCCATTTTTCCACACAGTGATTTCCTCCTTCCATCCGTAATAACATAGATATGTAGACAGATACAGAGGCAGAAATGCTTTTTGATCCTTTTTGTCAACTTTTCTTTATATATATATGGTAACAGTAAGGATTGAAGATTTCTGATGACAGAGATGAAAAAGAAATAGGTTCACTTGCCAAACAATGCTCTTCAGGATCCCAAAGATATCAAGCAGTAGACAGTAGAAGCGAATTTAGTGGCTAACAGAAGCTAACCGAGACCATGAAATGATAGTACAGAATTAGAACAGCTCCACCAGTGTCCACAGGTTGTGTCTGGTATTGCAGCTCATTTTGTGCGGCCAGACCTCCTTTAAAAATGCTTTTTTTTGTCTCGTTTATTTGATATTGAATGCATAAGCTAATGTTAATACAAGCCACTAATTGGTGTAATAATATATATTAAAAACAGATTAATCACCTTTTTGTAACAATTTTCATTCTTTTTAAGAAACAGCGACATTCCTCTCTACTTGGACATGTCTGATCCCTCAGCCACATTGATTACCAGAAAAGAATCTCTTGGAAATTGGATACGATCATAAATTTAATCATTATGAATCCAATTTATTTAGGAAAGGCATGCAAAGAGGCTATTGTAAAAAAAATAAATAAATAAAAATAAATAAATAAATAAGGGGCATAAATACTTTCTGTTACATTTAATTGGAGTTGTCAATGCCAAAACTGTATAAGAAGGTCCAAAATTGAAGATATGTCATAAACAGTTGGGATCTGCGGGTCGGGGGGCTTCCTACACTTCATGGTCTTCACAGTTGGCCATTCCTGGCTGATAACAGGGAACAACAAATTGCATCAAAAGTGACAGTAAATGGAAAAAGGAAACTTTTTACAGTTACGATCTCTTTAAATTAATCAACGCACGCTGCAATGAAGATTTATAAGAAGAATATAGAGAATAAATCTGTGTATTATGTGCTGGAGGGTTAAACCAATTATACGGAAATACACGGTGTAGACCTTCATATAATATTACTGGGGTCCAGAAGTGAAAATACATAAAACATACACTGCTGCATCCTGAATATTTAATGTCTTTATAATATACAGCGGAGGTGTAATCACAGGAATATTCACTATTTATATGGAATGGCGGCCGCCCGGCTGTATCCCTCTTCATATGATGACAATATACAAGTGAAGAATGGCAGAGGACCTAAACTTTTATAGGGTGTATGTGAGGCGTCCGGTTGATCTATGTGCTTGCTTTTCCTTCACATCTCTATTTCCAGGCACTCATTATAATATAGCGATTTATATTTTATAAGCTATTTTCCCATGACCACCGGCTATGACCCACACGGCCCATTCAGCTTTAGATTTGTCCCCAAAGTTAAATTCAAAGGAGTAACAATTTTGTTGCCTGTGACATATCCAATATTTAACAAGAGATAACGAATCTGGGGGGGATTCAAGAAAAACATGTGCAGAGAAAAAGATCTGAGTTTTACTTTGGACATTGTGGGCTTTTTGTCCACAGAAAAACTCTTGTCCTTACATTGTGCCTAGTATTGTAGACATTGTACCAATCTGGAGTTACATCCTGTATTATACTCCAGAGCTGCACTCACTATTCTGCTGGTGCAGTCACTGTGTACATACATTACAGTACTGATCCTGAGTTACATCCTGTATTATACCCCAGAGCTGCACTCACTATTCTGCTGGTGCAGACACTGTGTACATACATTACATTACTGATCCTCAGTTACATCCTGTATTATACTCCAGAGCTGCACTCACTATTCTGCTGGTGCAGTCACTGTGAACATACATTACATTACTGATCCTGAGTTACACCCTGTATTATACTCCAGAGCTGCACTCACTATTCTGCTGGTGCAGTCACTGTGTACATACATTACAACACTGATCCTGAGTTACATCCTGTATTATACCCCAGAGCTGCACTCACTATTCTGCTGGTGCAGGCACTGTGTACATACATTACATTACTGATCCTGAGTTACCTCCTGTATTATACCCCAGAGCTGCACTCACTATTCTGCTGGTGCAGTCACTGTGTACATACATTACATTACTGATCCTGAGTTACATCCTGTATTATACTCCAGAGCTGCACTCACTATTCTGCTGGTGCAGTCACTGTGTACATACATTACATTACTGATCCTGAGTTACATCCTGTATTATACTCCAGAGCTGCACTCACTATTCTGCTGGTGCAGTCACTGTGTACATACATTACATTACTGATCCTGAGTTACATCCTGTATTATACTCCAGAGCTGCACTCACTATTCTGCTGGTGCAGTCACTGTGTACATACATTACAACACTGATCCTGAGTTACATCCTGTATTATACCCCAGAACTGCACTCACTATTCTGCTGGTGCAGTCACTGTGTACATACATTACATTACTGATCCTGAGTTACATCCTGTATTATACTCCAGAGCTGCACTCACTATTCTGCTGGTGCAGTCACTGTGTACATACATTACATTACTGATCCTGAGTTACATCCTGTATTATACTCCAGAGCTGCACTCACTATTTTGCTGGTGCAGTCACTGTGTACATACATTATATTACTGATCCTGAGTTACATCCTGTATTATACCCCAGAGCTGCACTCACTATTCTGCTGGTGCAGTCACTGTGTACATACATTACATTACTGATCCTGAGTTACATCCTGTATTATACTCCAGAGCTGCACTCACTATTTTGCTGGTGCAGTCACTGTGTACATACATTACTGATCCTGAGTTACATCCTGTATTATACCCCAGAGCTGCACTCACTATTCTGCTGGTGCAGTCACTGTGTACATACATTACTGATCCTGTACTGATCCTGAGTTACCTCCTGTATTATACCCCAGAGCTGCACTCACTATTCTGCTGGTGCAGTCACTGTGTACATACATTACATTACTGATCCTGTACTGATCCTGAGTTACATCCTGTATTATACCCCAGAGCTGCACTCACTACTCTGCTGGTGCAGTCACTGTGTACATACATTACATTACTGATCCTGTACTGATCCTGAGTTACATCCTGTATTATACTCCAGAGCTGCACTCACTATTCTGCTGGTGCAGTCACTGTGTACATACATTACATTACTGATCCTGAGTTACATCCTGTATTATACCCCAGAGCTGCACTCACTATTCTGCTGGTGCAGTCACTGTGTACATGCATTACATTACTGATCCTGTACTGATCCTGAGTTATATCCTGTATTATACTCCAGAGCTGCACTCACTATTCTGCTGGTGCAGTCACTGTGTACATACATTACATTACTGATCCTGAGTTACATCATGTTCTATTAAGGAAGTGGAGTCAGACTCCGTAGCTTTAACCAGAGCTGTGGAGTTGGAGTTGGTATAAAACAGACTGATTCGACTCCTACAATATATAATACATTGGGTTTAGTAGTACAATGCAGGATGTGATGTAAATATTTTTATAATAATTTGGGAAAGTTATGAAACATCCTATAAATATTTTTCTGATCTGAGGATCTCGGCTTTTAGTGGAGATGAATCTGTGCTGCACTTTTTGCACATGCTCAATAGTGACCAGTGCTGTGGAGTCAGAAGTCAGGGAAATTGAGGAGTCGGAGTCGGAGGTTCGGCTTTAGTAAGAGTCACTCTTTCTGTTCCTCACTCGATCAGTTACCTGATTCTACGTAGTTTTCACCCAGTTGCTGGGAAGACGGCACCACATGCACATGAAATGTAAATAGAAAAATAAAAATTGTCCAAATGATAGAATTCTGTAAATGTATCTCTCCCAGATCCTGTTCAGCTCCGGGGGCACTGCACTGGGTCGTGACACTGCAGTGATGCTGCTGTAAGGGTGTGTTGGGACCAATTCATACCCTGCATACCCTCCTGATAAAACGGGTACATTTTAAGTGCAACATTGTTTATCATGTGTTTACATATGTGTAATGTACAGTTGTGTATTTTTATAAGACTAGGGACAGAGATAGGAAACTAGAGTACAAGGATAGGACATTAGTGCAGTAGTGTAAGAGCTAGATAAGACAGTTAGGAACTTGGTGTAGTAGAGTGGAGGGCACTGCAGTGCAGGAAAGTTACAGTTATGAGGGAATTTCCCAGTAGTAGTTGTAGGATATTGGGAGAAGCACTTTCTGATTAGAGTTAGTGAGTTGGATGGAGATCGGTGAGATTGTCCCAGATACGAGTTCAGTGAGAGCAACAGTTCAGGGCCATAGGGCTGGAAGTCACACGGATACGAGGAAAACGGGAGCAGGATGAGAACGGCAGTGACTAGGTTCAGTGTGATGTCATGGAACATCCGAGCCCTACGGTCAGGAAAAGGTATGGAAGAGCGATCCTTAATTTCGCCCAAGAGGGGAAAACGGGCAGGGATCCCCAAGCAAGAACTAGATTGGAAAATTGGGACTGCGGTACCAGATGGTACGTCTCAGGGGCAAGGATTGCCAGGAGAGCAAGGGACAGCACAGGTGGAAGGAACTGTGACTAATGAGAATAACTATGCGGTGTCTGTGACTGAATTGAACTTGTTGAGTAAAGATAATATGTTGAACATGGACTCGGAGTCTGTCGGTCAATGTCTGGTGGAATCTGAGGAGATCTGCAACCCTACAGTGAGTGTTGTGCATTATACACGAACCACACAACAGACGGGACATTATATTTTCTTTGCGGGGTGCCAGGGTGTGAAGGATCAGCAGCCCCTCGCCACGAGTACCACCCTGGCCACCTCATACAACATCCTTATACTGGACCCAGCACAGCAATGCCGGGCTGAACAAGAGATAAAAGCGAGGAGGTCTGGTGTACAGTCCACTCCGGGGTCAATTATGGATACTTTTCTGAATGAAACTTTCCCTCTGATTGTTCCACTCCTGGTTTTGGCTTATAAATACTGACCAAATACTGAACGTGTGAACGTGGCTGTAAAACAGCAGCTCAGTGGGGGGTTAAGTCCTGCTGGGACTCCCTGCGGAGAGGTGGTGAGATCCTTCTGTGCTCAGAGATGGTCACTTAGTGGCAGCAGAGAACTTTTACTGACACTTTCTATAAAATAAATAAAGTTGTGCCGACATCAGTCTCCATTTTATAAATCGATTTCCAGCGCTTTCTATTCTTTATACATCCGGTGGTCCCGGTCACCCATAGTGTTCACTGGCGGACACAGACAGGAAAGGGCCCCTGTGCAAGAACAATATATGGGCCCTTTGTAGTCCAATAGCTCATCGTAATGCACAAGTCCACCTGCCTTAGTGGTGGCAGTGGCCCCTTTATCCCTTGTTGCCCCAATGACATGTCCGCCCCTCTATCATTTGGTTTGGACACAATTGATGCCCCATTCTTAGAAATGCTGCACGGAATGTATTTCTGACCCGTCCAGCTCAACCATTGATGAGCCCAATGTCAAGGACGATCCCATAGGAAACAGTGGGACCAGGTAGTTTTCACCACCAAGCTGGAGGGAATAAAACCCTGAGGGAAGCTGTAACCACCCCAGACTTTCAGACTTGTCTGTTTTATCCTTGTAGAACCCATCCATGTTCCAGGAGGCAATTCCTCACCACTTTTCTTTTAGAGACGGATTTCCTACACCAATTCTTGCCATCAAATACTGGAGCTTCTCTCTTCAAATAACAATTGCTGTGTGATTAAATGATCACCTATCCATGGGATAGATTAGTGGGGGTCTGACTACTGAGACCCCCCCATCGATTCCTAAAACAAGGAACTTTTGTCCCCATTGGAATTGATCATGGGTCATGCACAGTGCTGCTACCATTCATTTTCTATGGGGCTCAGAGTCTCCAGTAGGCTCATACACACTGAATGGTGTGCATGCGTGACCATCATGCGCGACCATCATGCGCGACCATCGCTCCGTTCACATCGGATCTAGACGTTATCACCTATATTGTGCACAGATGATAATTCCTTCTCACCCCTTTAACGCCCCCCATAGTGATTGCTCAGTTGATGCCTTGGTACTGAAGTTTTCATTGATGGGCAGGTAGGGAAAGTATGAACCCTTCCCATAACACCGAGTCTCAGCACCCATCACCTTGAATCACTCCTGCGCTACAAAAATAAAAGGGAAGGATTACGATGACCTGGATTATGTACTGAGGCTGCACCAGGTATTAACCTCCTATGGAAGACTTTTTATTCAGTGGATGTTCAATGTAGCAGCTACAGATGAACTTAGCGCATCTCCTGTACTGAGCAGGGAACGGTCTCTCCAGCCATAAAATGCACTTAACAGTCTATTTAATAGTGGCGAGGTCCTTGAAAATGCAATATCCATGCTAATCTCGTCTTTTCCGAAATCACAGAGGGAAAATAGGTCAGCGGCGGACGGATTCCTCTCCTTCTGTGTGAAATGTGACATTTATTCTTATTTAAACAAGTGAGTAAACTTCGCTTAATTTTATTCCGGATTCAGTAAGCAAGATGAGAAGGTTCGAGGTGGGGGGGTTGGGGTGATTGTCAAGTTTATGAAGATTTCGTGCCTGTATCGTGTGCCGGAAAGGTGGCGGAGCAACCGCAGAATGGATCATTAAGTGTACCCGGGAAAGAACTAAACTGCCACCTTCAGGCTTTACAAGGAGTAATAGCGCCTGAACCACAAAACCCGCGTAAAAGGCGTCCGCCGCTGCCCGTGACCTGGAGGAGAACACTCGGCGACTGATGAGCCGTGCGCTAATTGTCACTTGTATTTACATGCGGACAGATAGTCATTTGGATATTTAACTTTCCTGATTGTTTTCCAATATCTCTGCAGATCACAGATGAATGAACACCGCACGACTCTGCTCAGCATCAGCCCAATAGGACCGAGCCTGGGAAAAAAAGGTCACTTGCATTTTGCATATTAAACCGGAATTATTGATACTAAGGATATATTATATTTACCTGCACTCAAAAGAAAAAAAAGCAACCTACATCACCTGGTAATGTCACCGTGCAGAATGACAAACTCAACTCTGCTGACACAGTTGCTGGAAGAGGGAGCAAAACCCTTTTCGGTCAGGAGACAAAACTCCTGCCTACCCGTTAGGTTCACCATTGACTTTAATGGAGATGTCATGCACAGACATTGAGTCTATAGGGAGTCCCTTTGTGGACAAATGCTGGAGCATCTACTTTTTTAGATATGCCATGTCTGAAGGGCTCCAAGCATATATATATATATTATATTATATATATATATATATATATATATATATAATTATTTTTATTTTTAAGCAGACTTTGCAAACTTTGCATCCATTTTCAAATCAGTTTTTAGAAGAAACCTTGCATCAGTTGCCTTTTAAGGACCAGTTTTCATTTATCTGTCCATCCGGCTTTTTATTTTTCCCTATTTTTTTGTAGCAGTGAAAACCTGGAAGGAAAGTAATGCAAAAACTGATCGTATTATTTGCTATGGAGTCCAGGGGCGGACGTATCATTGTGCAACCGATACAGCCGCAGGGGTCCAAGAGGTCAGGGGGCCACTATCACCTCCAAAACAGGAGGAATTGTGCATTATGATGAGCTATTAGACTGCAAAGGGCCAATATACTGTCCTGGCACAGGAGCCCTAACAAATGGACCATGTGTTGCGGCTTTCAAGCAGCCATGAGACATGCAGCCGCGGGGACTCAGCAATTTTTTCGAGCACGCTGAAAAATGGACACGAGCATGCTCAGATAACGCCTTATCCGGTCACGCTCGCTCATCACTAAACAGGATACAAATATGCTACATTTTGTATTTTTGTGATTCACTTCTCCAGCTTAGCCGATGGCACGGATATAAGGAAACATAGTGGTAAGTTGGCCATACACATGTGATCCATGATGGCCGTGCACTTATTCAGCCATCAGATCCTTTTGTTTCTTTTAAAGTCTATGCCTGGTTGGAGAATGCAGTTTTTGCAATTTCTTAGTTTTATTTGGGTTTTTATATTCTAGATGGACATATATAAACTAATCGACGACTCTCACACAGTCTAATTTAATAAAGTGTGCGATTTGGAAGAAAACCTGCAGATCTGACTTGACGTCGGGGACATCGTGCGACGTGTAGCTCAGCAGTGGGAACGCGTCTTGTAAATCTCACAGGTTACAACTGGAAACTTTTCCGGAATAAATAAAAATGTTGTCCTTCCTATATCGGTTTTCGGGCCTATTAATAGTGTTGGCACTTAATACCCCGGTCCACGTCAAGTCCAACAAATTACCGACCAGGTGGCCTCCTTATTTGGTATCCTGGCAAGAGGGCAGTTTGCCTTCCACCTTGGCCCACCAGATCTGTCCCCATATTAGGGAAGCATGCTCGCAGAATTGCACCTTTCCTTATGTGACAAATCCTAAATCTGAATTAATGGATCTCATGACGCTGCTTTGCCTCGTCCGGAATAAAACCAACCCCCAAATAACTCTATTAAATATACAAATAAGTTGGTTATATTTTCTTTATTTAATTTTTTTTTTTAGTCCTACATAAAAAAAATACATAAATACAAATGCATTCACTACCAATGAAACCATTTACAATTTCAAGTGCTATTTTATGAATTTCTTCTTCTTACGATTATTATTATTAATAAATAATTTCCAATTTCAAGTGCTATTTTATGCATTTTTTAATTTTATTTTTATTGTGGTTTTTTTTTGTTCCGACGTGTGCACAGATTTAGAAACGATTAATTGGAAGCGGCATCATAATAAAAAAGTTTTACAATGTATAGAATAGGTCCACTATAAAGTAACTTTTTTATTCTCTATTTTGTGTGATTATTTATATTTTTAACACTTATTGCTGTAAACTTTATATATTTAAATATATTTGTATAATTACGCAATAATGAATAGAATAAAACCCCAAATAATAATAATACAAAAGTAGTTTGTGTTTTCACTGCACGGAAATATGACACACATTTAAGTAAAAACAATATGTGTAATTTAGCCATAATTATACATGGGAGCGCCGCTTTAATGAAGTCAGCGTTACACAATTTAATAGTCTATTGAAATTGCATGAACTGGCATTGATTAACAATTACAGAAAAATCACTTGGAGGTAACATGCTTGTATTTAATTATGGGAAATTACCTGTGAAATGAACACCGTAAAACAATGGCCGAGCCTTCAAATGATAAATAATCTAAACAAAGACCAATTTAGGTAAAAAAATAAATAGATAAATAAATACATTTATTTATTTAAATTTTTTTTTATCAAATTCTTTAAATAAAAAGAAAAGAGAAAATAAAAAAAAAATATTGATTAGGAGTTTATTTAATAAAGGCATTTTATTTAGTGCCTGGTCTGTAAATCAGAAGTTTACGAGGCATTATTAATCTCGGGGCTCACATTTCGGCTCCATTTGTATGTAGCCGTAAGAAGCTTCCATAAAAGTATGAAAACCCATTACTACCTCCTGTATGCCTCCAATTTCACGCAGATGTATGGCGATTTTTTTTTTCTGTAGAGTTATGTATAATTCTCATAGAAAAACATCTTGCATGCTTAGAGATATACAGATGCGTTGCTTCTACAGTAGAATCTCTCCAGAAATACAGATTTCTTCCGTACCAAGGATTGCAGGTAAAAAAATGTATATAAAATATGCAGATTCCCGAGAATGTGAAACTTTACCACAATACTACAGTGAAAAAATCCTGTGATTTGTTACCAGGATTAATGGCAAGAATACATTTTCCCCTCTAAGTGTCACAAATGGAGAAAGTGCTGCAAAGAAAGAATGCTTTAAAAAAATAGAAGTGATTATAGTTTATTTTTTATCAATTGACAAAATGCAAAGGGAATGAAAAAGAGAAAACTAAATCCCATCAATATTTGATGACCGCCCGTAGCCCTCATCACTTCTTCTCGGCACTTGTACAGTTTTTGAATGATCTCGGCAGGAGATTGTCCCAAACATCTTGGAGACATGACCCCAGATCTTCTGTGTATGAGGCTTGTGCGGATCCTTCTGTCTCTTCATGTGATCCCAGACAGACTGGATGATGTGAGATCAGGGCTCAATGGTGGCTGTATCGAAAATCTCTTTCTAATTCTTCACGTTTTTGCTGTTTCACACCAGCAGGATCTGGCACTCCTCCAACAATGGTTCCACGACGCATATATTACATGCAAACGTGGTAAGCTCACTTTTTCTCCTTTCCTCATGATGGACAAGTATCTGCCTGCATTTCTCAGCATTGAGGACACCATTAATCTCGAAACTCAGTTTGCTGATATACAGCCCCAAACTTGCGGGATCCTCCATTGTGCGTCACAGCTCCTGCAGACCCTCATTATTGGGCAGCTCTCAAGTGAGAAAACTGCCTTGTGTCACTGCCAAATATTTCACATTGTGACTCATCAGTCCACAGCACCTGCTGCCATTTTTTACACCACAGTTCCTATGTTTTCATGCTTAGTTAGGTCTCGTTGGCCACAAATCTTCCATGTAGACCATTTCTGGCCAAACATCTCTGAACAGTAGAAGGTTTATCTGAGTCCCACAGGCTCCTGCCAGTTCTGAGTTGATGGCACTGCTGGACATCTTTCAAAGGAAAGTAAGCATGATGTGTCTTTCATCTGCTGCACTAAGTTTCCTTGACCAAATACTGAATCAGCGATCCTCAACATTCTCATTTATTGCTGTCCTTCATGCTGAAAAATCCAGGCAGATACTTATCCATCATGTAACACCATCAGGAGGCGTCTGATCAGCTCCAAATTTATTCTGCAGTCGGACAACGACTCTAAACATCCAGCCAATGTCATTAATAACTACTGTATCTTCAGTGTAAAGAAGAACATCATGTTAGGCTATAGAAGGACTTACATCTACTTTCAACTTTAAAAGCTATGAAGCTATGAAACGAAAAGTCCTGGAGGTGATGATCCAGCCCCGGAGCCCTGATCTCACATCATCCAGTGTGTCTGGGATCACATGAAGAGACAGAAGGATCCGCACTCATACACAGAAGATCTGGGGTCAGTGATACAAGATGTTTGGAACAACTTCTTGTTGAGTTCTTTCAAAAATTGTGTGCTAGTACAAAAGTACGTAGAAAAACTAGGGCGGTCACCAAATACTGATTTGATTTAGATTTCTTTTGTTCATTGCATTGATAAAAGTAAACTATGAACACTTCTGTTTTTGAAAGCTTCTTACTTTGCAGCATTTTTTTCCACACCTGCTTAAAACGCTTGCACAGCACTATATATCTGCATATAAACATATACGGTATATACTTATATATGTATGCGTGTCAATATATATCTTATTTTTACAGTCCACTTAGTAAACAGCTACCATGTAGTCCAGCCTATTTTCCTATTAATACAGAGGATTTGCCTTCATCTGGATAAATGCTATCAAACTGCTGATTGAATTTTCAATGAACCTTAGAAATAAGAATCTAAAAGTTATGCATAAAAAAAATCTGTATTGCCAAATGAATGCATGTAAAATATGGGGGGACAAATGGCTAGTAAAAGCGCGATAATTTGCTGGTAATTTTTTTTTTAATCTAAATTTGAAATGTAAAAAATGGCTTGTCCTTGATCACGTAATATTATCACATAATCTCTGGCTAATAATTGGCACGAGTTCTTACGGCATCTTTCTGAAGTGCCATTCTGATTCTACCCGGGCGGTGTAACTCAGTAAGCTATTGCCTGTGCAACTTATCTCTAAGACAGTGGTATGACATTTTAACAGAATTCACTCATGAATAAAGTATCACATGCCAAATATTACATCTTAATGTCAAACGGAGTTCAGGATGACATTAAGTCTCAATAAATACCAAGGCCGAGAAGCGTTTTACCGCAAGGGTCCGGAGCAGAACATAACAATTCCTTAATACACCGCGCTGGATCACTAGCTGTGACTACAAAAAGTAGCAATGAAATTGGTGTCAAAAAGTAAGAAAGTAATTTGCTTTTTAGTCAAGATCCTATATATTCCTTATAAAAAAGAAATCTGAGAATTTACATCCTGCAGAATCTCCTATTTGATGGATATTACCAACACAATTAAAAGGAAACTTTGCTTTTAACTTTTTTTTCTTTATTATTGTAAATTGTTTTTATGGTTGTACTTTATTGCCCAAATTCATTAAACACTTTATGCCATAAACTAATACCCAAATTGAGCAAAAACGTAAAAAAATGCCACAAAATGTATAGATTGTACGCCATGCTCATCAAAAGTTTAGGAAGTTGGCAAGGTGTGAGGGGATGTGCTCAAAAACTTTTAGACAGATTTTTAGACTTTTTATGCTGGAATATTTTGCAAATTTTGGCGCAAACCTGCACCTGCTCATAGGACGGTTATATTTCTCTTTTTACCTTTAGTATAGTGTAAAAATGTAACAAATTCTTCAACTGGTGCAAACCTTTAATAAATTTGGACCAGTGATATTTTTTTTCTTTAGAGTGGATATTAAAACATCAGTTTTATTACATTTCTACCTTTGTAACTTATAAAAAATAAAGCTTATTAAAGCACATTCCTCATCCATTTCCAGCCCATGGGATTTCTAGAATTGTTCAAAAATGTCATAAGTGTCATGGTGTAATCGACAAGATCGTCCGATTGACACTCTGAATCTCAAGCTGAGTTGCTGTTCTTGGTTGGTAATGAGGGAGTAATTATAGCTCTTGCTAAGACTGGTCCAGCTCGCCGTTGCTTTTGATATGTTCTAATTAGATTCCTTCATATACCTGCCAGTTGCTTGTTTTAAGGCCGGTGAAAGCATTCATGTAGTCTAGCAGACTGATCGGTTCTGAGAATACTTAGCTAGAGCTCTTAGTTGTTTTTACTCTTATAGCTTATAGTTTATCTTAGACCTAGGGTTCCTACTGTGTGTGAGTGTTGTATGTAAGACTTTATTTACTTTATTTATTGTCTTTCTTGTATGTCTTTTGTTCATTAACCGTTACCTGTTCATTCTTTGTGGTAATCAGGGTCCTTCTATAGGATAGATTACAGTTGGCCAGGGATTGATAGGAGACAGGGTTTACGCTGGTGCTGGACCTCTGTACCTTTAACATACTCCAGGTAGAGATTAGTTAGGACCCCAGTTTAGGGTAGCATAGACCCGTCACCTCTAGCAGAGACAGGTATAACTGATTCCGTATTGACCCACTGGACATTCTGTCAGTAATTCTATGTTATACAATATCTATGCGCATGTTATATAGTATGTTGCCCTTTTGATATAGATTACTGTCATCACATAATATATCTGCTATACAGCGTGACATAAGTCTTAAAAATGTATCTAAAATTATACAGTTACTAGAATACAAAGAAGAGGGGAGGAGGGAGATGCTGCTTCAGTTTCTCTTTTTTTATCATGCTTCGATTATTACTCTCCATATATTATGTATCATAGACTCTAATGTATCTATTCTTGTGTCCATGCATCATATGTTCCAGGGTCATTTTGGTGTTTTTTTCTATTATTTTTATTTTTATTTATTTTTTTTATTTATTTATTGCACCTATGGGATTTTTTTACATAGTGGTTTTGCTATAGCAAAATAATTTGACCCATGTGTGTAATAGGTCATATGATGTGACTTGTGCATATATATATCATATATATATATATATATATATATATATATATATATATACATATATATATATATACACATTTGTGCTCAAAAGTTTACATACCCCGGCAGAATTTTTCCTTTCTTGTCCTTTTTCAGAGAATATGAATGATAACACTAGAACTTTTTTTCCACTCATGGTTAGTGGTTGGGTGAAGCCATTTATTGTCAAACTACTGTGTTTTCTCTTTTTAACTCATAATGACAACCCAAAACATCCCAATGACCTTGATTATAAGTCACATACCCTGGTGTTTTTGGCCTGATAACATGCACAGAAGTTGACACAAATGGGTTTGAATGGCTACTAAAGGTAACATCCTCACTTGTGACCTGTTTGCTTGTAATCAGTGTGTGTGCATAAAAGCTGAGTGAGTTTCTGGGATCCAGACAGACTCTTGCATCTTTCATCCAGCCACTGACGTTTCTAGATTGTGAGTCATGGAGGAAGCAAAAGAACTGTCAACGGATCTACGGGAAAAGGTAGTTGAACTGTATAAAACAGGAAAGAGATACAAAAAGATATCCAAGGAATTGATAATGCCAGTCAGCAGTGTTCAAACTGTGATTAACAAATGGAAAATCAGGGGCTCTGTAAAAACAAAACCACAGTCAGGTAGATTAACAAAAATGTCGTCCACAACTGCCAGGAAAATTGTTGGGATGCAAAGAAAAACCCACAAATAACATCAGCTGAAATACTGGACTCTCTGAAAACTAGCGATGTGGCTGTTTCAAGATGCACAATAAGGAGGCAGTTGAAGAAAAATGGCTGCATGGTCAAGTCGCCAGAAGAAAGCCATTACTGCGCAAATGCCACAAAGTATCTCGCCTACAATACGCAAAACAACACAGGGACAAGCCTCAAAACTTCTGGAACACGGTAATTTGGAGTGATGAGACCAAAATTGAACTTTTTGGCCACAACCATAAACGTTACATTTGGAGAGAGGTCAACAAGGCCTATGATGAAAGGAACATCATTCCTACTGTAATGCACGGAGGTGGATTGCTGATGTTTTGGAGATGTACGAGCTACAAAGGTACAGGAAACTTGGTCAAAGTTGAAGGAAAGATGAATGCAGCACGTTATAAGCAAATACAGCTGTGCATGGGACGTGCTTGGACGTTCCAACATGACAACTATCCAAAACGCAAGGCCAAGTCGTCCTGTCATTGGCTACAGCAGAACAAAGTGAAGGTTCTGGAGCGGCCATCTCAGTCTCCTGACCTCAATATCATTGAGCCAGTCTGGGGAGATCTCAAGCGCGCAGTTCATGTTAGACAGCCCAGGAATCTACAGGAACTGGAGGCTTTTTGCCAAAAAGAGTGGGCAGCTTTACCATCTGAGAAAATAAAGAGCCTCATCCACAACTACCACAAAAGACTTCAAGCTGTCATTGATGTTAGAGGGGGCAATACACGATATTAAGAAATGGGGTATGTGAACTTTTGATCAGGGTCATTTGGATGTTTTGGGTTACGATTTAAAAAGAGAAAACACAGTAGTTTGACTTTGACAATAAATGGCTTCACCTAACCGGTAACCATGAGTAGAGAAAAAGTTTTGGTGTTATCATTCATATTGTCTGAAAAAAAGCCAAGAAAGCAAAAATTCTGCTGAGGTACGTAAACTTTTGAGCACAACTGTATGTATGTTTCTATGGCAGTATGGGCATCGCTCTTGGCAATGAGAGCCGGGGGTCAGCTTTCATGTTCCCTGAATATCCAGTGGCAATTACGCGCTCACAGCTTCTGCGTGCGCAAAATTGCCAGGACGTATCCATATGTCCTAGGTCCTAAAGTCCTTCCCTTCCATAATGTATGGGAGAAGTCCAAGGTCGGAAGGGGTTAAGTAAATTTGTTGCATGACTGATGACCATGTTCTGTTTTACTTATCACATCTCATTATTTTACAGTGGAAGGTGCTGGAGCAAAAGGTAAAAAAATCATAAAATTTTTGTGCAATTTTGTGTCAAATTTAGCACCATTTTGTTGCTAGAAAACTCTTCAAGGTCTCACTCCCACGTCAGTGAAAAAACGGTACTGGTGTCATCAGTGTTATTCATGAATGGATAAATAAATTACAAACCTTTTCCTATCCTTTGCAATGCTAAATATGGACAGCACACGGATGCTGTAAGTATTTTTCACGGACCCATAGACTTATATTGCCACTTTTCACCAGCGATGCCAGAGAAAAACAGACCTGTCTCTGTGAGTCCATGAAAAAACATGGCCATGTGAATAGCACCATAGGATATAATGAGTACGTGTGGTATCTATGAAAAAAACGGATAGAACACATACGTGTAGCACAGACACCTGAATGAGGCCTAAAACTAACTTATCTAGAAATGTTGAAAAGTTTAAAACTTTGCAGAATTTTACTTTTATCTGCATTTTCAACTTTGATATCATGTGTGGTCTCAATCAGCTGAGAGGGGCTCAGAAAAGACAGATAAGAGAGTTAAAAACTACCAGTCATATCGTCAAAGCGGCCTTAATGATGGATTCTCAAGCATTGTTTCTAAGGGCAGTTTGGTATTATAAAACCACAAACTCTTAGAGTCTGGCATTGACGTCTCATCAGCAGCCAGTGAGCTCAGTGTTACTGGCAGTATAGAATTAATGCCCCACTCAGAGCCACTGAGCTCTCTAACTGGCTGCCAAGCCAGAGCTGTAGCCAATGCCAGACACAGGAAAAAGAGGTGAAAGTTCATCAATGGACCTGGGGAAGGTGAGTACAGCATAGTCCATGTTTTTTTTTTTTAATACTGTAAATTGCGGTTAGGGACGAGATTTATGTGAAGAGGACAGTCCCTTTAACTCATTCTACAGCGGGCAATAAATTGTGCTATGGAAGGCACACCATGCAAAAATGCTAATGAAAAACAATTGCAAAATTTCTCTTTTGCATGCAAGAAAACTGTCCCCAAAAGGTGAGGAGTAAAAATGCCTAAAAAAGTGCAATTTATCCCAAATTTTTAGCGCAAGAACAATAATAATAAATGTGCCCCGCTGTCTGTGTAACAATTTGGTCCCCAAGTGTTTATCTCTGGGACGCTGCGGATGTAGCAGGGATGGGCAGCACGCTTTTATATTGCATATCCACCCCTGCTGTATAGATATGGATAGAAGCATCACATCAGTGAACATGTATATCCAATATTCTGCATTTTCCTAAAAACAGGCTACAGGTCCATTTCAAGTAGGAAGCCTATTACATTCCTAGTGGTTACCAATGCAGCCACTGAATGGTCTCCTGTCCTTTTAAGCTCCTTTATGGGCTGCGCGCCATAGAGCTCATCACATGATCCCTATCAGACAAGCGGGACGTAAATTTTCTATACAATCTGGTCTGGGATGGTTATTAGGTGCAATGTAGTACTGAAATACTGAAATAAAGCTTTTGCGTTATATCATAAAAGTGACTGCAACTTTAGACTTTGTGTTTCAACTCACCACCATTTTTAGGATCTCTGTTTGCTACAAAAAATTGGGGATATTATTTACGTTCAGAATATGCCCTGACATTAACATACAGGAGATGCAAGACTTGTTAGAAGACTCCTCTCTGATACATTGTAACCAGCCCTGCATTTAAACACAATAATGATGGAAGTAAACAAACTTACAGAAACTTACTAAACTTACAGAAACATACTAACTTACAGAATTAAAAGTGGCAGAAGTTTCCATTATATGACTATCTGTAAACCCCTTTTCCAGGCTTTCTGAGATAGTGATATAATATTAAGCTGCTTGGAACCATAAAGGACAGGTAGCACTGTACAGCGTTACTGATAAGCAATACAAATCTTGTCATTTGTACAGTTATTATCTCGCAAGATTAAGGCTGTGTGCACATGTTGCGTTATTGCTGCGTTTTTTTCTGCACAGATTTGTCACAAAAAAGGGTCTCCTGATGCCAGCAATGTGAATGAGGTCTTGTGCACACTTTGTTTATTTGTGACTTGCAGATTTAGTGCAGATTTAAATCTGCAGAATGTCAACTCTTTCAGCGATTTTACTCCAGATTTCACCTAGACTAATGAGTAGGAAAACAATTGCACCAAAAACAAGGCAAAAACGTGTGTTTTTTTGCCACTGCATTTTTCCTGCCAAGAGATGCAGAAATTTCTACACCAAAAACTTAAAATGTGCCCATACCCTATCACTTGCCATCAATCACTTTGGCCAATAGCATCAATTGCATAGTAAAAGGATAAAACACATGCTGGCAAATAAAAAAAAAAAGTTGCAGTGACATTATAGCTACAGCTCAAAGAAGCTGCAATGTTTGAATGTGGCATGACCCCGCATCCCATACTATAACCCTACATTCCCTTCTATCCTAGGTGCCATCGGTCATCTGCCCAGTTATGGGTTATTAGCTAGTAATGACCCCTCATTAGTTAATGTAGTTAATGAATGCACATAGCCGCTCCTTACTGTGAAATAAGCCAGGACAGCAGCGTCGGTGCCCATCATCATCCTCTCTCTCTATCTACTTTTCCCGTAGCCTGATCCCACTAGTCCAGAGGGCTGAGCGAGCCCCATTCACAGGGAGCAGTGGGCAGAGTTTGGCGTTGTTTATTAGAGCTATGTATGTGTGGACCATCTCTTGTGGCCTTTGATGTCAGATCAGGATCGCGCTCTTTGAAACTGTACACTCCTTTTTTTTTAACATCTTCCCGGAGAACAGTATGCGGCTTACGAGGCCAGAAACCCTAGAATGTGCAGTAGAGGCCCTTGTGTGCGTTCCTTGGCACTGGCTCTCAGTACTGCGGGAGCCTCACCCAGCACCGTACCCAATGGCATTGACATGACTGTTAACCCTCTGAGGGGCTCAGCTTAAAGTTTCTTAATAAGCTGGAAAATCATGAGCCCACCCTGTAATTTACATACTAATGTAAGTTATACTTGGAGGGGAGAAAGACCCCTGAGGGTACTTGTTGGTGTTGCTGCTAGCACACTATAGCTGATTGTGGTAAATTATACTTGGCAGTGAGTGTTCAATTTCCCAGCAGCGCCACTACTGGAGAAATGAAGTATTTCACACTGTCCATTTAGATCAATGGATTGCTTGTGTAATGCAGGACTGGACTAGTCCTCCAGAGAGAGAGACGCTCTTTACAACCACACAATCATGTAACCAAGAAATGAGGACCCCATTAACTCACAATTCACTAACAGGATATATGAAAACAGGATGAATCTGGAGATCCGAGGTTGTTCTCGCACCAACCTAAATTATAGGTACTGTGAACATATGGACATGCCACCAGTCCTGATACTGACCTCTCCTGAATCCAGCATCAGGATTCCTGCTGTCACTGGGTCCTTCTGCTCTTTTTTACAGGCCGACTCAGGTGGCACCACACCACTTGAGTATTCAGGTAGTTGGCATCCATGCTGATTCCATTAACTAATTGTGTAAAAGCTGCCTTAAAGAAGCCCTCCCCATTAAAAGTTTTTGTTTCCTCTTACTCAATTGCAGTCAGCATATTATATAGCACTGTGTTCTTAAAATTGCTCATTTTCCTTTCTACCCAGCTAATTCTTCTCTTTTCTCGCTCTATGTAGAAACAGGAAGTCTCTATTCCCTATTCCCTGCATTTATCATTCCCTTCTTCAATTCGGGATCCAGCTGTTCCTCTACCCTGTCATAGACTTTTGCAGTGACTCGTGACTTGTGCAGGGAAAATTGACCTCCTGTTTCTACATAGAGCTTAGAAGGATTCAGCTAGTTATTAATCACGTGATGTCATAGACCTAATGAAAAACAGAAGAAATAACTGGGTAGAAACACAAAATGAGCAATTGTAAGTGCACAGTGCTGTATAATATTATCAATGCAATATATTAAAAGGATAAAAATGTTCGTTAACATTCCCAGATTTGCTACATCACTGAGTGACAGTCAACTCTATTGTACTACTGCCAGCTCTGCATTAGACTCTGTGACAAACTCAGTCCTGCTATATTACTGAGTCAACTCTGTCAGCTCTGCATTGGACTCTGGGACAAACTCAGCTCTGCCATATTGCTGAGTCTACTCTGTTATAGCACTGTCAGTGACGTAATGACCATGGTCGCGACTGGGCCCATGAGGATGAGGGGACTGCCGACGGCTGCATAAATATGCACATTTAGCTGAAGTGTATTGCGGCGCACAGACCCGTCGGGTTCATTCGTGGCAATACATGCTGCCAGCCAATCAGAGGCGAGCAGCTGACATCGGCGTGCACGTGACTGTGAGCGCATGGGCAGTGACATCATGATCCCGTCTCTTGCAGTAGCTGAAGTCAGCTGCCAGCTACAGAAGAGGACACCGCACAACTGGGGGAGTGGAGAGAAGGTGAGTATAAGTATAATATTTTATTTTTTTCTATGCATTAAAGAACAGCTGTGAAACAGAGGTCATAGTCCAGGATGGGGGGTATATATACCAGGATTAGGGAGATACATACCAGAATGAGGGATATATATTTACAAGGATGGGACCCAATATAAGGGATATATATACCAGGATGAGGTACAGGATAAGTGATGTATGCCAGGTGTGGGGATACACAGTGACATGTAAAATTTTGGGCACCCCCGGTCAAAATTACTTAATTAATAATTATTGCCAACAATTAGGCAAGTTGAAGATGAAATGATCTCTATAAGGCCTAAAGTTAAAAATGACACATTCCCTTTGTATTTTAGGAATATATGTAACGGGTCTGGGAGGCGGAACCACTGAGCTTTATTATACAAGGAGGCTTTCCTTGTAAAGGAGCGGGTGGCGCCCTGGGAGACGGACAGGAAGTCACTGCAAGTGACGGGGGCAGTCTTTGGACAGACAGGTGGGAGGTCACGGCAAGTGACCGGGGCAATCTCTGGATAGACAGGCGGGTAGTCACGGCAAGTGACCAGTGCAGTCTCTGGGTAGACAGGCAGGTAGTCACAGCAAGTGACCGGGACAGTCTCTGGGTAGACAGGCAGGTAGTCACAGCAAGTGACCGGGGCAGTCTCTGGATAAACAGGCGGGTAGTCACGGCAAGTGACCGGGGCAGTCTCTGGATAAACAGGCAGGCAAGGGGCCGGGGCAGTCTCTGGATAAACAGGCGGGTAGTCACGGCAAGTGACCGGGGCAGTCTCTGGATAAACAGGCAGGCAAGGGGCCGGGGCAGTCTCTGAATGGACAGGTATATATGACCTGAGATGGTGGAGCCTCCCGGTAGGCTAGCAGGCAGAAGACAGATGAACGCCCCCAAGTGAGCAGGCGAGAGTCTCTGGAATAGCCAATGGACACCGCAGGTGATGGCCGAACCTCCAGGTAGGCTTGCAGGCAGATGGCGGATGAGCGCCCCCAAGTGAGCAGACGAAAGTCTCTGGAATAGCTGATGGACACCGCAGGTGATGGCCGAACCTCCAGGTAGACTTGCAGGCAGATGGCAGATGAGCGCCCCCAAGTGAGCAGGCGAGGTACTCTGGAATTGCCGATGGTCACCGCATGTGACGGCCAAACCTCCAGGCAGGCTTGCGGGCAGGTAGCAGAAAGCAAACTGGCAGGAAACAGGCAGGTAACTGGTAACGGACCCTGAGGGCTAAAGCAGAGTAGTGAACAGTGCAATAACAACATTGCTCGGGCACCTCCATTAAGGAGGAAGTACTTTATATAGGGTGGAGTCCTCCGGCATTGGCGGGGGACCTTTTTGAAAGATGCGCGCGGACCCTTTAAGAGCGGGGAGCGCGCGGCGCGCGCGCCCTAAGTCCAGTAGCAGGGAAGGAGCGCGCGGCCCCAGCAGGGCGGAAGGAGGACGCTTAGCGCGGGTAAGAGGGGCGACGTCCCTGCCTGGCAGAGGACGCTGTCGCAGGGGAACAGCGTCCCTGCCTGGCAGAGGGCAGGGACGCCGACGCTACAGTACCCCCCCTTAGGCCCCCCCCTTTTTAGGCCAGAAAGAAATTTAGCTAGGATGAGAGGGGCATGGATGTTCTCCCGAGGCTCCCACGTTCTCTCCTCAGGACCAAACCCCTTCCAATCCACCAGAAAGTAGGTCTTTCTTCCTACCCTTTTTGTGGCCAGAATGTTCTCAACCTCAAATTCGTCTTCAGCAGACACTGGAGCAGGAGGTGTACCTGTAGACTTGACAAAAGAGTTAAGTACCACCGGTTTGAGGAGAGATACATGGAAGGAGTTAGGAATCCGCAAATTGGCCGGGAGTTTCAATTTATAGGACACCGGGTTGATCTGACTGATGATCTCAAAAGGACCGATGAACCGAGGACCTAACTTGTAGGAAGGAATCTTGAGCCGGACATACTTGGACGAAAGCCAGACCTTATCCCCAGGACGGAATTGAGGAGGATCCAAACGTCTTTTGTCAGCATGTTTCTTCATGCGCTCGGATGACAGAATGAGTGCGGACCGGGTACTCTCCCATATGGAGGAAAATTCGTTAACCAGAGATTCCGCAGCAGGATTGTCCACAGAGATGGAGACAGGAACAGGGATCCGGGGTTGTTGACCGAAGACTACAAAAAACGGAGATTTGGAGGAAGATTCGCTCTCGTGATTGTTGTAAGAGAATTCGGTCCAAGGCAGGAGATCCACCCAGTCAGAATGGTGGGCATTAACGAAGTGCCGGAGATAACTGGTCAGATTCTGATTGATTCGCTCGACTTGTCCATTGGACTGCGGGTGGTAAGCGGAGGAGAAATCCAAGGTGACGTCTAGCAACTTACAAGTGGCTCTCCAGAAACGTGAGGTGAACTGTACCCCACGATCCGACACAATGTGACGAGGCAGACCATGAAGACGGAAGATGTGGCGGATAAAGTCTTTAGCCAACTCGGGTGCAGACGGAAGTCCTGGCAGGGGAATGAAGTGAGCCATCTTGGAAAATCGGTCAACGACCACCCAAATGACCGTACAACCGGCAGAGACGGGCAGATCTGTTATGAAGTCCATGGCTATATGCTGCCAGGGAGCAGCGGGTACAGGAAGCGGAAGAAGACGGCCGGCAGGCAGGTGTCTCGGAACTTTGTTGCGGGCACAGGAGACACAGGCAGAAACAAAGTCTATTACGTCCTTGTGCAGGGTAGGCCACCAGTAATGCCGAGTAATGAGCTGGAGGGTCTTTTTCTGACCAGCGTGGCCAGCTAGTTTAGACGAATGACCCCAGTGTAGGATTCTATCCCGATCGGTTACTGATACGAACGTCTTGCCAGGAGGGAGACGATTTAGACTCACGGGAGACACCCGCATCACTCTGGCGGGATCGATGATATGTTTAGGTTCCTCCTCGAGATCCGACACCAGGAAGGATCGGGACAAGGCGTCCGCCTTGATGTTCTTGTCGGCCGGGCGAAAATGTAAGAGAAAATCAAAGCGGGCAAAAAACAAGGACCACCGGGCTTGGCGAGGGTTAAGTCTCTGGGCATGCTGGAGGTAAGCCAGATTTTTGTGGTCAGTGTAAATGATTACCGGATGAAGAGCCCCCTCGAGTAGGTAACGCCACTCCTCCAATGCCAGCTTGATGGCCAATAACTCTCGGTCTCCTATGGAGTAATTGCGCTCAGAAGAGGAGAAGAGTTTGGAGAAGAAGCCGCAAGATACCATCATCCCGAATGAAGATTTTTGAGTAAGTACCGCTCCGGCTCCAGAAGAGGAAGCGTCCACCTCCAGGAAGAACTGCTTGTTGCCGTCCGGGCGATGCAGCACTGGAGCGGAAGAGAAGGCCTGTTTTAAAGAAAGAAAGGCCTCCTCTGCTTCGGGCGTCCACTGTTTGGGATTAGCATCCTTGCGGGTGAGCGCGGAGATTGGAGCAGTCCGGGAAGAGAAGTGCGGTATGAAAAGACGGTAATAATTGGCGAATCCCAGGAACCGCTGAATGGCCTTCAACCCCTCCGGTCGGGGCCATTTCTCGATGGCAGACAGTTTCTCCGGATCCATTCATAGGCCTGTCTGTTGTGAATGGGTTTGAGATGAGTTCTGAGCAGAGGCTCCCTCTGGTGGTTACAAGCGGTACTAGTGAGGATTGGGAATCAGGTGTTACTGATTGGTCTTATTTAAGGGAATCATTTTCCCATCAGGGTTGCCGGTGATCAATTGTTCTGGTCTGAGTCCTTCTTTCCAGTTTCCCTTGTAGCCTGCTGTGTCGTGTCTGCATCTCCTGCTATCAGATAAGACAATTTCTTATTTTGTGTTTTTGCAATATTTTTGCATTTTGTCCTGCACTTCTGTGGGGGCCTTCTGGGTCCCCTCCGGGGGCTTTTGCCCTCTCAGTTTAGTCCAGCCACTGTGTTTTGTACTTTTGCTTTTTGCAGTTTTTTCAGTGGCTGCTGTTTTTGTTACACCAGAGAGCTAATTTAGGTGGTAGAGGTCGTGTGATCTCAGTTGATTTTGAAATTAGTAGAGTTGGTGCTTTTCAGGGTTTTCTGGGATTGCAGTAAGTACCCTTCCTGTCCTTTTCTATTTAGATAGTTTGGGCCCCAGCGTTTGCTCATACTATTTTCTTTCTGTGTCAGTATTTCCTCTTGTCTAACCGCCATTACATGTTTGGGGGCTTTCTATTATCTTTGGGGTTCTGCTCCGGGGCAGATAGCTTTCCTCTTTCTATCTTTGGGTGTAGTTAGTTTCTCAGGCTGTGACGAGGCGTCTAGGACCATCGTAGGAACGCTCCACGGCTGCCTCTGGTTGTGGTGGTTAGTCAGGGTGCTGCAATCTCATAGATTCCAACTGCTCTGGTGTATTTCCTTTTTTGCCAGCACTCCTCAGCTACCGTAATATAACAGTATCACCGGCCATAAAAATTGTATGGTACTCACAGAAGGGAAAAAATATTTTGAAGGAAGAAAAGTTGTCAGAGATATTTTTCTGTTTGTTGCATTTTTTTTTTTTTTTCCCTCTGTATCTCTGGGTGCTGGGGAGGATCTTTTCTCCCAATGGAGTTTGCACAGTTGTCTGGCCGTGTGGATCAGCTTGCCACTGAGGTTCAGTGTATTGCTGCATATCTTGCTGGGTTGCCTGTTGTGGAACCTAGGATCCCCATGCCAGATTTGTTTTCAGGGGATCGAGCTAAGTTTCAGAATTTCAAAAATAATTGTAAATTGTTTCTTGCCTTAAAATCTAAGTCCTCAGGAAACGCAGCGCAGCAGGTTCAAATTATCATCTCTCTCCTGCGCGGCGATCCTCAGGATTGGGCTTTTTCCCTCACACCTGGGGATCCTGTTTTGAGTGATGTTGATGCATTTTTTCAGGCTTTGGGGTTATTGTACGATGAGCCTAATGTCACTGATCAAGCTGAAAAAGCCTTGTTGGCATTAAATCAGGGGCTTGATGACGCTGAGTTATACTGTCAGAGATTCCGTAGGTGGGCAGTCCTGACCAAATGGAATGACGACGCTTTGGCGGCCCTTTTCCGGAAGGGTCTGTCGGATAATGTAAAGGATGTTATGGTGGGATTCCCTGTCCCCTCTGGTCTCAATGATTCTATGTCATTAGCGATTCAAATTGACAGACGTTTGCGTGAGCGGAGAAGTATGCGTGGAGTGGTGTTGCCTTGTGAGCCAGCTGCTGAGCCCATGCAGTGTGATAGAGTGGTGTCTGGGGCACAGCGTCATGAGTTTCGAAAGCGCAATGGGTTATGTTTCTACTGTGGTGATGCCTCTCATGCTATTTCAGTCTGCCCTAAGCGGGGAAGACGATTTGCACGCTCAGTTGTCTTGGGTAGTGTTCAGACTAAGTTTTTATTAACTGTCACTCTGATGTGCTCTCTGTCCTCATTTTCTGCTCAGGCTTTCGTTGATTCTGGAGCAGCTATTAACCTGATGGATTATGATTTTGCTAAACGTTGTGGATTTCCCTTGATACCCCTACAGAAGTCTATTCCCCTACTGGGGATCAATTCTACCCCTTTGGCTGAGAATAAACCCCAGTTTTCTACTCAGGTGATAATGAGGGTTGAACCTGATCACCAGGAGTGCTGCAAATTTTTGGTTCTATATAATCTGCATGACATTATCGTGCTGGGTTTCCCTTGGTTACAGTCTCATAATCCTGTTTTGGATTGGAAATCTGTGTCTGTAACCAGTTGGGGCTGCCAATGTGTTAATACCAACACTCCTGTTTTTTCTGCCTCCCCCCAGGCTGAGGATGTTCCTGACTTTTTGTTTGATTTTTCTGATGTGTTTAGCGAAAGTAAATCTGCATCCTTACCTCCCCATAGGAGCTATGACTGCGCTATTGAATTAGTGCCAGGTAGTAAATTCCCTAAGGGTCGCCTTTTTAACTTGTCTGTACCTGAACATGACGCTATGCGGTCTTATATCAAGGAATCATTGGAGAAGGGTCATATCAGACCATCCTCTTCACCCTTAGGTGCCGGTTTTTTCTTTGTGGCCAAAAAAGATGGTTCATTAAGGCCGTGTATTGATTATCGTCTCTTGAACAATATTACTGTGAAATATCAATACCCGTTACCCTTGATTTCTGACCTGTTTTCCAGGGTGAAAAACGCTACTTGGTTTACCAAGCTTGACCTCAGGGGGGCGTATAACCTTATTCGCATTAAGCACGGGGATGAATGGAAGACGGCATTTAACACCCCTGAAGGGCATTTTGAGTACCTTGTGATGCCCTTTGGGCTCACTAATGCTCCTTCCGTCTTCCAGTCCTTCATGAATGACATTTTCAGGGATTTTGTGGACAAGTTTCTGATTGTTTATTTGGATGATATCTTGATTTTTTCTAATGACTGGGACTCTCATGTGAAACATGTTCGAACTGTATTCCAGATTTTGAGAGAGAATGCTCTGTATGTGAAGGGATCAAAGTGTCTTTTTGGCGTACAGAAGATCTCATTTCTGGGATTCATTTTGTCCCCATCTGTTATTGAAATGGACCCCGGTCAAGGTTCAGGCCATCTGTGATTGGGTCCAACCTACTTCATTAAAGGCTCTTCAGAGATTTTTGGGTTTTGCCAATTTTTATCGTAAATTTATTGGTAATTTCTCTGTTATTGTTAAACCATTAACTGATTTGACCAGAAAGGGTTCTGATGTGGTGAATTGGCCTCCTGAGGCAGTCTCTGCGTTTCAGGAACTTAAGCAGAGATTCACTTCTGCTCCTGTTCTACGGCAGCCTGATGTTTCTCTGCCATTTCAGGTGGAGGTTGATGCCTCTGAAATTGGGGCAGGTGCCGTTTTGTCCCAAAAAGATCCAGAGACCTCTAAAAGTAACCCTTGTGCCTTTTTCTCTCGAAAATTTTCTCCTACTGAACGTAATTATGACGTGGGTAATCGGGAGTTATTGGCCATGAAGTGGGCTTTTGAAGAGTGGAGACATTGGCTGGAGGGAGCCAAACATCAGGTGGTGGTCCTTACGGACCATAAGAATCTGGTCTATCTGGAATCTGCCAAGCGACTCAATCCTAGACAGGCCAGGTGGGCCTTGTTTTTCACACGTTTTAATTTTGTGGTTTCCTTTCTTCCTGGCACTAAGAATGTTAAGGCGGATGCCCTCTCGAGGAGTTTCCTTGCGGACTCTCCTGAGCTATCTGATCCCTCTGTTATTTTGAAGGAGGGTGTAGTTCTTTCCGCCATCTCGCCTAATTTGAGACTTGCTCTGGAGGGGTGTCAGGAGGATAGGCCCGAGCGCTGCCCTGTTGGAAAATTGTTTGTCCCGGACCAATGGAAAAAGAGTGTGATGTCTGAGATTCATTGTTCCGCATTGGCTGGGCATCCCGGAATTTTTGGTACCAGAGACTTGGTTAGTCGGTCCTTTTGGTGGCCTACCTTGTCTCGCGATGTCAGGGAATTTGTGCAGTCCTGCGGGACTTGCTCTCGCTCCAAGCCTTGCTCTCGCTCTAGTGGTTTGTTGATGCCATTGCCTGTGCCCAAGAGACCATGGACCCATATCTCTATGGATTTCATTTCCGATCTTCCTGTTTCTCAGAGAATGACCACCATCTGGGTAATTTGTGATAGGTTTTCCAAAATGATACATCTTGTGCCATTACCTAAGTTGCCTTCCTCCTCTGAATTGGTGCCGTTGTTCCTTCAGCACGTGGTTCGTTTACACGGCATTCCTGAGAACATTGTGTCTGACAGAGGAGTCCAGTTTGTTTCCAGATTTTGGAGGACTTTTTGTTCTAAACTGGGTGTTCAATTGTCTTTCTCCTCGGCATTTCATCCTCAGACCAATGGTCAAACTGAGAGAACAAACCAGACATTGGAGACTTATCTAAGATGCTTTGTGTCTGCTGATCAGGATGACTGGGTCTCTTTTTTGCCTTTGGCTGAGTTTGCTCTTAATAATAGGGCTAGCTCTGCCACTTTGATGTCTCCGTTTTTCTGTAATTCTGGGTTTCACCCTCGATTTTCTTCAGGACAGACGGAGGCTTCTGTCTGTCCAGGTGTTGACTCTGTTGTTGAGCGTATGCAGCAGATTTGGGACCAGGTAGTGGAGAGGTTGTCCCTCTCTCAGGAGAAGGCCCAGCGGTTTGCTAACCGGCATAGGACTGATGGTCCTCGGTTTAAGGTGGGGGACTTGGTCTGGTTGTCCTCAAAGAATATTCCTATGAGAGTAGCATCTCCTAAATTTAAGCCTAGGTTCATTGGACCTTATAAGATCATGGAGATTATTAATCCTGTTTCTTTTCGTTTGCTTCTTCCAGGGACATTTAAGATCCATAACGTGTTCCATAAGTCCTTATTGAAGAGGTTTGTTGAGCCAGTGGTTCCTGCTGCTGTGCCTCCTGACCCTGTTTTGGTTGAGGGCAATCTGGAGTATGTGGTTGAGAAAATATTGGATTCTCGTTTTTCTAGACGAAGACTCCAGTATTTGGTTAAATGGAGAGGTTATGGTCAGGAAGATAATTCTTGGGTGTTTGCTTCGGACATCCATGCTAGGAGACTTATCCGTGCGTATCATAGAACTCATCCTGACCGACCTGGTTGCTCAAATGAGGGTTCGGTGACCCCTCCTCAAGGGGGGGGTACTGTTGTGAATGGGTTTGAGATGAGTTCTGAGCAGAGGCTCCCTCTGGTGGTTACAAGCGGTACTAGTGAGGATTGGGAATCAGGTGTTACTGATTGGTCTTATTTAAGGGAATCATTTTCCCATCAGGGTTGCCGGTGATCAATTGTTCTGGTCTGAGTCCTTCTTTCCAGTTTCCCTTGTAGCCTGCTGTGTCGTGTCTGCATCTCCTGCTATCAGATAAGACAATTTCTTATTTTGTGTTTTTGCAATATTTTTGCATTTTGTCCTGCACTTCTGTGGGGGCCTTCTGGGTCCCCTCCGGGGGCTTTTGCCCTCTCAGTTTAGTCCAGCCACTGTGTTTTGTACTTTTGCTTTTTGCAGTTTTTTCAGTGGCTGCTGTTTTTGTTACACCAGAGAGCTAATTTAGGTGGTAGAGGTCGTGTGATCTCAGTTGATTTTGAAATTAGTAGAGTTGGTGCTTTTCAGGGTTTTCTGGGATTGCAGTAAGTACCCTTCCTGTCCTTTTCTATTTAGATAGTTTGGGCCCCAGCGTTTGCTCATACTATTTTCTTTCTGTGTCAGTATTTCCTCTTGTCTAACCGCCATTACATGTTTGGGGGCTTTCTATTATCTTTGGGGTTCTGCTCCGGGGCAGATAGCTTTCCTCTTTCTATCTTTGGGTGTAGTTAGTTTCTCAGGCTGTGACGAGGCGTCTAGGACCATCGTAGGAACGCTCCACGGCTGCCTCTGGTTGTGGTGGTTAGTCAGGGTGCTGCAATCTCATAGATTCCAACTGCTCTGGTGTATTTCCTTTTTTGCCAGCACTCCTCAGCTACCGTAACATAACACCTGTCTGAGAAATGATGTAGCCCAAAAACGGAAGCGAGGTCTGCTCAAAGAGGCACTTCTCATATTTGGCGAAGAGGTGATTCTGCCTGAGCCTGAGCAGAACCTGACGAACATCCCTCCGATGAGACTGGAGATCCGGAGAGAAGACCAAGATGTCGTCTAGGTACACCACAACGCAGGAGTAGAGAAGGTCCCGGAAGATGTCATTGACCAACTCCTGAAAGACTGCTGGAGCATTACAGAGACCAAAGGGCATTACCAAATACTCGTAGTGGCCGTCCCGGGTATTGAATGCCGTCTTCCATTCATCTCCCCGACGGATACGGACCAGGTTATATGCCCCACGAAGATCCAGTTTGGTGAAGATTCTAGCCCCCCTCAGACGATCAAACAATTCTGGAATGAGCGGAAGAGGGTACTTATTCTTCACCGTGATCAAATTTAGGCCTCTGTAGTCAATACAGGGACGGAGAGAGCCGTCTTTCTTTTTTACGAAGAAGAAACCTGCTCCCGCTGGGGAGGTGGATTTCCGGATGAATCCCTTAGCCAAATTCTCCTCGATATATTCGGACATCGATCTGGTCTCAGCAGCGGACAATGGGTAAATACGCCCACGGGG
>JARQOD010000009.1:79306708-79393944 GCA_033576555.1 Oophaga sylvatica
TTCGCTCATCACTACTCCCTATACCACCAACATCAATGTTGTACCTGTGGTAATGAGGCCTTAAGAGAAATCACTGGTGCTGGTGTAGAGACGATCCTCGTTATTTCCAGGTTGCACCGACGCGACGAGGATGCACAGAGCACCACGGCAGCCATTCTTCTGCCTAGTTTAAGAATTGCTTCTAGGATGCAAAATTCAATGTTTCTTAAGTCATCGCCATTGGGGGCATCTTAAAGTTGCTAGTGACAAATGTCCTCTACATGCCCCACAACTTGAGAGGCTCCTTTAATGCTGATAGGAACACAGTTGTTTTACCAGGAGCCATTTTTTGCAGGTTTATAACGCAACTATGAGAAAAGTTTATGTTGTTGAACCTGCTCGGCGACAGCTGAAAGTGACCCGACTCAATAAAAGAGACCACACATACGAAGAAACAACAAAAATAAAAAAAAAATTCCAGGACAATATTAGCCGCTCCGTCCCTATGAAATACACGGGCACCCTGGAGCTACAGGAACACAAGGCGGAATTGTCTATTAGCTCAGCGTTATCTGTGACGAGTCTGTAACACTCGATCATGAGACGCCTCCATGAAAGCGCTCACAAAGCTTCCAGCTAAATAAATCAGAATTACTGTGTTTACTCACACAATCCGATACAGCAAATAACCGTGCTTCATGTTATCTTACTTAAAGGGCGTTCAGCGGGATGGTGACATTATAAAACACAATATGGAGGAGATTCATCATCAACGACGTGGAGGCGACGAGACAAGACGGTCGTAAAAATGTAGCAAAGAGCCGGATTCTGCTACAATGGGTTGTGGAACTACAACTCCCAGCATGGCTTTACAGATGACGTCAGTCAAGGCATCCGGGTGGTTATAGATACACATCAGCAAAAGACAGTTGTAGATCATTCACACATGGAAATGGAAAAAAAATGTCGCCTGTACGCTGCAAATAGTTAGAAAAAAAAATTCTGATTGACAGGTGCTGGATTATTACATATTCCAAATAATAGGATAGAAAACGAAAAAAAAAGTTTGAAAAAACCCTGAAAAGTTTGATTTAACAAATGAAATGGTAAACATCAATGTCCATGTATATATACACATAACTGCCAGGAAGGATGTAAATATTGATGTAGATACCCAATATTTAGCTGAGGCTATGTACACTTTTGCATTATTTTTTTTCATTATTCATTTTCTTCCTAAATACAAAGTTAAATTTCTGAGAGACACACAGACCTCACATCCAGCTTATATTACTGGGAGAGACACATAGACCTCACATCCAGCCTATATTACTGGGAGAGACACACAGACCTCACATCCAGCCTATATTACTGGGAGAGACACACAGACCTCACATCCAGCCTATATTACTGGGGGAGACACACAGACCTCACATCCAGCCTATATTACTGGGAGAGACACACAGACCTCACATCCAGCCTATATTACTGGGGAGACACAAGACCTCACATCCAGCCTATATTACTGGGAGAGACACACAGAGCTCACATCCAGCCTATATTACTGGGGAGACACACAGACCTCACATCCAGCCTGTATTACTGGGAGAGACACACAGACCTCACATCCAGCTATATTACTGGGAGAGACACACAGATCTCACATCACAGCCTATATTACTGGGAGAGACACATAGACCTCACATCCAGCCTATATTACTGGAGAGACACACAGACCTCACATCCAGCCTATATTACTGGGAGAGACACACAGACCTCACATCCAGCCTATATTATGGGAGAGACACACACCTCACATCCAGCGTATATTACTGGGAGAGACACACAGAGCTCACATCCAGCCTATATTACTG
Source organism: Oophaga sylvatica (assembly GCA_033576555.1). Lineage (NCBI taxonomy): Eukaryota > Metazoa > Chordata > Amphibia > Anura > Dendrobatidae > Oophaga > Oophaga sylvatica. Next base: position 79,308,562 of record JARQOD010000009.1, read on the forward strand.
GGAGAGACACACACACCTCACATCCAGCCTATATTACTGGGAGAGACACACACACCTCACATCCAGTCTATATTACTGGGAGAGACACACAGACCTCACATCCAGCCTATATTACTGGGAGAGACACACAGACCTCACATCCAGCTATTTACTGGAGAGACACACACGCTCACATCCAGCTATTTACTGGGAGAGACACACAGCGCTCACATCCAGCCTATGTTACTGGGAGAGACACACAGCGCTCACATCCAGTCTATATTACTGGGAGAGACACACACACCTCACATCCAGTCTATATTACTGGGAGAGACACACAGACCTCACATCCAGCCTATATTACTGGGAGAGACACACAGACCTCACATCCAGCCTATATTACTGGGAGAGACACACAGCGCTCACATCCAGCCTATGTTACTGGGAGAGACACACAGCGCTCACATCCAGCCTATGTTACTGGGGAGACCACAGCGCCACATCCAGTCTATATAGGAGAGACACACAACCTCACATCCAGTCTATATTACTGGGAGAGACACACAGACCTCACATCCAGCCTATATTACTGGGAGAGACACACAGACCTCACATCCAGCCTATATTACTGGGAGAGACACACAGACCTCACATCCAGCTATATTACTGGGAGAGACACACAGATCTCACATCCAGCCTATATTACTGGGAGAGACACACAGAGCTCACATCCAGCCTATATTACTGGGAGAGACACACAGAGCTCACATCCAGCCTTATTACTGGGGAGACACACAGACCCACATCCAGCTCTATATACTGGAGAGACACACAGATCTCACATCCAGCCTATATTACTGGGAGAGACACACAGACCTCACATCCAGCCTATATTACTGGGAGAGACACACAGAGCTCACATCCAACCTGTATTACTGGGACACACAGATCTCACATCCAGCCTGTATTACTGGGAGAGACACACAGACCTCAAATCCAGCCTATATTACTGGAGAGACACACAGAGCTCACATCCAGCCTAATTACTGGGAGAGACACACAGAGCTCACATCCAACCTGTATTACTGGGACACACAGAGATCACATCCAGCCTATATTACTGGGGGGAGACACACAGACCTCACATCCAGCCTATATTACTGGGAGACACACAGATCTCACATCCAACCTATATTACTGGGAGAGACACACAGACCTCACATCGAGCCTATATTACTGGGAGAGACACACAGAGCTCACATCCAACCTATATTACTGGGAGAGACACACAGAGCTCACATCCAACCTGTATTACTGGGACACACAGAGATCACATCCAGCCTATATTACTGGGAGACACACAGATCTCACATCTAACCTATATTACTGGGAGAGACACACAGACCTCACATCCAGCCTATATTACTGGGAGAGATACACAGACCTCACATCCAGCCTATATTACTGGGAGAGACACACAGAGCTCACATCCAACCTGTATTACTGGGAGAGACACACAGAGATCACATCCAGCCTATATTACTGGGAGAGACACACAGAGCTCACATCCAACCTGTATTACTGGGAGAGACACACAGATCTCACATCCAGCCTATATTACTGGGAGAGACACATAACCCGTAGCAAATACATAAATACACTCAGGTAGGAGATCACCCCAGCTAAGAGGAAGACAATCCAAACAGAAATTGGAATAAAACAAATAAATATATTTTTATAAATTTAGACAAAATTTAAAACAGTTAAAAAGACAGGGCAGAAAAGCCTGCATTGAAGGAGGGGAAAAGCTGCAGACCGTTACTAGAAATGCAAGTAAAGGTGGGGCGGCAGAGGGAAGTTAGGGGGGTGGGGGAGACAGAAATGTATCCAAGAATGGAAAAAGAGGAGCAATGTTGCCCCCATTGGAAGGTTATGATCTGTGGAGGAGTCATGGGGAGCAGCGCTACCACTCTCCCCAATACGCAGAAAATCTCACCCTGCTCAGAGGGGATGTACAGGGCTGATGCCTCATGAATATCAACACCTCACGGCCCTAAGGCCGGTTTCCCTCACCTGACTTTTAGGGTCCAACTACGGTCCTGCAGAGAGCCTGACCAGACCGCAATGCCCTGACCAGACCGCAATGCTCCTGACCAGACCAGCAATGCCCTGACCAGACAGCAATGTCCTGACCAGACCGCAATGCCCTGACCAGACAGCAATGTCCTGACCAGACCGCAATGCCCTGACCAGACAGCAACGTCCTGACCAGGCCGCATGTCCTGACCAGACAGCAACGTCCTGACCAGACCGCAATGTCCTGACCAGACAGCAACGTCCTGACCAGACAGCAACGTCCTGACCAGACCGCAATGTCCTGACCAGACAGCAATGTCCTGACCAGACAGCAACGTCCTGACCAGACCGCAATGTCCTGACCAGACAGCAACGTCCTGACCAGACCGCAATGTCCTGACCAGACAGCAACGTCCTGACCAGACCGCAATGCCCTGACCAGACAGCAATGTCCTGACCAGATCGTGGGACTCCAGATCTCAAATCAATAGCCTCATAGGCGCTTATGAAGCTTTAAAGTTCGGGACTGAAAACCTGCGGCCAGATGTGGACTGTGAACATCAGGCATGTGAATCTGGGGAGAATGTAATCACCTGATCCTGCCCCTCAGAAGCGTACTCCACTCTCCCCATAGAGAACACACGAATGCTCGGCCGACCCCTTTGTGCATGTGTATGGGGGCCGGGAGGGATTGATATTGGACAAACAGCCTAAGGTGTCGGGGCAACTTTATTTTTATAGGTGTCTGCGCACACTTCACAATTCCCACCACTGATGGACACAGACAGTAAAGGGCCCCTGTGCAAGGACAATATATGGGTCCTTTGCAGCCCAAGAGTTCAGAAAAAATGCAAAATTGCACCGGCTTTGGAAGTTCCCCCTCTGTGGCCTCAGGTTGCGCCAATGATATGTCCGTCCAATTCCCAGCGTGAGCGGGCGATCACATAATTGCATGTATTCAATTTGCATTTGTGCAGTTACAAACCCGCTAGCAGTGAATGGAGAAGCCAGATGGGACTAGTCGGCTTGTGACCGCCTGCTCGCCCCAGGATCACGGTACCATACTCGCCGCACGCAGTCACGATACAGCACGATTAAAGCCTGGACAAACCCTTTAAATGCTGTGCAACAGCTGTGGAGACGTGAAATACGGCATCCAGATTCTGCAATATTAGCAAACAATTAAAAAACATACCCGCGAGGGGCCGGGACCACCCGATGGGGTTGGTTAGCAGTGAGGTCTGGTGAAAAAAGTGGAGAAAGGCTGCTTCTGTCGTGGATTCCACTTATCACTAAAGCTGAGACGCTTTGTGGCATCCAACATGCAAAACGTACCAAGATAGATGATCTGAATTCGCCTCCATTTTGCCTAATTTCTATCCTTTCTCCACTGTTTATTCAGATCTTGTTTTTTTTTTTTTGGTTAACATGGATCAAGCAGGGAGTGCTGCTCTGAAGCCACTAGAATTATGAATGCAGCTCCGGCTATGTAACAGATGCCACCTAGGCAGCAGTAACAAGCCAATATTCTCATGCTCGGAGCCGCGCCAACCCCCAGCACTGTATGAAAAAAAAATAAAATAAGGCGTCAATAAAAAGTCTATGGTAATATAAATCCAATCTGGGTCGGAATAATTTTTTTCCACTTCGGCCTCGCTCACAATCCTCCAGTCTATTCATTACTGTCTTTTATAGTATTTTTATTTAATAAAACCTATTAGAGCTTCCATACAAATCTCTTTCCTTACGCCTCTATCTCTTCGCTGATCAATTTTTATACTGCTGACATCCCATCTTTACCATTTGCTCATTTAGAAATTCATAGTACCCGAGATGTGTCTCCCGGGGAGAAGGTCCATAAAATTTGTTGCGGCTGCCGGGCGCGCACGACTCGCTGATGTCCTATGACTAAATGCTTCGGAGAAAATAAAATTTGTTTCCGTAGTAAGCAGAACTGTTTAAATATTATTTATTTTTCTGCTTCATAGGAAATATATTGTGAAGTGCGGCATTGATTTAATACGCATCAATGTCTGTGTACACGCTCCCCCCAGAAAATTTATGAAACCTTTGTACAACTTCTTTAATTGAATTTTCCAAATCTCTCACCACACACAAATAATCAATATCTCCAGCAGTGAGAAGCGCTCAGAATTATTACCGTCTTTCTTTTCAATTCTGTTGTCATCAGCACATCGCCGGCACCTGGATATCTGCAATAACTGAGGAGGCAGAAAAGGATCTGTCTTCAGAATTGGAGGCTTGTGCGAGTTGGGGTGGCCGGACCCAGATTGATTCGTTCTCGAAGACTCGTTAGCGCTTGATACAAATGTGTCTAATTGTAAATTAACGAGACGTGGAGTTGGCGCTTCACATTTACAGTCCGGGTACATTAGATTGTGAGTTCTTCGGGCGACAGCAGGGATTGTATAGGGGACGGAGAAATATTGTATCTGTTCCCTGTAATGTAAATGTATCCAGAACCAGAGATCATGATGAATAAGGGACAGATAATTCATCCATAAGTAGAAAAGTATCAGATACGAGATGGTTAGAAATGATGAGATAGAACAGAGGACAAAAAGTATGTGCCCCCTCCACATCCACCTACAGGAGCTTTCTTCCTCTCCAAACCTACAGCCATAGACATTAATATGGAGTCGCCCTCTGCAGATATAACGGCTCCGCTCTTCGGGAAGGGATATCTATAAGATTGTGGAGAAGTCTGGGAATTTTTGCCCCTTCATCCAGATAATTTCTGAGCTCGGACCCAGATGTTAGGGGGAGGCCAGAATCACAATCTCCATTATAGGATGGGGCTGAGGTCCGGGCTCTGTGCGACCATTCATGTTCTCCCCTCCTTGTTTGTATGGAGCTTGTGCACTGGGCGCAGTCATGGGGAACAGATAAGGGTCTTTCACAAACTGTTCCCGCAAAAGCTGAAGCTACAATTGTCCACAATGTCTTGTGCTGAAGAATAAGATTTCCCTTAACTACAACTAAGGGGCCGAGGCCGCCCCCTGATAACAGCACATAGCATTATCCTCCTCCACCATCTGTACAGGGGGCACAATGCAGTCAGAGGGTAACACCCTCCTGGAATCACCAAACCCAGACTCCTCCATCAGACGCAGATAGAGAAGTGCGATCCGTCACTGCACAGAACACGTCTCCTCCAGAGTCCAGTGGTCGCACTTTACACCACTCCATCCGACACTCATCATTGTGTTTGGTGATGTACGGCTGCATGGAGCTGCTCGGCCATGAAGCTTGTTTGTGCTGATACCAGAAGAGGTCTGGACTCTGCAGTTATGGGGTCAGCAGAGCGGTGGTGACTTTTCTGCCCTACTGAAATGTATGATCAGTAAATGCACTCAATACTTGGTCAGGGCTCCTTCTGCATCAATTACTGCATCAATGTGGCGTGGCATGGAGGCGATCAGCATGTGGCACTGCTGAGGGGTTATGGAAGCCCAGGTTGCTTTGATAGCAGCCTTCAGCTCGTCTGCATTGTTGAGTCCGGTGTCTCATCTTCCTCTTGAAAATACCCATAGATTCTCTATGGGGTTAAGGTCAGGCGAGTTTGCTGCCAATCAAGCACAGTGATACTGTTGTGTGTACACCAGGTATTGGTACTTTTGGCAGTGTGGACAGGGGCCAAGTCCTGCTGGAGAATGACATTTCCATCTCCAAAAAGCTTGTCGGCAGAGGGAAGCATGAAGTGCTCTAAAATGTCCTGGTAGACGGCTGCACTGACTTTGGTCTTGATAAAACACAGTGGACCTACACCAGCAGATGACATGGCTCCCCAAACCATCACTGATGGTGGAGACTTCACACTAGACCTCCAGCAGCTTGGATTGTGTCCTCTCCACTCTTCCTCCAGACTCTGGGACCTTGATTTCAAAATGAAATGCAAAATTTACTTTCATCTGAAAACAACACCTTGGACCACTGACAACAGTCCGGTTCTTTTTCTCCTTGGCCCAGGTAAGACGCTTCTGGCGTTGTCTATTGGTCCTGAGTGGTGACACAAGGAATGTGACACTTGTAGCCCATGTCCTGGACACGTCTGTGTGGCGGCTCTTGAAGCAATGACTCCAGCAGCAGTCCGCTCCTTGAGAGACTCGCATCACACACGCAAACGCTTAGGAGCCTTTGCAGGTGCTTTTTGTTAATTATTCTAATTTACTGAGATGACTTTTGGGGTTTTCATTGGCTGTAAGCCATAATCATCAACATTAAGGCTGTGGTTCCACGGTCCGGAACCACAGCGCTTTGGACGGAGCGGAAATTCCGCTCCGTCTAAGCCCCGCCCCTTTATGACGCGCGATTTTTCCGGAGGTGTTCAGGACACCCCGGAACACCTCCGTGAAGAGCGCAGGGCTACATAGCCCTGTGTTAATTCTGTTGCGGCGACGCACCGTCGCCGCAATACGCGAGGACATGCTGCGGTCTAAAAAGAACGCGCCGCATGTCCGTTTACGCAGGTCTGCCACCTGCATATTGTTACGCATAGTGGAGACGGGATTCTTCAAATCCCCTCCACTATGCTGTAACATCTGGACGCTGCGTGTTTGGCGCTGCGCCAGCGCACAGCGCCAAACACGCAGCGTTTCCTGACCGTGGAAACTCACCCTAACAGAAATAAACACGTGGAATAGATCACTCTGTGTGTAATGACTCTATATACGAGTTTCACTTTTTGTATTGAAGAACTGAAATAAATTAACTTTTTGATGATATTCTACTTTTGTGAGAAGCACCTGTATCTTGTGTTTCTATATTAATAACATTATTCTTTATTTATGAAGATTGCCTTGTGATTTTTTTTTTTTTTTTTTTAATGAGCACCGCCCGTTACCGATTCCTACTCCTATCATGTGTTGGGAGGTCCTTGCTCTTTGCAGATGCTCCACCACTTGCGTGTTTGGGCAGCGCGCTGGAAACCTCTTTGGGGGTCACACTGTGAAGGTGCAATGTAAGACGTCATATCTCATGAAAGAAATCAGATATTAACGAGTTTTCACACAGTAATGTTGGGCGACTTGATGTAACGAGTCCTGGTGACCCTTGTATTGCTTGGTAGGTGCCATATTGAACATTTGCATCCTTGTGATAGGAGACCTGTGAAGCGGAGGGACCGCACAGGATATGACGAGCTGAGCGTGATGCTCCTGCCGTAGATTTCATGTCTTGGCAGCCGTGAGCTCGGTTTGCTTACATGCTGTTAGAAAATATTTTGTTTACAGTAAATGCCGGTCACGGGCGAACAATGGCTCCGTTTTTACCGCCTGTACGAGATAATGATATAGGGGCCGCACATAATAGCCGCCATTCATCCGCTGATGTTCTCTATTAGGTTGTTTTAAGGAAAGCTTGTTCAAGTAAAGTAAATAAATTTCATGCTTCTCCATGTGATGATAATGTGACATTCTGGCTGGAGCGAGACGCAGAACGGTCACGGGTTTAAAGTTTTCTGAGCAGAACTAATCAAAAGTAATCACGAAAAAAAAACATCCAAAAACAACGAGGCGGAGGCAGAACAGCGACTTCCGCTCCACTTTCCCATCACCTTATTCAAACTCGATCATTATCGACAGATTATAGTTTGAACATCCTTTCCTTATCCAAAGCTGACCAGCCATCAAGTATATCCGATCCTGATTAATCTTATTATACCAGAGCTGCACTCACTATTCTGCTGGTGCAGTCATTGTGTACATACATTACTGATCTGAGTTAATCCTGTATTATACCCCAGAGCTGCACTCACTATTCTGCTGGTGCAGTCACTGTGTACATACATTACATTACTGATCCTGAGTTACTCCTGTATTATACCAGAGCTGCACTCACTATTCTGCTGGTGCAGTCACTGTGTACATACATTACATTACTGATCCTGAGTTACTCCTGTATTATACCAGAGCTGCACTCACTATTCTGCTGGTGCAGTCACTGTGTACATACATTACATTACTGATCCTGAGTTACATCCTGTATTATACTCCAGAGCTGCACTCACTATTCTGCTGGTGCAGTCATTTGTGTACATACATTACATTACTGATCATGAGTTACATCCTGTATTAACTCCATAGCTGCACTCACTATTCTGCTGGTGCAGTCACTGTGTACATTACATTACTGATCCTGAGTTACATCCTGTATTATACCCAGAGCTGCACTCACTATTCTGCTGGTGCAGTCACTGTGTACATACATTACATTACTGATCCGAGTTACATCCTGTATTATACCCAGAGCTGCACTCACTATTCTGCTGGTGCAGTCACTGTGTACATACATTACATTACTGATCCTGAGTTACATCCTGTATTATACCCAGAGCTGCACTCACTATTCTGCTGGTGCAGTCACTGTGTACATACATTACATCTGATCCTGAGTTACATCCTGTATTATACCCAGAGCTGCACTCACTATTCTGCTGGTGCAGTCACTGTGTACATACATTACATTACTGATCCATGAGTTACATCCTGTATTACACTCCAGAGCTGCACTCACTATTCTGCTGGTGCAGTCACTGTGTACATACATTACTTGATCCTGAGTTACATCCTGTATTTTACCCAGAGCTGCACCACTATTCTGCTGCTGGAGTCACTGTGTACATTACATTACTGATCATGAGTTACATCCTGTATTATACTCCATAGCTGCATTTCACTTTCTGCTGGTGCAGTCACTGTACATACATTATACTGATCCGAGTTACATCCTGTATTATACTGCAGAGCTGCACTCACTATTCTGCTGGTGCAGTCACTGTACATACATTACTGATCCTGAGTTACATCCTGTATTATACTCCAGAGCTGCACTCACTATTCTGCTGGTGCAGTCACTGTGTACATACATTACTGATCCTGAGTTACCTCCTGTATTATCTCCAGAGCTGCACTCACTATTCTGCTGGTGGCATGTCAACTGTGGTACATACAGTTCACATTACACTGATCCTGACTGAGTTACATCCTGTATTTTTACTCCAGAGCTGCACCACTATTCTGCTGGTGCAGTCACTGTGTACATACATTACATTACTGATGCCGAGTTACATCTTGTATTATACTCCAGAGCTGCATTCACTTTCTGCTGGTGCAGTCACTGTTACATTACATTACTGATCCTGAGTTACTCCTGTATTATACTCCAGAGCTGCACTCACTATTCTGCTGGTGCAGTCACGTGTACATATACATTACTGATCCTGAGTTACATCCTGTATTATACTCCAGAGCTGCACTCACTATTCTGCTGGTGCAGTCACTGTGTACATACATTACTGATCCTGAGTTACCATCCTGTATTATACTCCAGAGCTGCACTCACTATTCTGCTGGTGCAGTCACTGTGTACATACATTACATTACTGATCCTGAGTTACATCCTGTATTATACTCCAGAGCTGCACTCACTATTCTGCGGTGCAGTCACTGTGTACATACATTACATTACTGATCCTGAGTTACATCCTGTATTATACTCCAGAGCTGCTCTCACTATTCTGCTGGTGCAGTCACTGTGTACAACATTACATTACTGATCCTGAGTTACATCCTGTATTATACCCAGAGCTGCACTCACTATTCTGCTGGTGCAGTCACTGTGTACATACATTACATTACTGATCCTGAGTTACATCCTGTATTATACTCCAGAGCTGCACTCACTATTCTGCTGGTGCAGTCACTGGTCATACATACATTACTGATGCCGAGTTACATCATGTATTATACTCCAGAGCTACACTCATTATTCTGCTGTTTAGCAATGTAAACCGATCATCAGAACTGAAAAAAAACAAAAATCAGTGTATATTGGGGGGGATTTATGTTCTGAACGTGGCAGAATTGTGAATGCAGCTCTTGTCTTGAACAGACTAGTCTAAGCCACAGTTCTGGTGTCCCTGTGATTGTAGCTCAGCAGCTTTTAGATGGCAGAAACGTATTCACAATGTGACAACCAATATGGCGGTACTTCCTGTTGTCACTTTTGGAAAGATGGCGGTTAGCCGTAAGAAAACAGACAAAATGTTACGGTATGGGTGAAAATTTAAATTGCTAGTTAAATTAAAGGGGCGGTGAGGAAATTCTCCGACATTCGATAATAGTCGATGAAGACCATAATTGTAGAAGAACTCCGTACGGTCCCCGGAGCGACGGTCCCTGGCAGACCACAGTCCTTTCTGTTCCCAGGTCTCCAAAGCGTTAAATTACAAGACAGAATTGGCTCTAGGGCTTTTCTTGTCGCCCAAAAGTCATAAATTCTGGACCAGTTCTTGAAAACGAAGAGAAGGGAAATAAATATTGAATTTTGTGTTAAAGTGCTGGAATCGACAAAAGTTCCCGCTCTTTCCAAATTCTTTTTCCATAAGTTTTCTGCAACAAGGCTGCAGATGACAAGGGGCCGAGCCTCTAAATGCTGCATGTGCCCGACGCTCCTGGGCAAGGTTACGCCGCGCTCCAGGGTCGTGATGAACGGTCGGCGCTCGTCCTCAGGGCGGGTTATAACTCCATCTTTACAGCTGGTAAATCACGTATCCCCTGTGGCCCCGTGATGCGCATAGTCACTGCGTCCTCCCCACTAACACGGGTCAGGTAGGAAGTATCACTGCCCTGCATGACAATAGGAGCAGACCCCAGCAGGAGCAGCCCCTTTACTTCTGCCCGGCAGGTGGGGGGGGAGACTTTGTCCTTTTTTTTGTGTTTTTGTTTGTAAATTACGAAAACCAAATTAGCAGCAATGTGATGTGTTTGTGTAACTGGTGTGAATGGGGACGTCCGAATAAAAATCTCAGGAAGAGCTTTTACTTCTCACCTAATGATCTGAGGAGGGATCATGGGGATCTGTGCAATGGATTAAATGCAATGATGAAGTATAGCACCCCTACAGGTCAATGCAGGTATAACGCCACCATGGACAAACTAAACAAGATGCACATCTTCTGTATCTCTGACCTCACGTTTGGCTTGTCTTGGGGACGTTGTCCATACAGTAATATATTAGGCAAACTTAGCAGTATTCCTTCAATTTTCTTTCAATCGTCATTCATAGGATAAGCAGTTTACAGTCTGATCCAAGTTTCAGATTTCTATCTAGTGAATGTGTCGCTCTCAGGATGTGAGGTCTGTGTGTCTCTCCCAGTAATATAGACTGGATGTGAGCTCTGTGTGTCTCTCCCAGTAATATATTAGAAAATGAACTCGGCACTCAACTTTAGTATAGTGAGAATAAAGATTTTTATTCACAGTAGTAACACGAAACGTTTCGGTCCTATATCATGGACCTTCATCAGTCACTACATTTATAAAAACAGAAGAAAAAAATTATATTAACAAAATAAAGTATGTACAATCAAAATTTTGGTCAATAGTAAAGGTAGAGAGTAGTTGTATACAATGCTTCAGGAGATTTAGGGAGCAATCATAGGTCAGAGTTGTATCAGAGGTATCACAAAGGCAGAAAGAATATATATGGTGAGGACATACCAGATACTACTGGGAAGGGGGTTGATCCACATAGGGAAGAAAGAAAGGGCTGGATATAGCTGTAGGTGAAAATAAGATAAACGTAAGTGCCGATATACTTTTATGTATAAGTAGATTTTGTGCCTATGCCTGTAGATGTGACATACCCTGTGTTGGTGGGGTGAGATGAGGAAGAGGACAATGCCTCTATTGCACTAGTAACCTGTAGAAACAGCGCAAAACATAGATACCATAAATATCACAACTATCAATATGATGGTGAAGCGGTGGAGCCGCTATACTTGTCTGTGACTGACCTGTTGTGAAGGAGTCCGGTAGTGAGGATAGGTCTCTGCATTGGACGCGGTGTCCACCGCTAGTCTGAGTGCAGAGAAAGCTTTCTAGCTCCTTCACAACAGGTCAGTCACAGACAAGTATAGCGGCTCCACCGCTATTGATAGTTGTGATATTTATGGTATCTATGTTTTGCGCTGTTTCTACAGGTTACTAGTGCAATAGAGGCATTGTCCTCTTCCTCATCTCACCCCACCAACACAGGGTATGTCACATCTACAGGCATAGGCACAAAATCTACTTATACATAAAAGTATATCGGCACTTACGTTTATCTTATTTTCACCTACAGCTATATCCAGCCCTTTCTTTCTTCCCTATGTGGATCAACCCCCTTCCCAGTAGTATCTGGTATGTCCTCACCATATATATTCTTTCTGCCTTTGTGATACCTCTGATACAACTCTGACCTATGATTGCTCCCTAAATCTCCTGAAGCATTGTATACAACTACTCTCTACCTTTACTATTGACCAAAATTTTGATTGTACATACTTTATTTTGTTAATATAATTTTTTTCTTCTGTTTTTATAAATGTAGTGACTGATGAAGGTCCATGATATAGGACCGAAACGTTTCGTGTTACTACTGTGAATAAAAATCTTTATTCTCACTATACTAAAGTTGAGTGCCGAGTTCATTTTCTATTAGATACGGTTTGGGAACCTACTCTGGCACCTTCTTGGTTGTGCACACGGTTATTTTTTCATATGATCTCCCAGTAATATAGTCTGGATGTGAGGTGTGTGTGTCTCTCCCAGTAATATAGGCTGGATGTGAGGTCCGTGCGTCTCTCCCAGTAATATAGGCTGGATGTGAGGTCCGTGCGTCTCTCCCAGTAATATAGGCTGGATGTGAGGTCTGTGTGTCTCTCCCAGTAATATAGGCTGGATGTGAGGTCTGTGTGTCTCTCCCAGTAATATAGGCTGGATGTGAGGTCTGTGTGTCTCTCCCAGTAATATAGGCTGGATGTGAGGTCCGTGTGTCTCTCCCAGTAATATAGGCTGGATGTGAGATCTGTGTGTCTCTCCCAGTAATATAGACTGGATGTGAGGTCTGTGTGTCTCTCCCAGTAATATAGACTGGATGTGAGGTCCGTGCGTCTCTCCCAGTAATATAGGCTGGATGTGAGGTCCGTGCGTCTCTCCCAGTAACATATAAAGTGAATAATCATGTGCACAGCCGTATAGGAGTATCTGAGTAGGTTCCCACACCATATAAATATAGCAAATAAACTCAGAACTCAACTTCAGTAGAGTGATTATTTTTAATCGTGTCCACAGTAATAACAGAAATGTTTCGGTCCTGAACTTGGACCTTCATCAGTCACATGCACGGACTAGCGGCGGATACCGCGTCCACCGCAGGCACATTTTTTGTGCCACCGGGACCCCCCAGGTAACCGCTGCCATATTTGATCACCTATATCGAACATAATTTAAACCTGATATTCCGGGCATAGCCCCTCTTTTTGCTGGGTCCACCTGATGAAGATCCAAGTTCAGGACCGAAACGTTTGTTATTACTGTGGACACAATTAAAAATCATCACTCTACTGAAGTTGAGTTCTGAGTTTATTTGCTATATCTCCCAGTAACATAGGCTGGATGTGAGGTCTGTGCGTCTCTCCCAGTAATATAGGCTGGATGTGAGCTCTGTGCATGTCTCTCCCAGTAATATAGGCTGGATGTGAGGTCTGTGTGTCTCTCCCAGTAATATAGTCTGGATGTGAGGTCTGTGCATGTCTCTCCCAGTAATATAGGCTGGATGTGAGGTCTGTGCATGTTTCTCCAGTAATATAGGCTGGATGTGAGCTCTGTGTGTCTCTCCCAGTAATATAGGCTGGATGTGAGGTCTGTGTGTCTCTCCCAGTAATAGAGGCTGGATGTGAGGTCTTTGTGTCTCTCCCAGTAATAGAGGCTGGATGTGAGGTCTTTGTGTCTCTCCCAGTAATAAGGCTGGATGTGAGGTCTGTGTGTCTCTCCCGGTAATATAGGCTGGATGTGAGGTCTGTGTGTCTCTCCCGGTAATAAGGCTGGATGTGAGGTCTGTGTGTCTCTTCCGTAATACAGGCTGGATGTGAAGTCTGTGTGTCTCTCCCGTAATATAGGCTGGATGTGAGGTCTGTGTGTCTCTCCCGGTAATATAGGCTGGATGTGAGGTCTGTGTTCTCTCCCAGTAATATAGGCTGGATGTGAGCTCTGTGTCTCTCCCAGTAATACAGGCTGGATGTGAGTTCTGTGTCTCTCCCAGTAATATAGGCTGGATGTGAGGTCTGTGCGTCTCTCCCAGTAATATAGGCTGGATGTGAGGTCTGTGCGTCTCTCCCAGTAATATAGGCTGGATGTGAGGTCTGTGCGTCTCTCCCAGTAATATAGGCTGGATGTGAGGTCTGTGCGTCTCTCCCAGTAATATAGGCTGGATGTGAGGTCTGTGCGTCTCTCCCAGTAATATAGGCTGGATGTGAGGTCTGTGTGTGCATGTGTGTCCAGGGTAAAGCTGTCTTAATGAGATACTGTATCACACAGTTTTTATCTTTCTTCCTTATTTACAGCCCATTTTCTCTCCTCTCCACCTTTTATAAATCTGTGTATATCCCCTTTCCCTACCTGCTGCCATCTCTACCTCTGAGAAGTGAGAGGGTGAAGTTAGAGCACCAGAACCCGGAGTTGGAGCTCTGACTGATCAGTAACATTTTTCTGGTATCACTCAGCTAAATAAAAAAGGATTTAGCCTCTGCAGCATAATGGAACACTTTTAATGAAAGCCATTTTTAAAAGTTGCTTAACTTTATACTCAGGAAGTAAATAAAAAATAAAACAAAGTTATGCTAAGGTGTAACATACGCCTTAAATTTGAGTCATGAGAGAAAATCTGCTCCAGCAGCCGTATATTGCATAATTTTCTGTTTTTCATTTTATATGTCTAAAATATTGTGATCGTGCGCGCCCTTGTGGCCAGACCCACTGCGCCTTTTGATAAAATTGTGACTTATTGTAACCCCCAAAAATGGCTTAAACCCATTACTACATGTGCACCTTTGTGCATTTAGGTTCTTACCGCTGCATGCTGTCAATGAATAGATGCTTTCATTTCGAAGCTGAAAGACCATCCTGACATAATACTTCTCACAGATGAAAGTTTGTTACAATGTATCATCGCAAACACCAACAAGTCATCAGGACACTAGAAAGATTTGTCTCACAAAGGATTGTCTGGACTGGATGCAAATGTAGCGACCCCCCAGCTGTGAGAGACATTACGTCAGGACTCACTGGTGTGTTCTGCTTTAATTACCCCCCAGTAACCGCTGCCATATTGATCACTATATCGAACATAATTTAAACCTGATATCCGCTAGCCCCCTTTTGCTGGTCCCATGAATCCAATCTGCGCATGCGTCAATGAATAGAAACCAATCATGGCTCATTAGATAATATAGAATCTGCAACCCTGGCCTCCAAAAAATGGCTGTGCGACTGTGCACTGGCGACAGGTGGTCCGGCGGAGCAGGGCAGGGGGCTTGTATTTTCAGATGACAAGCAGGTGAGAGCAGCAGGACATTTCTTGCATTTAGCAGGGGAAAGTATTTTCAGAGCAGAGAAACGGAAAATGTCCCTTTTACGCCAAAGCTCTGCAAACGCAAAGATCAGAGCGACGAGGCTAAAAGGGTTCAAACTCTGCAGCTAGTCGCCCACTTAGGGCGAGGGTCCCGCAGCCGGATAATAGACTGATGCATGTGCCGCAAAGCAAATCTCTAACTGCGGATACTGGAATGCAAGATGGCCGTCAACCAAAAATCACAAAAATTCTACTATCAGAATAAAAAAAGAAAAAAAAAAAACCTGTTACATTTATCCTGCGCTGACACAGTGTATCAGTCCAAACTGTTTAGGTCGCAGAGCATTTTCTAGACGGATACAATGCTCCGCTGTTAGCAGGGTCAGGCCTCGGTTTTCACCTTCACAGCAAGCAGAGATCTGGAAAACGGTCGCACAAATATCAGAGATATAGAAATATTCAGTAATTACATTTTTGTTTTTAAACACCTGAATGCTCTGCACTAAGCAGTCGCTTTATCTGATGCACCAAGAACATCTACACACCGCCCTCCTGGGGCTACATGTCCTGCGAGAGAGAAGTATAATCCACCGGTGGTGAAAAGGAACAGAGCGCCTCCTGGACAAGGGGGAAAAAAAACAAAAATGTGTCACTGGTATGACGATGCGGAAGCCCCCAATCATCATAAGTGACGGCGCGTGCTACAGATAAGCCATCACTCTACAAAATAGCAGTATCTCTTTAAGGTCTCTCGCATGAACACTCGGCGCTGCAGCCGGCGCTCGGACCGGAGCGTGCGGCTGCATGTAATTCTATGCAGCCGCACGCTCCGGTCCGAGTGCCAGCGGCAGCGCCGGACGTTCATGCGAGAGACTCGTGCAAGTTTCTCGCATGTGTGATCCCGGCCTAAAGCACAGACTGCAGAAATACACTGGAACTACCACTTTAATAGCCACTTCTGAAAAAAAATTTTTTGCCAACCCTAAAAAAACAAACAAAAAGAAAAAACTAAATTTGTTTTTGTTATGGTGAGATGGTGATGGTTGTTTTATTATATGATAGTTGGTGACACAGGACTTAAGAGGGGTTGCGACATCCTGCACCACCAGCGATCAACTACTGCTCCAGATGTAACAGTAAACCCAGGCAGGACAGCGCCGTACACCATGTAGTGGCTGTTCCCTGGTACTGCAGCTCAGCTCCTATTAAAGTGAATGGGAGATGAGCAGCAGTACCCCAGAATGGCCACTACACAGTGTACGGCGCTGTGCTGCCCCATCAGCATACACTGTGTACATCCGACCAGTGTCGGAGCTGTAACTGATGATCGGTGGGAGTGCCGGGCCACCACATATCCCATAATTTCTGACCTATATCCTGAGGATAGCACATCAATATTGAAGTACTGGATAAAGCCTCTAAAGGGGTTGCTATAATGCTAAAGAAACTCAGAAGAACTTTTTGGCCCTCTGTAAAGCTATGGAAAGCCCTAGGATGGGGGGTGGGGCCAGGGTGCGATAACATTCGGTGCACTCACTCACTTTCAGCCGATGCGCTGCCGCTTCTTTCTTTTCCTCACTTCGCAAACTAAGAGAAAATACAAATAATTACACAACATCTCATCCTCCAGGCAAACTGCTCAGTATGTTACAAGCAGGACAGAAGCGGCACGGTAACTGTAGGACTAATCATGGCACAGTATATATTATAGAAAAAGTACGAAACATTTAGGTTAAATCTTCTACTCCCGTCACATGCAGAAAACAAAAAAGGAGACTCGAGACACGAAGGTAGCAACACAATCTGTGACAATGGATGGGGATATTACAATTGCATATCTCTGAATACAGGGAGCTCCCCCTAGTGGTGGCTGCAGACAGGATCATATGTATCTCTGTATACAGTGAGCTCCCCCTAGTGGTGGCTGCAGACAGGATCTTATTATGCATCTCTGTATACAGGGAGCTCCCCCTAGTGATGGCTGCAGACAGGATCTTATCATGCATCTCTATATACAGGGAGCTCCCCCTAGTGGTGACTGCAGACAGGATCTTATTATGCATCTCTGTATACAGGGAGCCCCCTAGTGGTGGCTGCAGACAGGATCTTATCATGCACTCTATATAACAGGGAGCTCCCCCTAGTGGTGACTGCAGACAGAATCTTATCATGTATCTCTGTATACAGGGAGCTCCCCCTAGTGGTGGCTGCAGACAGGATCTTATCATGTATCTCTGTATACAGGGAGCTCCCCTAGTGGTGACTGCAGACAGGATCTTATTGTGTATCTCTATAAGGGACTCCCCTAGTGGTGACTGCAGACAGGATCTTATTGTGTATCTCTGAATACAGGGAGCTCCCCCTAGTGGTGACTGCAGACAGAATCTTATCATGTATCTCTGTATACAGGGAGCTCCCCCTAGTGGTGGCTGCAGACAGGATCTTATCATGTATCTCTGTATACAGGGAGCTCCCCTAGTGGTGACTGCAGACAGGATCTTATTGTGTATCTCTATAAGGGAGCTCCCCCTAGTGGTGACTGCAGACAGGATCTTATTGTGTATCTCTATATACAGGGAGCTCCCCCTAGTGGTGACTGCAGACAGAATTCATCATGTATCTCTGTATACAGCGAGCTCCCCCTAGTGGTGGCTGCAGACAGGATCTTATCATGTATCTCTGTATACAGGGAGCTCCCCTAGTGGTGACTGCAGACAGGGTCTTATTGTGTATCTCTATAAAGGGAGCTCCCCCTAGTGGTGACTGCAGACAGGATCTTATTGTGTATCTCTGTATACAGGGAGCTCCCCCTAGTGGTGACTGCAGACAGGATCTTATTGTGTATCTCTTTTATACAGGGAGCTCCCCCTAGTGGTGACTGCAGACAGGATCTTATTGTATCTCTGTATAACAGGGGGAGCTTCCCTAGTGGTGACTGCAGACAGGAATCTTATTGTGTATCTCGTATAAAGGGAGCTCCCCTAGTGGTGACTGCAGACAGGATCTTATTGTGTATCTTATACAGGGAGCTCCCCTAGTGGTGACTGCAGACAGGATCTTATTGTGTATCTCTTATACAGGGAGCTCCCCCTAGTGGTGACTGCAGACAGGATCTTATTGTGTATCTCTGTATACAGGGAGCTCCCCTAGTGGTGACTGCAGACAGGAATCTTATCATGTATCTCTGTATACAGGGAGCTCCCCCTAGTGGTGACTGCAGACAGGATCTTATGTATCTCTGTATCAGGGAGCTCCCCTAGTGGACTGCAGACAGGATCTTATTGTGTATCTCTATATACAGGGAGCTCCCCTAGTGGTGCTGCAGACAGGATCTTATCATGTATCTCTGTATACAGGGACTCCCCTAGTGGTGACTGCAGACAGGATCTTATTGTGTATCTCTATAAGGGAGCTCCCCCTAGTGGTGACTGCAGACAGGATCTTATTGTGTATCTCTGTATACAGGGAGCTCCCCTAGTGGTGACTGCAGACAGGATCTTATTGTGTATCTCTATATACAGGGAGCTCCCCTAGTGGTGACTGCAGACAGGATCTATTGTGTATCTCTGTATACAGGAGCTCCCTAGGTGACTGCGACAGGACTTATCAAGAATATCTACATGTGGAGAATTTGAAGCTTGTACCAACTATTTGTATATAGAACACACCACTAAATACAGAATTTTTAGCTTATTTACATAAAAATGAGCACAGGAAAAAGCATTTTAATGATACACTCTGCCACATCTCTATATACATCATTTTTTGGTAAAAAAAAAAAAAAAAAAATTTAAAAAGGTAAAGTTGCTTTTTTTTAAAAAAAAAATAAAAATATTAGAGAGGCCTGGCTGTAGACACAATAAAATTAAATTTTCAACATAATCCAAAGATTTAGAGAGAAAAAAAAGTTTCAAGATTTAAGCAAGCGGCAGAAACGCACGAGGACATAATGTGTAATGAGTTCTATATGGACCCTACAAATAGGAAACGTGCTGATGTCCATGAAATCTCGCTGCCCGTATGATATCCAGGAATGAAGGGCAAATGAACTTTTCCACAGATAATTGGACACAGAAATGTAAATCTTTCCTGCATCTTCCTCGGGGGCCTCACATGACCGAGTGATGAGAAAGCTCCTTTGTGTATGTAACGCAATAACATGGAGACAAACAAGATGGATCTCCCTTCAATCGCTAATTTGTCAGCTTGTTTTCACCAGTACATCACTGTATAACCAGGGGGCGTGCGTCTGACAAGATGAACGCATGGTGATCATGTCAACAATTTTTCTGCCCATACAGTTTGGGTCGGGACATTAAATGGCGGCTGTTTAAGGTCACAATTCAGATCTTAAGGCGCAGCAGTTTTTGAACACAAGACATAGACAGACGACTCAAGGAGCAGCAGCTGACCCCCAATTCAGGCTGTCATCAAAATATCCCTTGGACAGTTTTTCCCCCTTTTCCCCAGCTTTGGTGCCACACAGTCGCGCCCCTGATGTCTTCTCAATAAAAAATAGTTTCAGTAATGGACGCTGCTACAGTCGCCTTCCCCCAAACACAGGCACGGTGTGCCTTCGTAACCCCAGACTGCTTTTTTTCTCCCCGACCTTTAAAATGTTTTTCTAGCCCATACAGAGAAGGACAGAGGTCTGGTGAATTGTGGAGGAAGCTTTCCTTTTTGGCTCTTACTCAGAACTTTCGTTTTCTGCATCTCAGATTCAAGATCCAACGTTCCGGAATCCAATCCGAACAGGTTTCCCAGCTCTCTGCTGCCCTCTGCAGCCTAGGAGAGGAAAAGACATGTCACATTACTGGACCTGCAGAGAGACGGCAGCAATGAGAGCGATGGTGTTCCCAGGAAAAAGAACGGCATTATAGGGGTGTAATAAAATACTCAAGATACTATATAAATATTTTTATCTTTATGTATGACATGAGGTGCACGGAGTTTGCTTGTTCTGCCCTTGTCCATGTAGGTTTTCCCGGATTCCTACCACACTCCAAAGACATACTGATATAAACTGTGCGCTCCAATGGGGACAGTGATAATGTGGATGCTGCACAGCACTACAAATGCCTTTTTTCTTTTTTTTTTTCCAATTTAAATAAAATAAAAAACCCAGGATATAAAATTGGTGAATACCGGCAGACCCATAGAACTGGATTTTTATTGCAAAGTAACTTTTTTTTTTTTTTTTTTTTAAATAAAGAACAACTGCATCTTCAAGGTATTAAATTTAATAATATATAATTCTACATGAATGCCAGTGCCGTGTCACAAGGAGCTGCAGGGCATGGTCAGGTTACTAAACATAGAATAAAAAAAAAATGTAAGATCTTGGAGAATTTTCTCGCTCGTCATCCCCTTTTTTTTTTCTCCTAAGTCCAGTGTGTTACCCCCACTCTGGTGATCTGGGGCTTTTTCTGCGAGGCCTCGAGTTCATCCACTCAGTAACAAGTGCTAATCTTCAGGGAACAGAGCAGATTTCACACTGCGTAAATATTTCCCCCGGTCACAGACGTAAAAATGTACAAAGCACCCAGCGGGAGGTGCAAGTGTCACACGTGAAATTCATACACGCGGGCTGGAGGCTGCTGTAAATGTCACAGCACGTGTCGCTCACAGCTAAGACGTATTAAAACCGCTTCCTCCTAAACTGGGTAAACAGGACATATGTCAGAGCACAAAGTCACCGAGCTGCCAACCCCTGCACCTACTGCACATCGCAGGCTGCTCGGAGAGGCCTGTGAACGTCATCACGCCGACGAGTAACTCAGGAAATGCCTCCATGTACTTACTGTAAGTTACATCATGTCGTGTTCTCCACTCACATCCAAAGCAGCAGGGAAAATGCTGAAATACAGCTATCCCTGCAGCGCCTGCTATGCGAGTGGCCCATCCACCTGCGCCCCGACTACTTGGCTGTGGCTTCCTTGGCCATTTGCAGGGGTGCCGGGAGCAGGAGCTGCGATGATCGGCCGATCACTGCGGAGCCACATACTAAAAGGAAGTGGCTTTCACCCCTTTAAACTACATTTCCCTCCATATAACTAAACTGTCAGGACCAGATCCTTCAGCAAAGTGATGAGAGTTAATTTAGTGGTCAACAGAATTGCGCATTCAGCTCTGGATGTGAATGAAGAATAAGTCATGATGTCGCTTCCAAATCACCCACCAAAAAAAGTCCCAGAGTCTTAAGACCTCCCCATACACATTAGATAAACGCTGGCCAAACACGCCGATATCACGGGGCTTGGCTGACAGTCTAAGGTGTATGGGAACCCCCAACACGTGATGATGTGGAAGAGAAGGATCCGGCGTTTCAAATTTTGCACAGCCACATCCTGCTGTCCCCGAGATAAGCCACCAGGGAAGTCCGGCGGCGGCTGTCAGGAGCGACGCGAGATCGATGGTGACCAAATGATCAGCCGACAGTCTATTGGGGGCTTTACAGTCTGCAGTCAGAAGGGCACTGGATCCCCCTGATAGCTACTGAGCTTCCACCTCAGGGCCGGTTTTCCTGGCCTTTACTTGCTGGACGCAAGCTGCCACCCGCCTGTCAGGAACAAGCTGCCCCCTGCTGGCGACACTCCTTGCACCATTAGCTTAATAATTAGTATGAAATAAGTTTTCCAGATTTTAGTTTCTAAACCCGAGTGTCCTGTGGTGACAAGTGTGGGACTTCACAGAGGTGACGGTCCCATCAACTAAACTGATATTGTCTTAAATTCACCAAATCAAGTGACCGATGCATTCTCATAGCCGACACAAGGTCGCAGCGCACCAACCTGCAAGTCTGATAGGTGTTGCCTCATTTCCAAAAACTCATTCAGCGAATCTTCAACTTGTGAAAACAGGTTTAAAATTCTGAAAAAAAAAAAAAAAAAAAAGTCAGAAAAATGTCCATTTAAATCAGTGTCTACATTTGCATTTTTCCTTTTTAAACTGTTCCAATGCATCTTAAAGGGATATTCACAAAATAACAAGCTATCCCCTTGTCCATTGGATTGAGGATAACCGGACTTGGGCTGATCAGTTTATAAAGTTCCTGATACAGAAGACTAATGTCAGTGAAACCCTTCGATATCGATCAAAATGGGGGGCGATGGGGGAGGGCTCCTGACTCTCCCCTCAAAGAGGCCGCTGGAGCACTCTGCGGCCCCCCACGCCAGAGACTGCCGGAGCGCTCTGCCCAGCCAATCATTCCTGTGTATTGGGTGGACGGCTACTTACTCTGTATGGGGGGGGCTTTACTCTGGGGTAAGAAGCGTGAGATTTTATTATAAGATTTCAGATAACCAGGATTGCAATAGAAGAGAAACTTATTACATTCTTATTAATCACATTCTTCATAAACTTTCTAGGTTTCCTTAAATATTGTGGATCTTGGGAACTTTTTAAATAAGACAATTTTATTTAAAAAAACACAAGATGTAGTTTCTCATTGAACGCTGATTGATTGCCGAGTGGAGATTGATCTTCCAAACGATGAGCGGCTCGGAGCGTCCTGACACAGGGAGGTGGTCACGGCGTCTGGATGTCAGGCGATTTCTCCGAGTGGCTGCGTCCTTTAACCGGTCGTCCCGAGGATCCCTCCCCTCCGTCTCTTACAATAAGAATAACAGTATTAAGTTGTAAATGGATCTTGAAGGCTGGAAACTGAAGCGGCTGACGGCGGATTCTCCCATTCTGATCCCACAGAAGGACTGATTACAAGTGGCATTTACCAGGCACTTAAGTTGCTGTTTACTGCATTCCCGTGGCTGCAACAGATGTCTGCCAAGAGAGGAAATGTCAGCGACACCGTATTATACAAGATGTAAATTGCCTCGGGGCTGGAAAGTTCACACAGAATAGCTGAATTTGTGTTATCTTACGCTGCAGAATGCTATATGCTTCAATGGTGGTTCATTCCAAGTGATGCTTAAATACTTGTCCCTCTTCTCGTTGCCCGTGTAGTTCGATGGCCTCGGTGACATAGATGCCGCATGTTGTCGCTCACTCCATCAATCACTCCGTGTGTCTGTTTTATGCGGGACGTATGTACAGCAGCCCGATGCTTCACTTAACAGGGGGACGTCCAGTTTGGGCAGGACTTATTATAAAGACCCCCGAAGTGGATTCTCCCTCCAACCACCACATTTTTCTCTTTTCAATGCAAAGTCATCAGCGCCTCTCACCCACCCCAATGAGGACGTTGGAGACACTGAAAAACAAAAAGCCTTTTTACGTTGCAGCTTCATGGCGACATTGGCCGCAACATCTAAAGATCGCTCTGTGCTGAGGCTTCATCGCAACGCAGGTGAATGAGAGCCCACTGCAGAGGTCTGTGACGAGCAAATCACAAACCACCCAAATGGTCAGGACTTTTTATGACTTGGAACAACGCAACACCATTTCCTGCAAAGGTGTAGCAGCCTAGAAAGATTGTTGGCTGCACGACTTGTGTTCTGCCAAAGTTGCTCTATAGCCCAGGTCTTAATCTGGCATCCAATGAGAAATGTGCAGGATACCTCCCGGGTGAGCACATGTCCGCAGGCATCTGGCAACACAACTTCATCAAGAAGGAGAAACCACAAAGCATAAAATATAAAAAAATAAAATAAATAAATTTCATTTTGCCATCCCCCCAAGTTTTGGTTTTTTTTTTTGGGGTGGGGACGTCTGTACCACAAACGGGAGATCTACGCCATAATTCACACGTGACTTGTGTTACAGAACAGGTGTTCAGCGGACGATAAATTCCCACTTGGCTTTAATGCAGCCTGAATTTGCACCAAAATTATAAAGCATCAAGTCCAATATAGAGGGTATAACCTGTTACCCCAGAGCTCGAGTTACCAAACTTTCCATAGTGGAGACCCCCCATAAAGGCTTTGCAGCAATAGAGATGTATACACAGGAGTGTAAGTTATTGCTGTTCTTCTTAGGGAGCCACAATGTAAAAACAGAAGTCTCTAAATATACCCATATCCAGAGGTAGAGAAGTCCAAGCTGGCCATTGCACTAGCCCATCTAAAGGAAGCGGGGGTCCCCCCAAAAGGGGAAAAAAAAAAAAAAAAAAAAAAAAGTTTCCAAAATGTCAGATCTGAAGTTCCTCCAGTTGAGGAGGAATCAGGTCTCGTGACCTGAAAGTCTCCCATTTATCAACTTACCGTGTGCTTTCTTCTGGAGAGCTCTGCCCTCTGCTGGACGCTTCTGGTTCTGCAGCCTTGGGATTGGAGTCATCTGCAAAACAGATTTGGGGACTAAATCACATGCAGCGTTTTTTTATTTTTTTCAACAAAATAAGACATATGTGATGACATATGTGGAATATGTGACTGTACACAGACTGAGGATTTACACGGAAAAGCCTCCGGTGTATACCTTACTGTTTCCATAGGCCTCGAATAGGAAAATGGAGCCATACACACATTACACATACTTACCCGCTCTCCATTGGTGCCAGATACTCATGAATGTCTACTACTACTAGTCCCAGAATGTCCTACACAAAGTTCAGGAGCTCCTGACAAAAGGATGACATGGTGACTAAATGTACAGACAGGAGGCAGAAGCAGGGGCGGCTGCCATCATTATAGGGAATTGTGCCGCCGCTTCTCTCCTCTGCAGCGTCCATGCTTTGCAGCACTAATGACTGTCTGCAGCCAGAAAATGAGATTCGGGCGAAATCCATGGGTGCACTTAAGAAAAGTAATCAGACGTCTCTGAGGCATGACTTACAGACTGATAAGCTCAGACGGAGAAGAACAGTTAAACACGCAGCCTGAACAAAGTTTATTAAAACCAATATCATTTACACTTTACATTACAGGCGCCCCCGCTCGCCACAACGCTGCCCGAATACTGATTGTTCACCAATGTCTGACTTTCAAAACGAGTCTCTCTAAAGTGAGATATATACAAGTATATAGCAATAAACAAAGAAGATCAGCTAATCCCTGATACTGCCAAATTATCAATTATTATACTCCAGAGCTGCACTCACTATTCTGCTAATGCAGTCACTGTGTACATAATACTGATCCTGAGTTACATCCTGTATTATACTCCAGAGCTGCACTCACTATTCTGCTGGTGCAGTCACTGTGTACATACATTACATTACTGATCCTGAGTTACATCCTGTATTATACTCCAGAGCTGCAATCACTATTCTACTGGTGCAGTCACTGTGTACATACATTACATTACTGATCCTGAGTTACATCCTGTATTATACTCCAGAGCTGCACTCACTATTCTGCTAATGCAGTCACTGTGTACATAATACTGATCCTGAGTTACATCCTGTATTATACTCCAGAGCTGCACTCACTATTCTGCTGGTGCAGTCACTGTGACATACATTACATTACTGATCCTGAGTTACATCCTGTATTATACTCCAGAGCTGCACTCACTATTCTACTGGTGCAGTCACTGTGTACATACATTACATTACTGATCCTGAGTTACATCCTGTATTATACTCCAGAGCTACACTCACTATTCTGCTGATGCAGTCACTGTGTACATACTGTGAGACAGTGAGAGTATGTGTGTTGAATGGGGTGTACATTTCACCTAGATACTTTGCTGACTGGTATAAGGGAAATGTATGGCTTTGTAAACCTAGTGGTAGAGAAAGGTCACTACACCTTACATTCAGTACACACTTGCAGCTCAGGCCTGAAACCATTCAGCTGTTAATTAGGAGACCAGAAGTAGGTGTCTGTGAACACAGTCAGAGAGCTCGCTTAGTCTGGACAAGGAGTCCAGGCACAAGAAGGAGTCTCCAGGAGTATGAGCTGTCTCAGTCTGGGTGCTCGATGTACCCCGGACACAGGAGTAGTCTCTGTGAGAATCCATGCGGATAGCTGCTGAATAGGAGGGGAGCTCTCTCAAGTCTGGACGTTGGATATGCCTTCAGACACAAGGAGGAGACTCTGTGAAACTCCATGCTGGTAAATGCTGAACATATGTGTTGTTTTGGCCCAGGCTGTTAGAGTCTGGTCCCGGATAGATAGGGAAATCTATCTAAGTGTAGTAAGTGGCTGGACAAGCCCAGGTCTTATGTTTATGATTTGGTTTTGATTATGTTCTGTTGGCTGTAGACTTTAATAAAACTGGTTGCGGCCAGTTTTTACCAGAACTGCTGTCTGTGAATGAACTGTTTCCGTGCCACTCCGTCTACCCGGACGGCGATCCCAGAGCTATATCCCCTGAAAAGCTTACAATACATACTGATCCTGAGTTACATCCTGTATTATACTCCAGAGCTGCACTCACTATTCTGCTGGTGCAGTCACTGTGTACATACATTACTGATCCTGAGTTACATCCTGTATTATACTCCAGAGCTGCACTCACTATTCTGCTGGTGCAGTCACTGTGTACATACATTACTGATCCTGAGTTACATCCTGTATTATACTCCAGAGCTGCACTCACTATTCTGCTGGTGCAGTCACTGTGTACATACATTACATTACTGATCCTGAGTTACATCCTGTATTATACTCCAGAGCTGCACTCACTATTCTGCTGGTGCAGTCAATGTAGGATTGACCTGAACTTTACAGTTGTGTGTGTTTTTCGCTCCTCAGCTTCTGCCGCTCGTTGTTTGGAGGCGGATGAGGGGCTCATTTGACGAGTCCCAGTAAGTGGGGAGTAATGACTGGGGTCATGACCTGCATTAACTCTTGATGCTCCATTCTGCAGGTAAGAGACATATGTGAAGGACAAGTCAATCACCGTGATTTCCCCCCTCCTTCTTAGCGTAACCACTTGGCAACATTTGCCATGTGTATGACTGATGCGTGCCCGTCCTGTATGGAGTGGGCACACACTACATATCGCTCTTTTCCCAAATAAAAAAAATTATATATATATATATATATATATATATATATATATATATATATATATATATATATAACATACATACACATATACATACCAAACACACACACACACACACACACACAGTCATGGCCAAAAGTTTGAGAATGACAAATATTATATTTTCACATGATCTGCTGCCCTCTGGTTTTTATGTGTGTGTTTGACAGATGTTTTTATTACAGACAGAAATATAATTGCAAACATATGAGTAACAAAAGCTTATATTGACAGTTAAGGTACTGCCACACTAAACAATCCCGCTAGTGATCTCGTTAGCGCCGCATACTAATGAGATCGCTAGCGGGATTGTTTCTAAATCGCTAGTAGCTACCTAATTTAGCGATATCGTTAAGGACGCTATCGCGGTTAGCGATCTCCTTAACGACTTTAGCGGTACAAAAGTACCGCTAAATCGCTAAAAAAGGTGCCACACTCAGCGATTAGATACTTACCAGCGGGACGCCAGCGATGAAAATAGGGTCCGGAACGATCAGGATGACGGACGAGATCACAGCAGGGGCCACGTCGCTGGTAGATGCCGCACACAACAACATCGCTAACGGGATCGCTAAATAGTGACGTTTTTTAGCGATCCCGTTAGCGATGTTGTTTAGTGTGGCATACCCTTTAGAATGAGTTAATGCAGCAAGTCAATATTTGCAGTGTTGACCCTTCTTCAGGACCTCTGCAATTCTCCCTGGCATGCTCTCAATCAACTTCTGGACCAAATCCTGACTGATAGCAGTCCATTCTTGCACAATCAATGCTTTCATTTTGTCAGAATTTTTAGGTTTTTGTTTGTCCACCCGTCTCTTGATGATTGACCACAAGTTCTCAATGGGATTAAGATCTGGGGAGTTTCCAGACCATGGACCCAAAATCTCTGTTTTGTTCCCTGAGCCATTTAGTTATCACCTTTGCTTTATGGCAAGGTGCTCCATCATGCTGGAAAAGGCATTGTTGATCGCCAAACTGCTCTTGAATGGTTGGGAGAAGTTGCTCTTGGAGGACATTCTGGTACCATTCTTTATTCATGGCTGTGTTTTTAGGCAAGACTGTGAGAGAGCCGATTCCCTTGGCTGAGAAGCAACCCCACACATGAATGGTTTCAGGATGCTTAACAGTTGGCATGAGACAAGACTGGTGGTAGCACTCACCTTGTCTTCTCCGAATGAGGCGTTTTCCTGATGTCCCAAACAATCGAAAAGGGGATTCATCAGAGAAAATAACTTTACCCCAGTCCTCAGTAGTCCACTGCCTGTACCTTTTGCAGAATATCAGTCTGTCCATGATGTTTTTTCTGGAGAGAAGTGGCTTCTTTACTGCCCTCCTTGAGACCAGGCCTTGCTCCAAGAGTCTCCGCCTCACAGTGCGTGCAGATGCACTCACACCTGCCTGCTGCCATTCCTGAGCAAGCTCTGCACTGCTGGTAGCCCGATCCCGCAGCTGAAACACTTTTAAGAGACGGTCCTGTCACTTGCTGGTCTTTCTTGGGCGCCCTGGAGCCTTTTTGGCAACAATGGAACCTCTCTCCTTGAAGTTCTTGATGATGCGATAGATTGTTGACTGAGGTGCAATCTTTCTAGCTGCGATACTCTTCCCTGTTAGGCCATTTTTGTGCATTGCAATGATGACTGCACATGTTTCTTTAGAGATAACCATGGTTAACAGAAGAGAAACAATGATGCCTAGCACCAGCCTCCTTTTAAAGTGTCCAGTGGTGTCATTCTTACTTAATCATGACAGATTGATCTCCAGCCATGTCCTCATCAACACCCACACCTGTGTTAATGGAGCAATCACTGAAAAGAGGTTAGCTGGTCCTTTTAAGGCAGGGCTGCAATGATGTTGAAATGTGTTTTGGGGGATAAAGTTCATTTTCTAGCCAAATATTGACTTTGCAAGTAATTGCTGTTAAGCTGATCACTCTTTATAACATTCTGGAGTATATGCAAATTGCCATTAGAAAAAGTGAAGCAGTAGACTTTGTAAAAATTAATATTTGTGTCATTCTCAAAACTTTTGGCCATGACTGTATACACACACACTCTATGAATTAACACATGTGGTATTATATACTTAAAAAAGTGTGAAACAACTGAAGTTATGTCTTATATTCTAGGTTCTTCAAAGTAGCCACCTTTTGCTTTGATGACTGCTTTGCACACTCTGGGCATTCTCTTGATGAGCTTCAAGAGGTAGTCACCGGGAATGGTTTTCACTTCACTGGTGTGCCCTGTCAGGTTTAATAAGTGGGATTTCTGGCCTTGTAAATGGGGTTGGGACCATCAGTTGTGTTATGCAGAAGTCTGGTGGATACACAGCTGATAGTCCTACTGAATAGACTGTTAGAATTTGTATTATGGCAAGAAAAAAAGCAGCTAAGTAAAGAAAAACGAGTGGCCATCATTACTTTAATAAATGAAGGTCAGTCAGTCCCAAAATTGGGAAAAGTTTGAAAGTGTCCCCAAGTGCAGTTGCAAAAACCATCAAGCGCTACAAAGAAACTGGCTCACATGAGGACCGTCCCAGGAAAGGAAGACCAAGAGTTACCTCTGCTTCTGAGGATAAGTTTATCCGAGTCACCAGCCTCAGAAATCGCAGGTTTACAGCAGCTCAGATTAGAGACCAGGTCAATGCCAAACAGAGTTCTAGCAGCAGACGCATCTCTACAACAACTGTTAAGAGGAGACTTTGTGCAGCAGCCTTCATGGTAAAATAGCTGCTAGGAAACCACTGCTAAGGACAGGCAAGAAACAGAAGAGACTTGTTTGGGCTAAAGAACACAAGGAATGGACATAAGACCAGTGGAAATCTGTGCTTTGGTCTGATGAGTCCAAATTTGAGATCTTTGGTTCCAACCACCTTGTCTTTGTGTGACACAGAAAAGGTGAACGGACGGTCTCTGCCTGGTTCCCACCGTGAAGCATGGAGGAGGAGGTGTGATGGTGTGGGGGTGCTTTGCTGGTGACACTGTTGGGGATTTATTCAAAATTGAAGGCATACTGAACCAGCATGGCTACCACAGCATCTTGCAGCAGCATGCTATTCCATCCGGTTTGCTTTTAGTTGGACCATCATTTATTTTTCAACAGGACAATGACCCCAAACACACCTCCAGACTGTGTAAGGGCTATTTGACCAAGGAGAGTGATGGGGTGCTACACCAGATGACTTGGTCTCCACAGACACCAGACCTGAACCCAATCGAGATGGTTTGGGGTGAGCTGGACCGCAGAGTGAAGGCAAAAGGGCCAACAAGTGCTAAGCATCTCTGGGAACTCCTTCAAGATTGTTGGAAGACCATTTCCAGTGACTACCGCTTGAAGCTCATCAAGAGAATGCCAAGAGTGTGCAAAGCAGTCATCAAAGCAAAAGGTGGCTACTTTGAAGAACCTAGAATATAAGACATATTTCCAGTTGTTTCACACTTTTTTGTTAAGTATATAATTCCATGTTTAGATGCCTTCAGTGTTAATGTACAATTTTCATAGTCATGAAAATACAGAAAAATCTTTGAATGAGGTGTCCAAACTTTTGGTCTGCACTGTAATATCAATCTATCTATATATATATAATACTTGGTGTTGCTTTAATATTCCCAACTGGAAAAATGTTAAAATAGTCATTTCTTAAGAAGCTGAAAAGCAAGACATAATTTTTTTTTTTTTTAACCGGCAATCATTTTTTATTTTTGTCCTTTCACGTCCCTCCAAAAATGGAATGAAAAAAAAGATAGAAACTGATAGGGTATATATATAAAAAAAAAAAAAAAAAAAAAAATACAGCTCGTCCTGCCAAAAAACAAGCCCTGATGCAAAACCACCAATGGCGATTGAAGCAAAGATCTTTTTCTGTACAAGCTTTTATTTATATTTCTTTAAAGAGGTTGGACCAAGTTTGGTAATAAGCCCCTATTCATGGGATAAGGGATAACTTCCTGATCGCTGGGGGTCCGACTGCTGGGACCCTCACCAATTAAGCGCAACTCCCGCTTCATTCATTCTCTATAGGGTCACCGGATATATCTTCAGCACTCCCATAATAGATGGATGGAAGGATGGATGGCACGCGTGATCGAACACCGCTCCATGGTTGTCCTGATAGGTGAGGGTCCCAGTGCTCGGACCCCCAGAGATCAGGAAGGTATCACCTCTGCCGTGGATAACGTCTAAACTTGGTACAACCTACTTTAAGTGATGGAACAAAGAAAAAAAAACACAAACAAAAGGAGTCCAGGAGGCGGTAACACTCACATGACACTTCTTGGCTCTGCTCATTGGCCAAATTGGCTCAGAGAGGGGAGGGGAATATTTGCATTTCTACAGCTGGGCGGATGTTTAGTCTGCAGGACGGCGCCGTCACGTATACTACTGCTGGCAGGAGGCGCGAGATCTGTGGGGTTCAGTCCCAGTAACAGGGGTCCTTTAAGGAACTATATACTGTACATTACAAGTCTCAAGAAGATGGAGCGTGTTGGCGCCAGACTGCGATGCCCGGCTATACACCTCGAATGCCACCATTATTATCCAGGCTAACACCCGGCGCTGGCATGATCGGGCCATCATCTAGTATATCATGATACATTTGGCATTGCGGCCGATCCATTTGGCACGACGTCGCCGCTTGTGACGGGGATCCGCAAACATAACAGTTATAGTTGAGCTGTATTTTATAGGATGGTAATGGCGGCATCATTTATAGAAGCAGTGGTATTTTTACGGCTTAATTATAGCAGATTAGCCGAGGTAAACAATTATGTTCTCCGCAGAAAAATGTCTGTCTGGTTTCCATCTCCCGCTCACAGCGTTCCTAATATGCTGGATGTAACATTATCATAATTCCATATTGTTTGGAGTGGTGGTCGATGACAAGACGGCTGCGGGTGTAATTACACCGCTCAGAGCTGACGGATGACTCCTCCCCCCCCCCAACTTCTAACGCACTCTCCGTGGAAGATGACTACGGGGGCCGCGTGAAAAGACTCATCTGCTGCATTATTATGGAAGGGGGGGGGGGGGCATCCTGTCAACAGCCCTCACACCAGGCTGCCCCTCCGTGATGAGGCTATGTTTGCCATGTTAAACCACTAACTCTACACTGATAATGATGGAGGCAAAGATAGCATTAACCCTTAAGTATACCCTGCAACGTTATGGACGCACCTTGTTGGTCTCTGACGCCTCCAGACGTAGGGATCGTTTGGCTCTGGAAACGAAAGGAGAAAATGGAGTTAGGGCAGATGGAAGCAGGACTGAAAGAAATCTGCTACTTATCGAAATTAAGAGATAACGAGAAATATCAAAAGTCTAAAAAATAAAAAAAGACACCTCCTCCTGATTGCAGGTTACCAGGGCTAGCCTCGTCACTACTGCCCAACAGCGCCAGCCTCAGCAGCATGCCTCCTTAACAGCACCAGCCCCAGGAGCATGACCCCTTAACAGCGCCAGCCCCAGGAGCAATGCCCCCTTAACAGCATCAGTGCCCACCTAAGTCTCCCTTTCTAGTTCCCTACATTTCTCACTTTACGGCGTGCTGTAACGTCAATCTGCTAACAGAAGGAAGGTTTCTCCGTAGGGCTGCTGTACACGGACATGTGTCTCTTTATTCAGGATGACGAGGGCTGAACCGTAATAATGGGAGTTTCTCTATGGGGCCTGTGATTCTGGTCAGTGCAAATAATTGGTGGAATATCAGCTTTCCTTTTATTGTGCATGTATCAGAAGATATAAAACCTTGCACAGAATGTAGTACATTTTCCAGGCGTGTGCAGTTCTACTTTCTCAGAAAGTAAGTAACAAATATACACACAAAACCACCCAGTGTAAAACAGAGTAGATAAAGGATAAAAAAAGAAAAATAAAAAGAAAGTGGGGGCGGTAGGGGGTCCCGGTGGGAAAAGGGTGGCAGCTTCTTAGTGAAATATCATGTGAGGGGCGAACAGGTGGCAGGGGTCTCTATTCGGCCAGGTTTACAAGCTACCAATGTACCTGCTAAAAATCTCCAAGAGGTCTTATTCCATATGAAGGTACGCAGAGCGCCCTTTTGGCTGAAGCACATACGTAGAGAACAAAAAAAAAAACGAAAAAAAAAAAAAAACAATCACGAAGATCGTTACATTTGTTTGCAGTTTTTTTTTGTTTGTTATATACAAACACGATATATTCATTATAATCAATAGATTTCTTGCTCCTGAGGATCCGTTAAATCATAAATTACACAGATAGTTACTGATAAAAATGGATCTTGTGTAATACTTCCATTCTCCTGTGGGGAGCTACATGGAAATTTAACACATATTGCTGGGTTTCCCCACAGATCTCATCTGATTGCTTGAATTCCTGATGGGACGACACTCATTGATCAGCTTATCACAGACAGATATTGATGACCCATCCTGAGGATAGGAGATCAATATCAGATTGGTGGTGGGGGTATGACGTCTGGTTGCCTGCAGATGAGCTGTTTGCAGCTGCTATTCATTTAGATAGGAACTGAGGTGCAAAGGATCAAGAACAGAGAGTACCCAATGTGGATACATCTGGCCACTGCCGAGAGGTGGGGGGTGTCAGACCTCACCTGATCCTGTATTTAGGACCCAAGTCCTAGACACACCACTTAAAATAAATTGAAAGGGTGAAAAAGTTCTCTCCTGCCAGTCTGAAGATCAAGGCTTGCAGGGGTGAATGGAAACAATAGTGGCTGAAAACAGAACAAATCTAATGACTGGTAACAAATTGTATCCAATCTTCTGTAAGATACATTATTAGCTGTAATCTCTCTCCTGTCCCCATAGTTGCTACAATGTTACAGTGCAGGTAAAGTGTGCAAATGTTGATGATCAAGAAATATGAGAAGTAAATGAGAATGTTCCCAGTCACTGACAAGAGGAGATCTTAAAAGGTCATAAAAACGGAAGGAATATTAGAGAGTTGCAGAACTTT
This sequence comes from Oophaga sylvatica, assembly GCA_033576555.1. Taxonomy (NCBI): domain Eukaryota; kingdom Metazoa; phylum Chordata; class Amphibia; order Anura; family Dendrobatidae; genus Oophaga; species Oophaga sylvatica. The sequence goes on from JARQOD010000009.1 coordinate 79,342,869, forward strand.
CCACAACACGATGGACACCGCTGCAGACAGTCAGTAAAGGAAACGCTTGTCTTGCAAAAAGTCTGAAGGCAAATTTATCTCTGACAGATGGATGTGCCGATGAATCGAAAGTCGGTGACCCTTAAAGTAGCCACGCTGCACCATCCACCGGGGGAGAAATGCCAGGCGCCCCCTTGCTCTTGCCAAAATCTGTACCCGAGCTGGATGCCCAGCTGTTAATAGCAGAGCTCGGAACGGAGAGTGGAATATTTATAATGCCTTCAATCTCACAGCTGTCACCTAAAGAGCAGACATTAGCATTTTATTACATGAGGCCCGAATACCGACAGCTCTGGAAGGAAATGACACGACCGTGCCGAGATACAGGGGAGACCAGCTCAGACTCATGTGTTCAGATTATTACTACCATATGACCCCAATGTATGAAAGCGCCCCCTAGAGTATACAGCAAGAACTTCAGTGGCCAGAGAAAATGCTAAATTATCAGAGTAATGTAGCTGCAGAACCTCTTTAAAGTGGACCTAACGATCAAAGAATTTTTTTTATATGCTGATCGATCAGCATTCTCAAGGATCACGCAAAAGATGACAGAAGCAATCAGCTCAGAACAGCGAATGGGATCAGTAAAGTGTTTGTGGGCTCGCACACCGATGTGTACACTCACTTCTTCAGGAGCTGCACTCTTCTGTACAGACTGTGTGGTTCTGTGGACTCCGACCCTACTGATCTACTGCACACTGAAGGCGACATCACAAACAGAAACCTTGAACGTGATCGGAGCGCCTTACGGATAAGAGCAAGCGTCGGATCCATCGTTCATTAAATAATGAGAACTGTTGTAGGCTCCATTAATAGTGGTCACCAAACTACAGCCAGAGTGCCGGCCTCCCCATAAAATCACCAGCTACACATGCAATCCTGCCATACCACTACCAATCACAGCATTAACACTCCAAAAACAAGGAGTGCAAAGGGCAAAAGCCTCCTCATACTGGTGTGTCAGACCTGGCAGGTCACTCTCCACTAGGAGAGACTTTACCCCTTAGATCCCAGTCTTAGCCCTTCACCCAGCCAAATCAGATCTCATACTTTGCACTGACGAGGGGCAATACCCCAAAACACCATATCTGCAAATTGAGATTCTGATTTCATCCCAAGTCATATTGCAAGACTCATTACTGAGTCGATAATGACTTGTAGGACTGCTGCTTCCAACAGGTGGCGCTATAGAGTTCTAGTCCTCTTCCTCTCTGAAGAAACAATTTGCGTATTTAATTTCCCAGAGGAGCATGCAAGGCGTGCAAGTCCCCTACTGGCATGTCACTCTGCACAAGGAGAAACCTTACCCCTTAAATGCTCAGAAGAGCAAATTTGCGAGGATCATCTGGTTACCCAGCACAGTGGATCGGTGCTGTACACGGTGGCTCAGTGGTTAGCACTGTAGCGCAGGAGTCCTCGGGTCCAGTGCCACCAACGAGTTTATGTTCTCTACGTGTTTGCATGGGTTTTTCTAGGTTCTCTGGTTTACTCCCAGACCCCAAAGACATACTGATAGGGAATGTAGATTGTGAGCCCCAATGGGGACAGTGATGATGTCTGTGAAGCGCTGCGGAATATGTTAGCCCTATACAAGTGAATAAAATAAATCTTGTTACACGTTAGTGAGAGAATCACTTTAGACTCCATCTGGCATCAGTTCTCTTGAAGGTGAACACAGAAGTGTTAAAGACTTACTTTTTATAAAACAATAAAAAAGACTGGAACAGAAGCCAGACATAGCAAATATCGACAATAACAGGAGCGTCCGTCTCCAACCTGTTTCTCGGGGGGATTTAAATGGAAACAGAATAAATGTGAACAGAGCCTCAGACACTTTCTCTTCCTTGTACCAGCTCTTTGCCGCTTTCATTTAAACTCCGTTGCTAAAACAATATCACACCCCAATAACATATCTTACGCACTTGAGCCACAAACCGACATTTCTAAAAACTGTCTGGTGGTTTCTAAACGATAAAAAAAACAGAAAGGCAAAAAAAAAAAAAAAGCTGGTACAAGTCAGGCTTCTGATGTATTAGAATCATAGAATGGTAAAGTTGGAAGGGACCTCCTGGGCCATCTGGTCCAACCCCCTGCTCAAAGCAGGATTCTCTAAATCATCCCAGACAGATGTCTGTCCAGCCTCTGTTTGAAGACTTCCATTGAAGGAGAACTCACCACCTCTCATGGCAGCCTGTTCCACTCATTGATCACCCTGTCAAAAATTTTATTCTAATATCTAATCTGTGTCTCCTCCCATTCAGTTTCATCCCATTACTTCTAGTCTTTCCTTGTGCAAATGAGAATAAAGATGATCCTTCTACAATGTGACAGACCTTGAGATATTTGTAGACAGCTATTAAAGGGTATGCCACACTAAACAATATCGCTAACGGGATCGCTAAAAAACGTCACTATTTAGCGATCCTGTTAGCGATGTTGTTCAGTGCGGCAGCTTCCAGCGACGAGCTTCCTGCTGTGATCTCGCTCGTCGCTGGAATCGTTCCGGACCCTATTTTCTCGTCGGCGCTCCCGCTGGGTAAGTATCTAATCGCTGTGTGGCACCTTTTCTTAGCGATTTAGCGGTACTTTTGTACCGCTAAAGTCGTTAAGAAGATCGCTAACGGCGATAGCGTCGTTAACTATATCGCTAAATGTGGCCGCATTTAGCGATATAGAAACAATCCCGCTAGCGATCGCATTAGTATGCGTCGTTATTGTGATCGCTAGCGGGATTGTTTAGTGTGGCAGTACCTTAAGTCTCCTCTCAGTCTTCTTTTTTGCAAGCTAAACATTCCCAAATCCTATTATTAGTCAATCACCAAAAATGACATGTATATATTGATAACTACGTACGTACCTACGTGCGCACGGTTTGTTGGACAGTGTATGTGCTGTACGCCAGCAATACTTTAAGAATATAACTAGAGGTAACGGGTGAAACCTTTCTATGTGCTGTATATTTTGCAGGTATTTTGTAGAGGTCTGGTGGCCACTGCACATGAGGGCCTGTACAGAGCGGGATCAGTGGCCGAGGATTTGTGAAAATCGGAGGCTGGGGTATGTGCATACGTTCAGTATTTGGTTGCAGAAATTTCTGTATTTGACAGGAACAACGAAGAGGCAAATAAAAACTTACGGTTTTAATGCGTTTTTCTAGCATTTTGGGGTACAACAATATACACGCTGCAGATGTTTCAGCACCAAATCTGCAAGTCTGAAATAAGAATTGTGTGCATGGGATATTAGGATTCCCATTGACTTTGCTACATCAGGATTTCCTGCAGGTTTTGTGACAGATCTGCAATTAAAAATGTGACGTGTGCACGCAGATTTATTTTGAGGCGACCAAAAACGATGCATTTTCTAGAGGAAACTGCGTCAGGAAACGCTCAACTTTAAAGGGTTTTTGGAAGAGTTTTTCCATTCCCTGTACAGGAAAGACCTAGATCTTTGTACTGTTTGCCAGTAGAAAGAAAAACTTTAGATTTGAGAGTCGTCAGACATTAACAGGCACCAACCACTGAGGAAGTATTTTTCTGTTTCCTGTAGTTTTCTTTCTTGAGCCCCATGATCGGCCGGCGACTCGTTAGCAGCGTCCATCACCGCTTCCTAGTAAATGACACAAACTAACGTTTTCTCGCACTTTGTGTTTTTTTTTTCAAAATCTCTTTTGGAAGAATCAGCGCTTAAAACACCAAACAGCAAAGTTCTTTTTCCAGAAAGAGTTTGAGGGATTTTTTTCCAGGCGTCTTCGAGATCAGATCCGACCAGAAACACTTAAAAGAACGGCTTCTGTTCATTGTACGGTAACATCATTCACATAAAGAGGGTTTTTAGCGTTTAATTTTCTCTTCAGGTTATGAAAAACACCTGGTGGAAAAAGAAAAATGCAAGAGCCTCTCACAAGCATCTCCTGCTGGAAACCGCTCTAAACACGAGGCACAATGCTGGGAGTTGTAGTCTCATGGCAGAAATGAGGGGGAAAGCTCTGAGGGGATGGAGGGGCTCCGGACATATAACACCCCGTACTCACCGCATCCTGTCACCGTCCCAGTCTGCCACTGAGTGTGCACCCTAAATCCTTCCCCCCGGAACCCGTGTCAGGCTACAAAGTTCCTCCCCACTTTCACCATTCATATCTTCCAACTCTACTGATAACCGGCAGCTGCGCACAGCCGATAACTCATCTCACCGGACCCGACCAGAAGAGAGAGGGAAAAGAGCCCGACACATAAGTACCGCAGACGGCGAGGCCGAGCCGGCCATATTTGTTATTGGAGAGTTACGTCACTTCCGGCTCCGCGTTCCCCTGGTAACAGAGCAGCAGAAGAAAACGGAGCAGGGAGAGGACGGAGAGATATACAGTGAGTAGTGGAGACCCGAGAGAAAATGGGAAGGAACACGACAACCTTCTCCCCGGGAGCTGCCTGTATCCATATAACCGAGCTACATCCTGTATTATACCCCAGAGTCGCACTCACTATTTGCTGGTGCAGTCATTGTGTACATACATTACATTACTAATCCTGAGTTACATCCTGTATTATACTCCAGAGCTGCACTCACTATTCTGCTGGTGCAGTCACTGAGTACATACATTACATTACTGATCCTGAGTTACATTCTGTATTATACCCAGAGCTGCACTCACTATTCTGCTGGTGCAGTCACTGTGTACATACATTACATTACTGATCCTGAGTTACATTCTGTATTATACTCCAGAGCTGCACTCACTATTCTGCTGGTGCAGTCACTGTGTACATACATTACATTACTGATCCTGAGTTAATCCTGTATTATACTCCAGAGCTGCACTCACTATTCTGCTGGTGCAGTCACTGTGTACATACATTACATTACTGATCCTGAGTTACATCCTGTATTATACCCCAGAGCTGCACTCACTATTGTGCTGGTGCAGTCACTGTGTACATACATTACATTACTGATCCTGAGTTACATTCTGTATTATACCCAGAGCTGCACTCACTATTCTGCTGGTGCAGTCACTGTGTACATACATTACATTACTGATCCTGATTACATCTGTATTATACTCCAGAGCTGCACTCACTATTCTGCTGGTGCAGTCACTGTGTACATACATTACATTACTGATCCTGAGTTAATCCTGTATTATACTCCAGAGCTGCACTCACTATTCTGCTGGTGCAGTCACTGTGTACATACATTACATTACGATCCTGAGTTACATCCTGTATTATACCCCAGAGCTGCACTCACTATTTGCTGGTGCAGTCACTGTGTACATACATTACATTACTGATCCTGAGTTACATCCTGTATCATCCTCCAGAGCTGCACTCACTATTGCTGCTGGTGCAGTCACTGTGTACATACATTACATTACTGATCCTGAGTTACATCCTGTATTATACTCCAGAGCTGCACTCACTATTCTGCTGGTGCAGTCACTGTGTACATACATTACATTACTGATCCTGAGTTACATCCTGTATTATACCCAGAGCTGCACTCACTATTTGCTGGTGCAGTCACTGTGTACATACATTACATTACTGATCCTGAGTTACTTCTGTATTATACTCCAGAGCTGCACTCACTATTCTGCTGGTGCAGTCACTGTGTACATACATTACATTACTGATCCTGAGTTACATTCTGTATTATACTCCAGAGCTGCACTCACTATTCTGCTGGTGCAGTCACTGTGTACATACATTACATTACTGATCCTGAGTTACATTCGTATTATACTCCAGAGCTGCACTCACTATTCTGCTGGTGCAGTCACTGTGTACATACATTACATTACTGATCCTGAGTTACATTCTGTATTATACTCCAGAGCTGCACTCACTATTCTGCTGGTGCAGTCACTGTGTACATACATTACATTACTGATCCTGAGTTACATTCTGTATTATACTCCAGAGCTGCACTCACTATTCTGCTGGTGCAGTCACTGTGTACATACATTACATTACTGATCCTGAGTTATATCCTGATATTATACTCCAGAGCTGCACTCACTATTCTGCTGGTGCAGTCACTGTGTACATACATTACATTACTGATCCTGAGTTACATCCTGTTATATACCCAGAGCTGCACTCACTATTGTGCTGGTGCAGTCACTGTGTACATACATTACATTATGATCCTGAGTTACATCCTGTATCATCCTCCAGAGCTGCACTCACTATTCTGCTGGTGCAGTCACTGTGTACATACATTACATTACTGATCCTGAGTTACATCCTGTATTATACTCCAGAGCTGCACTCACTATCTGCTGGTGCAGTCACTGTGTACATACATTACATTACTGATCCTGAGTTACATCCTGTATTATACCCAGAGCTGCACTCACTATTGTGCTGGTGCAGTCACTGTGTACATACATTACATTACTGATCCTGAGTTACATCCTGTATTATACTCCAGAGCTGCACTCACTATTCTGCTGGTGCAGTCACTGTGTACATACATTACATTACTGATCCTGAGTTACATCCTGTATTATACCCCAGAGCTGCACTCACTATTGTGCTGGTGCAGTCACTGTGTACATACATTACATTACTGATCCTGAGTTACATCCTGTATTATACTCCAGAGCTGCACTCACTATTCTGCTGGTGCAGTCACTGTGTACATACATTACATTACTGATCCTGAGTTACACCTGTATTATACTCCAGGCTGCACTCACTATTCTGCTGGTGCAGTCACTGTGTACATACATTACATTACTGATCCTGAGTTACATCCTGTATTATACTCCAGAGCTGCACTCACTATTCTGCTGGTGCAGTCACTGTGTACATACATTACATTACTGATCCTGAGTTACATCCTGTATTATACCCAGAGCTGCACTCACTATTGTGCTGGTGCAGTCACTGTGTACATACATTACATTACTGATCCTGAGTTACATCCTGTATTATACTCCAGAGCTGCACTCACTATTCTGCTGGTGCAGTCACTGTGTACATACATTACATTACTGATCCTGAGTTACATCCTGTATTATACCCAGAGCTGCACTCACTATTGTGCTGGTGCAGTCACTGTGTACATACATTACATTACTGATCCTGAGTTACATCCTGTATTATACTCCAGAGCTGCACTCACTATTCTGCTGGTGCAGTCACTGTGTACATACATTACATTACTGATCCTGAGTTACACCCTGTATTATACTCCAGTGCTGCACTCACTATTTGCTGGTGCAGTCACTGTGTACATACATTACATTACTGATCCTGAGTTACATCCTGTATTATACTCCAGAGCTACATTCACTATTCTGCTGGTGCAGTCACTGTGTACATACATTACATTACTGATCCTGAGTTACATCTTGTATTATACTCCTAGAGCTGCACTCACTATTCTGCTGGTGCAGTCACTGTGTACATACATTACATTACTGATCCTGGTTACATCCTGTATTATACTCCAGAGCTGCACTCACTATTCTGCTGGTGCAGTCACTGTGTACATACATTACTGATCCTGAGTTACATCCTGTATTATACTCCAGAGCTGAGCTCACTATTCTGCTGGTGCAGTCACTGTGTACATACATTACATTACTGATCCTGAGTTACATCCTGTATTATACCCAGAGCTGCACTCACTATTCTGCTGGTGCAGTCACTGTGTACATACATTACTGATCCTGAGTTACATCCTGTATTATACTCCAGAGCTGACTCACTATTCTGCTGGTGCAGTCACTGTGTACATACATTACATTACTGATCCTGAGTTACATCCTGTATTATACTCCAGAGCTGCACTCACTATTCTGCTGGTGCAGTCACTGTGTACATACATTACATTACTGATCCTGAGTTACATCTTGTATTATACTCTAGAGCTGCACTCACTATTCTGCTGGTGCAGTCACTGTGTACATACATTACATTACTGATCCTGAGTTACATCCTGTATTATACTCCAGAGCTGCACTCACTATTCTGCTGGTGCAGTCACTGTGTACATACATTACTGATCCTGAGTTACATCCTGTATTATACTCCAGAGCTGAGCTCACTATTCTGCTGGTGCAGTCACTGTGTACATACATTACATTACTGATCCTGAGTTACATCCTGTATTATACTCCAGAGCTGCACTCACTATTCTGCTGGTGCAGTCACTGTGTACATACATTACATTACTGATCCTGAGTTACATCTTGTATTATACTCTAGAGCTGCACTCACTATTCTGCTGGTGCAGTCACTGTGTACATACATTACTGATCCTGAGTTACCTCCTGTATTATACTCCAGAGCTGCACTCACTATTCTGCTGGTGCAGTCACTGTGTACATACATTACATTCTGATCCTGAGTTACATCCTGTATTATACTCTAGAGCTGCACTCACTATTCTGCTGGTGCCGTCACTGTGTACATACATTACATTACTGATCCTGAGTTACATCCTGTATTATACTGCAGAGCTGCACTCACTATTCTGCTGGTGCCGTCACTGTGTACATACATTACATTACTAATCCTGAGTTACATCCTGTATTATACCCCAGAGCTGCGCTCACTATTCTGCTGGTGCAGTCGCTGTGTACATACATTACATTACTGATCCTGAGTTACATCCTGTATTATACTCCAGAGCTGCACTCACTATTCTGCTGGTGCAGTCACTGTGTACATACATTACTGATCCTGAGTTACATCCTGTATTATACTCCAGAGCTGCACTCACTATTCTGCTGGTGCAGTCACTGTGTACATACATTACTGATCCTGAGTTACATCCTGTATTATACTGCAGAGCTGCACTCACTATTCTACTGGTACAGTCACTGTGTACATACATTACATTACTGATCCTGAGTTACCTCCTGTATTATACTCCAGAGCTGCATCACTATTCTGTGGTGCAGTCACTGTGTACATACATTACATTACTGATCCTGAGTTACATCCTGTATTATACCCAGAGCTGCACTCACTATTCTGCTTGGTGCAGTCACTGTGTACATACATACATTACTGATCCTGAGTTACATCCTGTATTATACCCAGAGCTGCACTCACTATTCTGCTGGTGCAGTCACTGTGTACATTATACATTACTGATCCTGAGTTACATCCTGTATTATACCCCAGAGCTGCACTCACTATTCTGCTGGTGCAGTCACTGTGTACATACATTACATTACTGATCCTGAGTTACATCCTGTATTATACTGCAGAGCTGCACTCACTATTCTGCTGGTGCAGTCACTGTGTACATACATTACATTACTGATCCTGAGTTACATCCTGTATTATACTGCAGAGCTGCACTCACTATTCTGCTGGTGCAGTCACTGTGTACATACATTACATTACTGATCCTGAGTTACATCCTGTATTATACTGCAGAGCTGCACTCACTATTCTGCTGGTGCAGTCACTGTGTACATACATACATTACTGATCCTGAGTTACATCCTGTATTATACCAGAGCTGCACTCACTATTCTGCTGGTGCAGTCACTGTGTACATACTTTACATTACTGATCCTGAGTTACATCCTGTATTATACTGCAGAGCTGCACTCACTATTCTGCTGGTGCAGTCACTGTGTACATACATTACATTACTGATCCTGAGTTACATCCTGTATTATACTGCAGAGCTGCACTCACTATTCTGCTGGTGCAGTCACTGTGTACATACATTACATTACTGATCCTGAGTTACATCCTGTATTATACTCCAGAGCTGCACTCACTATTCTGCTGGTGCAGTCACTGTGTACATACATTACATTACTGATCCTGAGTTACATCCTGTATTATACTCCAGAGCTGCACTCACTATTCTGCTGGTGCAGTCGCTGTGTACATACATTACATTACTGATCCTGAGTTACATCCTGTATTATACTCCAGAGCTGAACTCACTATTCTGCTGGTGCAATCACTCCTTGTGACGTCTCCTCCTCTCTGGAGACTTTTAATGCTGATTATTCGCTTTCCCTCCTGTGTTATCTCTTTGCAGGATATTTCCGATATAAAATATCACGCTGCATTCAAAGCTAAATTTAATGTATTTGTGTCTTTTTTCATCCATACTAAGACCAGTTTCACATGTCCTGATATTTCCGGTACCGGAGATATCAGTTTCTGTGTGTGTACTACGTGCGGCACATGTGTGGCAACCGGACGACCGCCGGGAAAGAAGCGGCTGCTGTAAGCGCTGTTCGCCGGCTCCCCTGCTCTGCCTGTGAGCAGAGGAGAACGATGAGCGGTATATTAAAGTCTGAATGACAGCAGGTGTCGGATGATGAAGGTAACAGTCCCAAAAGCCCCCAACTGCTGTCGTTCGGACATGGGGAATGGGGAATCTGTCACCCCATTTTTGCACTATGAGATACGGCCACCGCCATCAGGGGCTTATCCTCAGTATTCTGTAATGCTGTAGATAAGCCCCCGATGTCACCTGAAAGTGAAGAAAAACTAGTTATATTATACTCACCCAGGGGCGGTCCGCCGTCCGGTCCGGAGGGAGTCGCGTTCCGGTTCGGCGCCTCCCATCTTGTGACGAAGCCGGCCTCTTCTTTCTGTCCCGTCGCGGCTCCTGCGCAGGCGCAATGCTCTGCCCTGGTGAGGACAGATCAGAGTACTGCAGTGCGCAGGCGCCGGACCTCTCTGACCTTTCCCGACACCTGCGCACTGCAGTACTCTGCTCTGCCCTCACCAGGGCAGAGCATTGCGCCTGCGCAGGAGCCGCGACGGGGCGGAAAGAAGAGGACGGCTTCGCTACAAGATGGGAGGCGCCGAACCGGACCGCGACACCCATCGGACGGACGGCGGAACGCCCCTGGGTGAGTATAATATAACTTGTTTTTCTTCACTTTCAGGTGACATCGGGGGCTTATCTAAAGCATTACAGAATGCTGTAGATAAGCCCCTGATGGCGGTGGCCGCAGCTTATACTCGAAGAATGGGGTGACAGATTCCCTTTAATATACCGCTCATCGTTCTCCTCTGCTCGCAGGCAGGGCAGCGGAGAATGACAGCCAGCTTCAGCACCAGCAGCCGCCGGAGAACAGGGCTTACAGTAGCCGCTTCTCCCCCGGCGGCCGTCCGTGCACACGGAGGACAGTGTGCACTGTTCTCCGTGTGCACTGTTCTCCGTGTGCACGTTTTGCTGACCGTGCTGCCGGAAAAAAAACAGACTTGTCTGCGTGTTTTGCACACAGACACACGGTCCATGAAAACACGCTGACATGTGCATAGACCGGTCTACGTGTGTCAGTGTCTCCGGTACTTGTGATAACTGTCACCACACGTACTGAAGACACTGACGTGTGAAACCGACCTTACAATGTAAGGCTATGTTCATATGCTGCATTTTTTATGCAAATTTTCAGCTGCTTTTTACAGTCTATGAGATTTCAGAAATCTCATGCACGCACATTGTTTTTTTCCTGACTGATTTGGAAATCTACAGCATGTCACTTCTTTCAGCTTTTTTTTTTTCCGGCGTTTTTTTGGGTAAGTGCAAAAACTCAGCAAAAAAACGCAGATATCAGGTTTTGCATCAGTTTTGGTGCAAAAACCTAAGGAAGTTGTATCATGTTTTTTTGCTGGGCTCTAAATTTTATCATCATGCACAAGAGACAACAAAAAAAAAGCAAAACTTGCTTTTTGTAAGCAGCTTCTTTATCTGCTTAGAGAACAGGTTTTGTCTGCAGAACAAAGAAACCCAACTGTGAACATAGCCTAACTGTGTCATTGAGTGATCTGCACGGATATAGGCATGTGAGGGAAGCTGCTGTATTTGCGCTGCTGCTCTGGATGTGACTGGAGGATGAGTTCTTTGTTTTGTGCTGTTGTTCTATACCTTTGGTAACGCCGTGTTGGTGATTTGCAGGATGTCGGGTTTGTATGGAAGCAGCACGTCCATTTCCAGTAAGCGATCAGATGAGCGATCAGAGGCTCCGAAGCCCGATGACCAGGAGGCGTTCTACACTTCGTGTCGCGCCGCTTACCTGACCGTGTTCAGGAGCAGCCTGGAGAACATCACGGACCGGCAGCAGCTGGTCTCGGTAATCATCCATGGATTCTGTTGTTGTTTTGTCATATAAAAAAAAATCACGCAAAAGAAAAAAGGCGAAAACAACCCAAAATATAAATGGTTTATTGAGAAATTACAAGCAGTGCACAAGACCTTGTGTATCAAAATATCCACCAATCAGAGCTCAGCTTTTATGTCTCAGATTGCTCCAGAGATATAAAAGCTTCCTCGTGATTGGTTGTCCTGGACATCAAGGCCCCCACTTTGCACAGAATGAATGCATGGTTATTTTTAAGGGTTAATACAAGCGGTTTATTAATGGGATATTGCCACCGTAACAAGTTATCACCTGTCAACAGAAGACGTGATAACCTGCTGATTCTTGTGGGACCCCACAAACCCACGATGGATTTTAAAGTGGGGCTCTGAAGTGTCTGTTTGAATGGAGGAATGGAGCAGTGGCTGCTGATACTGTTAATGAATGGGACCCTGACGATCCCAAGAGCAGAGCTCTGCCACTCCATTCATTGTCTATGGGACTGACAAAGATACCCAAGAGCAGCGCTCAGCTATCTACGGCAGTCCCATAGACAATGAACCAAACCACTTCATTGCCCCATTCTAAAGAGGAGTGTTGGGACAATCGGCAAGTTGTCTGGTATCTTAGGGGTTAACTCGCTGGGATAGGAATACCCATTCCTGACATCTTCTGTACATGTTTGCAAGTTTATGGAGCTGTTGCATAGGATCACCTCTCCGCCATCTTTGTACTCTTTTCGCTCTAATATTAAAGTATTGCGGTATATCGTACAAGTGATGAAAGGATCACAAGTTCATGTGTCCTAGGAGGGGATAAAAAGAAAAGTAAGAACCCAGAAAAGTTACTGAAAATATTGAAAAATTAAAAACAAAATTTTGAATCGCCCCCTGCCCTGTTCTTTTCAGCAATCAAAATAAAGAAAAGAAATAAAAATTAAATCAGATTTTTTATCACCCAAAGTCCAGTTGTGAAAATATAAAATAATAAACCTATGGGGTAAATGCCGTAAAAATATATAAAAAACAAAACTACATATTTGCTGTTTTTTGGTTTGTCGCCCCCCTACCCTAAAATAATGCTGTATGAGATCAAAATCGTTTGTACCCAAAAATGACACAAATGAAAACAATCCCTCGCACGGCTCCACTGACGGAAGAATGAAAACTTACAGGACTTATAAAATTCGGCACAGAATTTTTTTTTTTTCTTCAAAGTTCAGAATTTTTTTTCACCACTAAAATTAAAAAAAAAAAAAACTGCAAAAGTTTGGTATCCTTGGAATCGTACTAACCTGGAGAATCCCGTTCAAAGGTCTTTTTTACCTTGGAAAAAGGAAAATTGTCCGCAGCAGCACCATTGTGTGCCTAGTGGAAGTTCACCATCCTCACCATAGCGCTCCTAGTACGGCCACCAGTCTCGACTTTTACACGTTAGGCCTCATTCACACGTCCGATTTTCATGTACACGTGATGACTGAGGTTTTTTTCTGATTTCACTTTTCCCTCTGATGGGGCCAATCCCATGTACGTGATTTTTCGCGGACCAAGACGTAAGTCACAGAGACCGATGGTCAGCAATGCAAGTCAGTGGGTCTGTGAAAAAACATTAGACTGCACTCTGATGTCCATCCGAGTTCAGTCTGATTTTCACATGCTTAGAATGGAGACGGTGGAGATTTTTTTTTTTTTTACATTTCTCCACGTACAAGAAAATCAGATGACACTCGGACTACAGTCTGATCAATGTCCGATCAAAATAATCGGTCCGTTTTCGTCGTACGTGTTAAAATCAAGCGTGTGGATGAGGTCTTAGCAGTTGGGTGAGAGCTTATCTTTCCAAACCTCTCATACACCTGCAGGCTCAGTCTCATGACATCTTCATTGGTGTTTTTGACTCTTTTTTTATTTTTTTATTTAAAATGTATTTTTTATTATTTTTTTTATTTTTCTTGTGCAGTATTAAAATCAATAATAAAATATAAAATGCTTTACAAGGAAACCGTTGTGGTGTATGGCATTTTGGTGATTTTTTTTTCATTTTGCAGCATGTTTCAGACTTTTTTTTTCTCATAGGCTTATAAAACGCCAGGAAACATAGAGGGATAAAACAACTCAAAGAAGCCCTCCTACTCCTCTTCTTCCTCCTCCTCCTCTTCCTCCTCCTCCCATCAAAGTTTTTATCCTCTTGATATATTGCAGCCATCATATTATATAGCACCATGTACTTACAATTGCTCATTTTGTCTTTCTACCCGGCTAACTCTTCTGTTTTTCATTAGATCTATGACATCACGTGATTAATAACTGAGGAGCTGGATCCTTCTAAGCTCTGTGTAGAAATAGAGGTCAATTTTCCCTTCATGAGTCATAAGTCACTGCAAAAGTCAATGGTGGGGGGGACACTTGGGTTAGGAATTGAAAAGGGGAATGATAAATGAACGGACAAGAGACTTCCTGTTTCTACATAGAGCAGAGAAAAGAGAAGAATTAGCCGGGTAGAAAGGCAAATTGAGCAAGAGTGTGGTCCTATTCTTTCCAGGACCCATTGACTTGCATTGACGATTTTGATCCAATATTCGGCTCAAAATTAGACAAGTCTCCTCGAAAAATCACGGACACGTGAACGGCCCCACTCACTATTATAGGTGCAAATTCTCTCTTTGAAAAACACAAGAAAAATGGCGTGAACAAGGCACAACAAAGCCCAATTATCAGGCAAATTTCGATGCATTTTTGCTTCCAAACCTTAAATAAAAACTGTTTGTGAACCTCCCCCATCCTTTTAGATAGGAATCTGCGTCGTAGTTTTTGTACAGTGTGACGGTGGACGGAAGGCGAAAATTTGTAAGAAAAAAATGGACTTCTTTACGTTTCCTGCTGATTAGAAATATTACCGCATCCTTGATTTCAGGTGGAAAGAAATGCATAAAATTGAAAAAAAAAAATGCATGTAAAAAAACGCCCGCCCCCCCCCCCCTGCCAGCAGCCACGACGGAGGCTTTCCCATAAGATATGCGACTTGTTTTCTCCGTGGCACCCGCAGGAGCAAACAGGCGGAGGCGCGGCGGGGGTTAATCTTCGGTGTTCCGCCGCGCTGATAGAGAGATAAATCCTGATGACACCTCGGATCTCTTCAGTCGTGATATCCTAATTACACCACGGCTAGTTTAACAGGCGGTCACATTCAGCAGATGTGCTTAGCCTAATGAAGGCTTTCAACATTATGGCAAAAGATTTTTTTTCCCCCCTCGCAGCTAATGGCAGGTTTCTCATAATCCAGCGTCAAAAATAGTAACGGCGAGAACAAATGTTAGCTCCTTTCGGCTTGTTATGTCTTTCATCTCTTTCCACGAGCCACTTAAGCAATTGACCAATTATTATTATACGAGCGGCGGTGTCAAGGTCGCGGAGAATAGGCCGACAGAATACCAAATATTTCCCGTCATTAAATGATGATTAAACCTCCCCCCCCTCTTCTTCAGGAGGGCGAAGAACACATCGTGCACAGATCCGGGGCTTTAAGGGGTTAACTGTCCCAGGATCGGGGAACATGTTCCCAGGAGATAAATGAGCAGGAATGAAAATAATTTTCCTGCCGTCTAATTCACAGGCTATAATGTTACCACGCGCCGGAGGGTTGGGGGGGAGGTCACGTGATCGGATTCATCTCAAGGAGCCGTGACCTTAACATGGGTATTCCCAAGTGTTGGAGCCGCTGCCGCCGCGCCAAGGACGATCTGGTGTTAGCAGCTAGGGGGCGCTGACCCCAGCTTTAGAAAACATGGACACTTTTTATTTTTCCTAGTAGGAAATTCTGTTGCATGAAAGGGGTTGTCTTGTGGTTCATTGGGAAGCGAGTTGTGCCGATGACATCGAAGGCTACAAACACCTGCCAGGACGCGTGCACGATCAGCAAGTGTGAGCAGACACGGCGCCATTGGCACCACTCACCTCTCAATGAAAAATCCCCTGCGGGATTGTAAAATCTGCAGTGTAAATTGACCTGCGCTTTGCATTGCGGAGATTAAAATCTGCTGCTTAAAATCACTATTTTTTGCTGCAGATTTTGCTACAGGAGATCCGCAGGGATTAGACCCTCAGAAAGTAAAATATCCCCCCACCCCACACTCCATCACATTATCTGTCATTTCCTCCAAGTCTTCTGGGAGATTGGGCCGCGTTCAGACGTTCCCGGCAGAATCCTCCGCACACGTCAGGGATCGCAGTGACAGGCGCCCCGATAGTGGACGTGTCGCCGATTGGGAAATATACAGCATGTTGGTTATTACTCATCAGATTTCCAAAAAAAGGGACGTTGATTCATAATTGATACTCGTGTATCGTGCGCCGGGCCGATCCGTTCATCTGACAGCATCGCAGCTTTTTCTCCCTATTTGCAGTTCTCCAGCGGGCCGGACGGAATCCGTCTAACAGAACCCTCAGCCGATACTGGACCGCCAAGACCAAGGAGATGAACTATGACGACTACTGCGCCATTGTGAAAAAAGAGAAGCCTGCTGCAAAAGCCGAACTCCTGAAAGCTTTCCGAAAACTGGACCCCACCAACAAAGGATACATCCTACATGATGATTTCTCCAAGGTCTTCACCACAGTACGAGCACCAAATCCCAAACTATCTATCTATCTATCTATCTGTCTTGTCTGTCTGTCTGTCTGTCTGTCTGTCCTGTCTGTCCTGTCTGTCTGTCTATCTATCCATCTTATTTGGTAAGATGTAAAACCTTCGTTCTTGTCCTCAGAGGGGAGAGAAGATGTCCCCGGAGGAGGTGAGCGCCGTTCTCCGTTTGGCTGACATGAACAGCGGCGGGCGGTTGGACTATAACAAGGTAAGTCATAGACACAGGAGCCGTCTCATATCACAACATCTCAGATTTTGTAGCTGATCACCTAAGTAATGGGAACTTGTGAGCGGATTCATACCGCCATAACCACGGGCAGTGAAAGATGTCGGCACGGGCTTCCTGACTGCACCACAGAAGTGTTTCAGGGTTTCATAAAGCTTTGGACATAACGTAGCCCAGGGAAAATGTCCAGTACGGGTTCTGCTTCTTGATTGACAGGTCTCTAGTTACGTGTATAGACAGAGAAAACATAACTACCCAGGTTTGATTTGTTTTAAAACTATGAGGCCAATTTTATCAGATGGACGCTATATGATAAGTTTGGCGCATCCTGCTGGACATGTTGGATATTTTTCTTTTCTCTCGGATGGCTTACTGTGCATGTAGATGCTCTAATTTCTTATATATGAGCGCCCATCAGCCATAGACAAGTCGATCAGGGCTCATTCACAAACTATTCACAGGAGACCGACACAGACTGTGTGGGGGCAGAGCAGGGTTGATACGATCACTCTGCCCCCGTGGTGTATGCTCGTTGTCGGCAGCACGTACTTTGCAGCATGCATTGTGCTTCTGACCATAATGACCAAAATGTGTGATTGGCGACATGATTACACGGACTGATGATCAGGAAAGAGGGTTTTTATTAATTCTCTCTCGGCCTCTGTAAATGGCCTTTTCTTTATTTAGTGCCGGTATAGCGGCACACATAACACAGATCTTTTTGCTTCACCAGTTGTAACATGGACAAACCAAAAAGTCTACCTTATTTCCATCTGCTGCTCTGGTGAATTTGGTCATTTGTTCCCTGTTATTATTATCATTTATTGATTCCATGGTCTGTACACGAGGAGGGTTACATAGAAAATACAGATAGAAATTACAGTGAACAAACTAATAGTGACAGACTGGTACAGAGGGAAGAGGATCTGGCCCCTGCAGGCTAACAGTCTACCGGCTGACAGGGAAGGAGACAGTAGGTTGGGGGTTGCGGCTCTGGTGGTGAAGAGGTGGCATCTGCGGTGATGGTGAGGTGGCAGCTCCAGTAGTGGTGAGGAGTCAGCACCGGAGGTGGTGGCTCTGGTGGTGAAGAGGTGGCAGCTCCGGTGGCGGTGAGGAGGCAGCTCCAGTAGTGGTTAGGAGTCAGCTCCAGAGGGTGGTCTCTGGTGGTGATGAGGTGGCAGCTCCAGTGTTAGTGAGGTGGCAGCTCCGGGTGGTGGTGAGGTGGCAGCTCCAGTAGTGGTGAGGAGTCAGCTCCAGAGGTTGTGGTTCTGGTGGTGATGAGGTGTCAGTTCCGGTGGCGGTGAGGAGGCAGCTCAAGTAGTGGTGAGGAGTCAGCTCCGGTGGTGGTGAGGTGGCAGCTCCAGTGATGGTGAGGTGGCAGCTTCTATGGTGCTGAGGAGGCAACTCCAGTAGTGATTAGGTGGCGGCTTTGGTGGTGGTAAGGTGGCGGCTTTGGTGGTGATAAGGTTGCGGTTTTGTTGGTGGTGAGGTGGCGATTTTGGTGGTGGTGAGGTGGCATCCGGTTCATTGCAGGCTGTAGCTTTCTTGAAGAGATGGATTTTCAGGTTCCGTCTGAAGGTTTTGATTGTGGTGGATAATTGGACATGTTGAGGCACAGAATACTAGAGGATGGGGGATACTCTGGAGAAGTCTTAGTGTTAGAACCCTCTTGTTAGGTTTTGTTTCGGTTTGCTGGTCACGTGACCTTTTTTCCCTATTTAGTCTGGCTCCGCCCTTCTGGCCTTGCTGGACTTCATTGTATTACCTACTCTTAAGCTAGCCAGGTGCTTAGGTGCCTTACTCTGTCAGTTTTGCTTGATCTTATTTTTTTTTTAAATCAGATGATTTTTATTTAAAAATTGTCAGCATGAAACTTTGACAGTACATTTAACTTTAGCATATAATATAAACCGTATTCAACCTGACAGGCAATATAACTATTCTTACATCCTAAGTCCCCTACCCTCCCCCCCTCCCCCCTAACCCCGTCCCTTTAAATCATTGCACATATCACACACCATGTCACATTTTGAATCCTTTTTTTCGAGACAACCCCTTACGATCCCTGTTTAAAGTACCAACTCAGAGGGTCAAGGGCGCGTAGGCAGACGCATTCTTTCTCTCATAAGAGCCTCCGAAGCCAAGCCCGGGTGCTCTATCCAGCCACCCCACACATTCTCAAACTGCATGTGTTGACCTCTTTTCGCATATATGTTCTGTTCCATCATAACAATAAAGTTAACCTTATTAATCAGTTCTTGTCTAACTGGCGCTTTGTCATCTAACCAGTGGGCCGCAATGAGCTTTCTGGCAGCATATAGGATTCTGGCTATGGTCAGCTTTCCCCACTCATCAACCGCGATATCCTCCATGCACCCCAATACACACGTCAGCGGGTTCCTTATAAGATCCACTCCCATTACCTCCTGTGTCAAATTAAGTGTTTGTACCCAAAAGTTCTGTAGGGCAGGGCAGGACCACATCATATGTAGGAGATCTGCCCCATCCTCAGAGCAGTGCGGACAGCAGGAATCCCTCCTCAGGCCCGTCCTCTTCATCCAGACCGGGGTCCTGTATACCCTATGTGTTAGGTAGAGTTGTGAGACTCTCCTGGCTTCACTCATAGAGACCTTGGGGATGAATTGTAATACGCTCTCCCACTGAGAGTCCGAGATTGGTCCCACATCCTCTTCCCATTTTTCTCTGGACTTAGCCGGGTGCCGTACCAGGAATGAATCCAAAAAACCCCTATATACGAGGGAGATGAAACCCTTAGTGCCCCTTAGTGACCCTATAAGATTCACCATCGCATCTGATTGCACCACTATTCTTGATGTTTTAAGCTGTCGATTGATTGCATGCCGCAGCTGTAAATATTGAAAAAAGAGGGATTGACTCAGAGGGAACTCCTCCCTGATCTCCTCAAAAGTCTTAAGCATGCCGCCAACCAACAGCTGTGACACAAACCATATCCCGACCCTTCTCCATTGAGCAAATCCCCTCAGACGCATTAACTCCCCCAGTCTCGGGTCAAACCAAACCGACGAGAAGCGCGTGAGCTCCGTAATGCCCCTCCATTGTCTAACTCTTTGCCAAATCTTGTCCACCATAGCGATCGTCGGGAGCCTTCTAGGGTTCACCCGGAACCTACCAGCCTCTAAACTAGCAAGCAACGGACCTCTGCCCACTATAAACTCAATGAGCTTCCCAGCCGACGTAGACTGGGTAGGCTCCCCCCACCCCACCATATGCTGACATTGGGATGACACATAATAAACCCACGGGTTCGGGATTGCCAGGCCCCCCTCCTCTTTTGACCTCTGTAGATGTTCAAGTTTAATGCGTGCCCTACTACCCTTCCAGATCAAGTCCCGGAAAAGAGAATCAATCCGGTAGAATTTATTTTGCGCCAACCAGACAGGCGTATTATGGAGTATATATAGGAGTTGGGGCATGAGGATCATTTTTAATAAATTTGCTCTACCCGCCACAGACAGGAATAGTTTCTTCCACGCTGCAATTTTTTGTTGAAACTTATTGATAAGGGGGGTAAGATTGAGCCGTTCATATTCCTCCAATTTAGCAGAGATCACAATGCCCAAATATTTAAACTCACTAACCACCCTCAAAGGGGTCCCAGGATCTAGCACTAGGGGAGCAGCAGAGTCCACGGGAAGCAACACGGATTTATCCCAGTTGATAGTCAGTCCAGAAATAGAGCCGAATTTACTAATAACTGCCATAGCCGAACTTAGGGAGTCGCTCGGGTCAGCCAGAAACAGTAGCACATCATCCGCATATAAGGCCACTTTCTCTACATGGGAGCCATATTGGAATCCCCGAATATCTGTGGTACCACGTATCTTTGCAGCTAACGGTTCTACAGCGATCGCAAACAGCGGGGGGGACAGGGGGCACCCCTGCCTCGTTCCCCTATGTAGGGAGAAACTCTCAGACAGCAGACCATTAACCCGTATTTTAGCACTAGGGGATGTATATAGCAAACGTACCCAACCCACAAACAGATCACCAAATCCCATGGTTTTCATTACCGCCCACAAATACCTCCACTCCACACTGTCGAACGCCTTAGCGGCATCCAGGGAAACTATTACTCTCTGTCCCACATTATCCGCCCTCGCCTGCATGTTTAAGTATAATCGCCGGAGATTTATAGCTGTGGATTTATTGGGCATAAACCCTGACTGGTCTTGGTGAATTAGGGATTCGATGACCTTGTTAAGTCGGTTCGCCAGCATTTTGGCCAATAACTTAATGTCAGTGGTCAACAAAGAGATCGGACGATATGAAGCTGGGTCCATCAAATCTTTTCCCTGCTTTGGTAGGACAACAATTATCGCCTCTCGCATGGACCGGGGCAGCTCTCCCCCCGCCAAACTCGCAGTGTAAACCTCCATCAACTTGGGAAGCAACACCTCTTTGTATTTTTTGTAGACTTCTCCTGGGATACCGTCCCCCCCTGGGGCCTTGTCACTAGGTACAGAGGCCAGAGCGACCTCAAGTTCCTCCATATTAAAGGGCTCCTCAAGAAGCCTCTGCTCCGCCAGTGAGAGTCGTGGAAGCCGCACCCCCACTAAAGTTTTGCTAGATCTTAGGATCTGTTAGTAATTTGTTTTCTGTTTTATTTTTCCCTGCTACAATTTCTGTTAGGAGGTGTCCACCTTTTCTCCCAGTTCCTAGATCTTGTAGGGATTCCTCCCTCGCAACTATAGGTCTTCGTTCAGACTAGCTGAGGACTTTAGCGGGTCTGGTCGCAGGATCAGGTCCCCCGTTACATCGTAGGGATCCAGCTCAGTTCTATTGTAGGGACAGAATTCCCGTCTTTCCTTAGTGTTTGTAGCAGATAATAACAGTAAGACCAGCCAAAAAAAAAAAAATCTCTAAGGAAAGATTTTCTGTTTCCATCATGGTGTCGGTTCAGGATTTGGCTCAACACCTGCAGGGACTTTCTCTGGAGGTGGCTGAAATCCAGCAACACGTGAGTAGTTGTTCTGGAGCACATTTCGTGGAGCCAAAGGTACGTTTGCCTGATTTATTTTTTGGTGAACAACAAGATTTTTTTTCTTTTAACCCCTTAATGTCCACTGACGTGCAGAGTCCGTCATGGCAAGGTGCCAGTTCCGGCACCAGGACGGACTCTGCACGTCATGCCTTTGATCTACCACTGCGTGTAAACACGCAGTGGTAGATCAGTGCCGACAGCTGTCACAGACAGCTGACAGGCACGGCAAGCGGTGCGGGGACCTTTGCCGTCGGTCCCCGCACTCACAGCGCTGTGATTGGTCAGTCAATCTGACTGACCAAACACAGCAGCGATCGCGCAGGAGAAGCTGAAATTTCAGCTTCCCCAGCGCGATCAGTGCAGGAGCCGGCGCTGCAGTGGCCAGGCTTCCTGCACTGACAGCCAGGAGCGGAGCCCCCACCGCCCCTGGCTGTTAACCCCCTGACTGCTGCGATCCAGCGCGATCGCAGAGCTCAGGGGGGGAGGCAGAGGGTCGGGAGCTCCCTCTGCCTCAGATCGGCACCCTGCAATGTATTTGCAGGGGCCGATCTCTGCCTTGATGACCCGGGGGTTGTCATGACAACCTCCGGGTCATTTAGCTACGGGAAGCTGCTGTGATCATGTCACAGCAGCTTCCACTATAGTTGCAATGCATTGCAATGCCAGAGCATTGCAATGCATTGTAACTGCAATCAAAAGTAAAAAAAGTGAAAGTCCCATAAAGGGACAAGTTAAAAAAAATCATTTTTTTAAAAAAATTGTAAAAAAAAATATTAAAAAATAATTTCAAAAAAATCCCCTAAAAAATACACATTTTTATGTAATAAAAAAAATAAAAAACAAAAAAAATACACATGTTGGGTATCGCCATGTCAGTAAAAATCCCATCTATAAAAGCATAACCCTAGTTAACCCCTTCAGTGAAAGCCATAAAAAAAAAAACAAAAAAGTAGTAAATTATACTTTTTCCAAGCGGTATCATTATACCGCTTGGAAAAAGTGCAATAACACGCGATCAAAAAGTCAGATATAAATAATCATGGTACCGCTGAAAACGTCATCTTGTCCCGCAAAAAACAAGCCGCTATACAGCATCATCAGCGAAAAAATAAAAAAGTTATAGCTCGCGGAATAAACTGATGCAAAAATAATTATTTTTTCTATAAAATTCTTTATTGTGTAAAAAACGCCAAAACATAAAAAAAAATATAAATGAGGAATCGCCGTAACCGTAGTGACCCGAAGAATAAAGCTGCTTTATCAATTTTACCACACGCGGAACGGGGGAAAAAAATTAAAAAAAAAACAATTCCTGAATTGCTGGTTTTTGTTCATTCTGCTTCCACAAAAATCGGAATAGGAAGCGATCAAAAAACGTTATGTGCCCGAATATGGTACCAATAAAAACGTCAGCTCGTCCCGCAAAAAATAGGCCCACAGATAACTCTGTCGGCCGAAATATAGAAAAATTATAGCTCTCAAAATACGGCGATGCAATAAATTCTTACAAAAAATTATTCCAAAAAAAAGCATCTTTTAGAGTGTGACAGAAGCTAAACATGAAAAAAGGGTGTAAATCTGGTATCGCTGTAATCGCACCGATCCGAGGAATAAAGTCGCCTAATCACTAATATCGCACGAGGAACGGCGTAAAAAAGAAAACCAATTCTTCACCTTTGGTAGATTTGTTCATTGTGCCTCCCAAAGATCGCAGTAAGGCGATCACAGTGGTTCCCCCCCGCATATGGGGTATCAGCGTACTCAGGACAAAATGCACAATAGCTTTTGGGGTCCTATTTCTCCTGTTACCCATATAAAAATAAAAATTTGGGGGCAAAAAGGTCATTTTTGTGGAAAAAAATATGATTTTTTTTATTTTCACGGCTCTACGTTATAAACTTCTGTGAAGCCCTTGGGGTTCAAAGTGCTGACCACACATCTAGATAAGTTCCTTGGGGGGTCTAGTTTGCAAAATGGGGTCATTTGTGGGGGTTTCTACTGTTTAGGCACATCAGGGCTCTCCAAGCGCGACATGACACCCGCAGACCATTCCATCAAAGTCTGCATTTAAAAACGGTGCTCCTTCCCTTCCGATCTCTGCCATGCGTCAAAATAGTGGTTCCCCCCCACATATGGGGTATCAGCGTACTCAGGACAAATTGCACAATAGCTTTTGGGGTCCTATTTCTCCTTTACCATTATAAAAATAAAAATTTGGGGCAAAAAGATTATTTTTGTGGAAAAAAATATGATTTTTTTATTTTCACGGCTCTACGTTATAAACTTCTGTGAAGCACTTGGGGGTTCAAAGTGCTCACCACACATCTAGAAAAGTTCCTTGGGGGTCTAGTTTCCAAAATGGAGTCACTTGTGGGGGGTTTCTACTGTTTAGGCACATCAGGGGCTATCCAAACGTGACATGACACCCACAGTCCATTCTATCGAAGTCTGCATTTGACAAAGGCGCTACTTCCCTTTCGAGCTCTGCCATGCGTCAAAATAGTGGTTTCCCCCACATATGGGGTATCAGCGTACTCAGGACAAATTGCACAATAACTTTTGGGGTCCTGTTACCCTTTGGAAAATAACAATTGGGGGTGGAAAGATCATTTTTGTGGAAAAGATATGATTTTTTAATTTTACTGCTCTACGTTATAACCTTCTGTGAAGCCCTTGGGGGTTCAAAGCTCTCACCACACATCTAGATAAGTTCCTTGGGGGGTCTAGTTTCCAAAATGGGGTCACTTGTGGGGGGTTTCCACTGTTTAGGCACACAGGGACTTTCCAAATACAACATGGCATCCAATCTCAATTTCAGCCAAAAAAGTCAAATGGCGCTGCTTCCCTTCCGAGCTCTGCCATGCGCCCAAATAGTGGTTTACCCCCACCTATGGGGTATCAGCGTACTCAGGACTAATTGCACAATAAATTTTGGGGTCCTTTTATCCTTTGGAAAATAAAAATTGGGATGAAAAGATCATTTTTGTGGAAAAAATATGATTTTTTAATTTACGGCTCTACGTTATAACCTTCTGTGAAGCGCTTGGGGGTTAAAAGCTCTCACAACACATTTAGATAAGTTCCTTGGGGGGTCTAGTTTCCAAAATGGGGTCACTTGTGGGGGGTTTCCACTGTTTAGGCACACAGGGACTCTCCAAATGCGACATGGCGTCCAATCTCAATTCCAGCCAAAAAAGTCAAATGGCTCTGCTTCCCTTCCGAGCTCTGCCATGCGCCCAAATAGTGGTTTACCCCCACATATGGGGTATCAGCGTACTCAGGACTAATTTCCCAATAACTTTTGGGGTCCTTTTATCCTTTGGAAAATAATAATTGGGATGAAAAGATCATTTTTGTGGAAAAAATATGATTTTTTAATTTTACGGCTCTACGTTATAACCTTCTGTGAAGCCCTTGGGGGTTAAAAGCTCTCACAACACATTTGGATGAGTTCCTTGAGGGGTCCAGTTTCCAAAATGGGGTCACTTGTGGGGGGTTTCCACTGTTTAGGCACACAGGGACTCTCCAAATGCGACATGGCGTCCAATCTCAATTCCAGCCAAAAAAGTCAAATGGCGCTGCTTCCATTCCGAGCTCTGCCATGCGCCCAAATAGTGGTTTACCCCCACACATGGGGTATCGGTGTACTCTGGAGAAATTGTACAACAAATATTGTGGTTCATTTTCTCCTGATACCCTTGACAAAATTTAAAAAAATTGTGTTGAAAGAAAAATTTTGGGAAAAAAAGTTAAATGTTCATTTTTTCCTTCCACATTGCTTCAATTCTTGTGAAGTACCTAAAGGGTTAATAAACTTCTTGAATGTGGCTTTGAACACGTTGAGGGGTGCAGTTTTTAGAATGGTGTCACTTTTGGGTATTTTCTGTCATATTGACCCCTCAAATTCACTTCAAATGTGAGGTGGTCCCTAAAAAAATGGTTTTGTAAATTTTGTTGGAAAAATGAGAAATTGCTGGTCAACTTTTAACACTTATAACTTCGTAACAAAAAAAAATTTTGGTTCCAAAATTGTGCTGATGTAAAGTAGACATGTGGGAAATGTTATTTATTAACTAATTTTTGTGACATATCTCTCTGATTTAATGGCATAAAAATTAAAAGTTTGAAAATTGCAAAATTTTCAAAATTTTTGCCATATTTCCATTTTTTTCATAAAAAAACGCAAGTTATATTGAAGAAATTTTACCACTATCATGAAGTACAATATGTCACGAGAAAACAATCTCAGAATCGCCAAGATCCGTAGAAGCGTTCCAGAGTTATAACCTCATAAAGAGACAGTGGTCAGAATTGTAAAAATTGGCCTGGTCTTTAACCTACAAAATGGCTTGGTCATTAAGGGGTTAAAAATGCTTGCTTGTTGTATTTCCGTTTGAGACCCAGATCCTCTGGTGATGAATCACAGCGCATAGGGTTCATAATGTCACTTTTGCGCAAGGAACCTCAGGACTGGGCCTTTTCTCTGCAGCCTAGTGATCCATGCTTTAGATCAGTGGATAGTTTTTTTTCTGCTTTGGGGTTATTGTATGACGATCCGGATCGTGTTTCATCAGCTGAGACAGAATTGAGACAGGGATCAGGTAATGTGGAAAAATATTGTACTCACTTCCGAAGGTGGTCCACTCAGGTGGGCTGGAACGATTCAGCTTTGAAAAGTTTATTTCTTGCAGGGTTAAGTGAAAGGGTTAAAGATTTGCTGATTGCTTATCCTATACCTGGTAACTTGCAAGAGGCTATGCAATTAGCCATACGGGTGGATAGGAGACTGCGTGCAAGGGTTAATGAGAGTAAATCTGCCTTGTCATCTCCAAGTTTGGAAAGGAATGTACTGACATTGCAGAGCCGATGGAAATTGGAGCAATGACACTTCACTCTCGGGAAAAAGACCATAGATTTGCGGAGGGCTTGTGTTTCTATTGTGGCAAATCTGAGCATTTTATTAAGAACTGTGCGCTTCGAATGAATAAAGAGAAAAAAAAAAATGAGGTCAGTTTCGCCCGTATAGCTTGTTTAAACAATAAAGGTGTCTTTCTTTCTGCTACCACTGCTGGTGAGGAGGAATTAATGGAGTTTCGGGTATTTGTGGATTGTGGTTCAACTCTCAATGTGATTGATGGGAAATTTTTGGAAAAAACTAAAATTAAAACCCAGACTTCTATCTTCCCCTATTAATGTGGTGTCTGTGGATGGTTCTCACTTGAAAAATGTTACTCACCATATCTGTGAATTTCCTCTTACTATTAATGGTGTTCATCAAGAGAATTTGGATTTGTTAGTTTTGAATAATTTGCCCTCACCGGTGATTTTGGGGTTACCCTGGTTAAAATTGCACAATCCGGTACTGGATTGGTCTACCAATGAAATGAAGTCCTGGAGTCCTAATTGTTATGACAAGTGTTGTAACGGGCGTATTGCTGCTGTAGTTAAGGGGAGTTACCTGTACCTATTCAGGATTTTTGGAAAGTTTTTCTGATAAAGAATCGCAGGTATTGCCTCCTCATAGAGATTATGATTGTGCAATTGAATTTGTCCCTGGAGCGACTCTTCCTAAAAGTCGTTTATTTAATCTTACTATTCCTGAGAGAAAGGCTTTGCAGGAATACATACAGACAAGCTTGGCCGCCGGTCACATTAGGCCTTCCAAGTCTCCTGTGGCGGTTGGATTTTTTTTTGTTAAAAAAAGGACGGCGGTTTACGGCCTTGTCTGGACTTTCGTGAGATTAATAAGATTACTGTACGCAATCCTTACCCACTGCCATTGATTCCTGATTTGTTTAATCAGTTAGTGGGGGCCAAGTGGTTCTCGAAAATTGATCTTCGGGGGCATACAATTTGTTGCGCATGAAGGAGGGGGATGAATGGAAGACTGCATTTAACACTCCACTGGGTCATTTTGAGAATCTGGTCATGCCCTTTGGACTTTCCAGTGCTCCGGCATTTTTTCAGAATCTTATTAATGACATCCTTAGACCTTTGATCGGCAGAAATGTGGTTGTGTATTTGGATGACATTTTGATTTATTCACCGGATTTGGAGTCTCATTGGAGGAGTGTGCGTGAAGTATTACAGTTACTGAGTGATAATTCACTTTTTGCCAACTAGAAAAATGTGAGTTCGCTGTACAGAGACTTAGTTTTTTGGGCTACATTGTCTCCAGTGAAGGTTTTGAGATGGATCCGGTGAAAGTGCAAGCTGTGCAGGAATGGCCTAGACCTATTGGTGTGAAATCAATACAGAGGTTTTTGGGGTTCGCCAATTATTATAGAAAATTCATAAAAAAAATTTCTGTGATTGCCAAACCTCTGACCGATCTCACCAGGAAAGGTGCTGATGCGGTTCAGTGGACTACTGAGGCCATTGAGGCTTTTGTGTTGCTAAAGGAGAGGTTCAGCTCTGCTCCCATCCTTACGCAGCCTGATGTGACTAAACCATTTTTGGTTGAGGTTGATGCTTCTTCTGTGGGGGTCGGCGCGGTGTTGTCTCAGGAAAAGACGGATGGAGTACATCCCTGTGCTTTTTTTTTCAAAGAAATTTTCTGAGTCTGAACTAAATTATGATATCGGTAATCGGGAATTGTTGGCAATTAAACTCGCATTTGAACACTGGCGTCATTTTTTGGAGGGAGCGGAATTTCCCATTCAAGTCTTCACCGATCATAAAAATCTGATCTACCTTGATGCTGCCAAACGCTTGAATGCCCGTCAGGTAGAGCTGGGCGATTAATCAAATTAATTTGATTAATTCGCCCATAGTAAAATGGGCGATTTTAAATTCATTGAAATCCGATTTAAAATGGCGTGCGCAATGTAATTGCGCACGCCATTACTCGGCTCGTCCAGGCCAGTTCCCGCCCACCGCTGCGTCCCCCACAGCCCGCTGAGCGCAGTCACCAGCAGTCAGAGCTGTCAAGGACACGGCAGTGACCCCGCGCGTCTCTCCTCCTCCGGCCGCCCCCTCTACACTGCGGCCCCTGCAGCCACACCAGGCCCGCACGTCCCCCGCGCCCCTCACTCACCCCGCTTTCTGCCCTTCGGGGTTCTGCAGCTACTTAGCCTTACAGCCCACAGAAGAGTCTATCTGACTTCCGGTAGTGCAGCGCGTCGCCGTTATACAGGTGAGCAGGGGAAGTAAACCGTTCTGCGCTGCTGACCGGGTTTTCGTACTTTATGCAGCAGAGATGAATTCCCGGGAACATTCCGGTATTAGAGCCCTGTTATCTCCTGGGGTCACAGCGGGCTGCTGTAGGAATGGCTAGTGCGCCCGTCAGTAATGTGTGGTGAGGGCAGAGCCGTGGCTGTGTTCACACGTTGCGTTTATTTATGCAACACTGACAGCTATGTGATCTATGACGTCTCCTGCACATTTTTTTTTTGTTTTCCTGTCTGGTGTGGTGAACTGTCTGTGTATTCTGTATTAAATTTGCAGCATGTTAATTTTATTGTTTTGCAGCTCAAAAAACTTAAGTGCAACACCGCAACCATATAGTTTGGTGAATGAAACAGACTTTAACAAAGTAGACATATGATGCATATAATCTTTACCAAAGAAACTCTACAGAATCTGTTGTAAGCAGTTTTACTGCCAAGAACGCCGGTTTTGATTGCAGAAAAGCAGCAGCATGTGAACGTAGCCTTATGGTTGTATCCTGCCATTATGATGTCCGGTCTGTATGGCAGTGTACACCCCTGCCAGGGTATTACCCACAGGAGCACAGGACTTGCTGAGCGATGTGTGCCTCATTATAGGTCGCATGGTGTACAGCCGGCTCGGTCCTCGCCACTGTACCTGATGGCTCCTGCAGCTGCTGTTTCTGCCTTGTGGCGCAGGACTCCAAAATTTTATACCAACCTCAAGTGTCAGTAAACACCTAACGTTCCCCCTGTGTCTGCTGTAGCGCTAATGTCCTTCTGAACTTGCTAAATAATAAGGGTGGGTGGAGCTTGTAAAAAGGGGGCGGGGCTTATAATAAATCGCATCGATTTAAATCGAAAATCGGTTTTAAGTTTGAAAAAAAATCGATTTTGTTTTTTTTGAAAATCGCCCAGCTCTACCGTCAGGCTAGGTGGGCACTGTTTTTCTCACGGTTTAATTTTACCGTTACTTACATCCCAGGTACTAAAAATGTTAAAGCTGATGCTTTGTCTCGCAGCTTTTTCCTATGGTGGGTACTGAGGAGGAGGAGGAAAACATCTTGCAAGAGGGGGTTGTTATTGCTGTTTTGGACTCCGTGTTGGAAGATGAGATTCTTAAAGCACAGGAGAATGCCCCATCTAACATGCCGCATGGGAGGTTGTTTGTGCCTGGTACCCTGAGGAGAGATTTGTTTGTTGAATGTCATGACTCTCGGTTGGCAGGTCATCCTGGAATCTCTGAGACCAAGAGACTTGTGGGTCGCAGTTTTTGGTGGCCTGGATGGCAGAAGGAAGTCATTAAGTGGGTGCGTCAATGCACTGTGTGTGCTAGATCTAAGTCTTCTCATACTCCTGCTGCGGGGTTGCTTTGTCCTCTGGAGGTCCCTAGTGCACCTTGGACACATTTGGCTATGGACTTTATTACTGACCTTCCACCCTCTGAGGGTTTCACTGTCATCTGGGTGGTCGTGGACCGTTTTAGCAAGATGTGTCACTTGGTTCCTTTCATCAAACTGCCCTGCGCTAAGACTCTCGCTAAGGCCTTTGTCAAGGAGATAGTCAGACTACCTGGTGTTCCTACTGACATTGTTTCTGATAGGGGACCTCAGTTTGTGGCTAGTTTTTGGCACGCTTTTTGTGACAGGTTGGGAGTTCATTTGTCGTTTTCATCCGGATATCATCCTGAGTCTAATGGCCAGACAGAAAGGAAAAACCAGGATGTTGAGCAGTTCTTGCGTTGTTTTGTGACTGATAATCAAGAGGGGTGGTCTGAGTTTCTGCCACTTGCTGAGTTTGCTCTTAACAACCATACATCCGCTTCTGCTGGTTGTTCACCTTTTTTTTGTTGTACTGGGAGACATCCGTCGTTTGGGTCATTTTCCAAGTTGGGATCGGCTGTACCTGAAGAGGAGAATTTTTCTGGTGTTTTGGAGAGAGTTTGGACTGATGTGCGTGGTAATCTTCAGGAGGCTAACAAAAGATCCAAAGTGTATTTTGATAGAAAACGACAAGAGGTTTTGTTTGCTATTGGTGACATGGTTTGGTTGTCCTCTAAGAATCTGCGCTTGAGGATTCCGTCTAAGAAATTGGGTCCCAAGTTTGTATGGCCCTTTAAGGTGCTTCAGGTTATTAACCAATCTGCTGTTAAGTTGGAGCTTCCCACCTCCTGGAAGATTAATCCGGTGTTTCATGTTTCTCTCTTGAAAAAAGCTGAGGTCTCAGATGGAGACGTCTCGGCCACTGTTCCCCTGGTGGTGGAGGACGGGCAATATGAGATTTCCCGCATCCTAAATTCTAGACGGTATAGAGGGGGTTTGCAGTACCTCGTCGCTTGGAAGGGTTATGGACCCGAGGATAACTCATGGGTGAGGGCGGATGATGTTTCTGCATCTAGACTTGTCAGAGCATTTCAAAAGAGGTTTCCGGATAAGCCTAAGTCCTAGGGGATCCAGAGGATCCTCTTAGAAGGGAGGGTACTGTTAGAACCCTCTTGTTAGATTTTGTTTCAGTTTGCTGGTCACATGACCTTTTTTCCCTATTTAGTCTGGCTCCGCCCTTCTGGCTTTGCTGGACTTCATTGTATTATCTACTCTTAAGCTAGCCGGGTGCTTAGGTGCCTTACTCTGTCAGTTTTGCTTGATCTTAGGATCTCTTAGTAATTTGTTTTCTGTTTTATTTTTCCCTGCTACAATTTCTGTTAGGAGGTGTCCACCTTTTCTCCCAGTTCCTAGATCTTGTAGGGATTCCTCCCTCGCAACTATAGGTCTTCGTTCAGACTAGCTGAGGACTTTAGCGGGTCTGGTCGCAGGATCAGGTCCCCGTTACATCGTAGGGATCCAGCTCAGTTCTATTGTAGGGACAGAATTCCCGTCTTTCCTTAGTGTTTGTAGCAGATCATAACACTTAGAGGCAATTGGGTGAGGAGCATATAAGTGTGGAGGAGAGAAGGAGGTCTTGGGAGAACCGTGGATTATGTGGTGGGAGATATCGGGAGATTAGTTCGCAGATATATGGAGCAGACAGATTATGGGCGACTTTGAAGGTCGGTTGTTAGTAGCTTGAACTGGATATGTTGTGGAATTGGGAGACAATGGAGGGATTTGAGGAGAGCAAAAGCAAAGGAGTAGCGAGGAGAGAGGTGGATTATTCGTGCAGCAGAGTTAAGGATGGACTGGAGATGTGCGAGAGTGTTAGCAGTAAGGCCACAGAGGAGGATGTTGCAGTAGTCGAGGCGGGAGATGATGAGGGCATGCGCAAACATTTTTGTAGGTTGAGGAAAGGAAGGATCCTGGAAATATTTTTGAGCTGGAGGCGACAGGAGGTGGCGAAAGCTTGAATGTGTGAAGTACAGGGCAGAGTTGAGAGTTACTCTGAGGCAGCGGACTTCCGGTGTTGCGGAGAGCGTGCAGTTGGGTTCAGGGGCGTGCTGGCTTATGAAAAGGGCGGTGGATAGTATAGTCATGAGGGTGCCATGCTCCAACCCATTCTCCGCCCCTTCCCCCGCCTATTCTCTGCCCCAACCAAAGGGGGGGGGAATGAAATGACAAAAATTATCAGTAATGTACCCCTTTCTTAACCACCACCCACATCCAGTAGTAATGCACCCCCTTTTAACCCCAACCCAGTAGTAATACACCTTTTTACCGCCACCCCATCCAAAAGTAATGCACCCCCATACACTGACCATATAGCAGAAGATATCAGCATTACATAGGCACTCTTCAGACCTCACAATTTACATGTGCCACACTTATGGAAAAGGAGAAGAGGAGGAGGAGGTGGAAAAGAAGAAGAGGAGGAAGAGGAGGCGGTAATCTCTCCCCCCCTTGCACAGAATACTGGACCCAAAATAATGCTCCATACAGAATACTGGACCCAATATAATGCTCCATACAAAATATGGAGCTCTCCTCTGTGCTGTACTGCGTTCTGCACTGTTACAGCTCAGGAAAGGGCGCTGTGGAAAGACTCCCCATTATCATCATGATTGCCTCCCCATCATCATCAATGCCTGCCCATCATCATCATCTTCTCCCCATCATCAATGCCTGCCCATTATCATCAATGCCTGCCCATTATCATCATCTTCTCCCCATCATCATCAATGCCTCCCCATTATCAGCAATGTATGCCCATCATCATCTCCTCCCCATCATCATCAATGTCTGCCCATCATCATCTTCTCCCCATCATCAATGCCTGCCCATTATCATCATCTTCTCCCCATCATCATCAATGCCTCCCCATTATCAGCAATGCCTGCCCATCATCATCTTCTCCCCATCATCAATGCCTCCCCATTATCAGCAATGCCTGCCCATCATCATCTTCTCCCCATCACCAATGCCTCCCCATTATCAGCAATGCCTGCCCATCATCATCTTCTCCCCATCATCAATGCCTGCCCATTATCATCATATTCTCCCATCATCATCAATGCCTCCCCATTATCAGCAATGTCTGCCCATCATCATCTTTTCCCCATCATCAATGCCTCCCCATTATCAGCAATGCCTGCCCATCATCATCTTCTCCCCATCATCAATGCCTCCCCATTATCAGCAATGCCTGCCCATCATCATCTTCTCCCCATCATCAATGCCTCCCCATTATCAGCAATGCCTGCCCATCATCACACACAGACAGCACACAAGCACTCTCTCACATACATACATACATACACACACACACACATACATACACACACAAAGCACCGCACTACATACACACACAGAGACACACACACAGAGACGTCTTATCTGTTCAGCGTCCCCGCGCTCTGTGCCACAGCCGGCCGCTGAATGATGACGTCATTCAGCGGCCGGCTGTGAGAGGAAGCGCCGGCGCCCCCTGGAGCCCGGAGCTGCGGCAGCGGAGGCACGGGAGAGGTAAGTATTGTTGCCAGCTGCTGCCGGGGCCCTGAGCAGGCGGGGGGGGGCCCAGTGGCGGCGCTGACACCGCTCTCCGCGCGGGGGTGCCAGACTGCGAGTGGGCCCCCCCGCCTGCTCAGGGCCCCGGCACTGGCCCGGGTGTGCCGGGTGCTGACGCCGGCCCTGCCTCCGTCCTGCGGCGGATGGAGTGCCCACCCCGGATCGGATTCGGAGGCGCCGGCCGACTCCGAGGGCGCACCGGGACACATCCCGGTGGGCCAGCACGCCCCTAGTTGGGTTAGATGGAAGATAGATGATGAGTTATCAGTCAGGTCTCTCCAATCAGGGCCAATCTGTCTATAAACCAAGGCACGATCAGTAAGGGCAGTGATCTTATCAGAGCGTCACGTATCTTCACGTTTTATAGCGACATTTACGCTTTTTTCCGCAGTTCTGTAACAAGTTCTTCAGCACCTGTGACCAATGTGCCAAAGTGGCAGTTGAGAAAATGGAAGCGAATAGCCGGGCCAAACGTCAGCAATTTGGGAACCAAATCGAAACGTCTCCTGAAAGATCTGCGTCTCCTCGTAACGGCGACACAACTCCACGGAAAGGTGAGGACAGGATTATATAAGCAATGCGCATTATATCCACAACTGATGCTCCGCTGGGAGGTCGCACAGCGTACACTTACTGGTGGTCTTACTTTAGGAGGGACCTCCCTTAAGCTGGATATCCCCTCTCCAGACTCCGCCATACAATGGCCGAGCATTCATGTGTTGGATTACTCTGACTGGGTCTTATCTCCAGCTGTCCAGTTCTCCTCTCCCTCCACGTTATCTGTCGGTTGAGACTCTGGAGCCCCCTACACATATATACTGAAGCTTATTGGCCATTGATTTTCCTTTCTATTTTTCTTTAAAGACCAGCATGTGCAGCTGTTCTAAACAAGTAGCTGCAGTATAAAGCATGGGGGTGAAACAGTGGCAGCCTGAGTGTCCCCAATGGTAGCAGTGATTTGTAGTTGGCCATGGCTCTGCCTATACATTTATAGTGTTGAATTTATTTTCTGTGGTAAAAAATAATAAATAAATGTATATTATTTCAGTGGAAAGTAAATCGTTGCGCCCTTCATCAGCACGAAACTACAAAGGGACTGCGTCCACCGTAATCACTATGGGACCGCTCAGGGTTTCCAGACACGTGGAGCCCAGTGATCTGCAGGTAATGAATGGTATACAGATAGAGATAATATATCTCACCCGTAGAGATGGAGATATCAGGTCACAATCGCCGAATAGTATCTGCAATATTGTATTTCATATGGCTGCTAGGGGCGCTAAGCTGCCATGTTTCTTTCTCTTAAAGGGGTTGTCCATGGAGGTAAGTCCTGTCCGTATACGCTATTAGGATACGACGTAGCTAGAATGGAGGATCTCAGGTTATCAGTAGTTGATAACTTGTGCAACGTTGGGGTCCAAACTCTGGGACCCCCACAGATCCCGAGACTGTGGCTCTGAATTGCACGATGGGCACGATGGGGACAGAGCAGTAGCCATTCATTGTGCTGGAAAAAGCCCAGCACCGCACTCGACTGTCTACGGCACCTCCACCCCGTGCAAAATGCTCTGCTCCCACCTTCTCCTACCTAACACACAGTGCAATGGCTGCAAGAGGTTTCCCATTCCAGAGGATTGCATCTGAACCCCCTCCTATTAGTTACCCGCTGACATATCACACATCGTCATGGTAGCTCTCTGTAAGGGCAACAGGGGGCAATAACAGGGGACATAATTATTGTATATGGCACGACTTCCCGGTTGCTGCCTTTCCTTTAAATCCCACAACAAGCTAATCTTTAAAACATGGAGTGCAATACCGCCATATTGAGCCCCAGGGCCAGTGTCTGCATTACTGGAAGCCTGTTTATAAGGTTACAGTACAGCTGATAGCTGGTCTAGATCTCTCAGGAATTGGGGGTCTCTTTAAGACATGGTCCCCTATTGGTAAGACCACACATGGCAGAATATTTTTGACGTGGTCCACAATTCTGCGTGTTATGTGCAGTTTTTGCTGCGGGTTAACAAAGGATGTTAAATTGAAGGGGTGAAATCCGTTTTGCTAATTCATGAAATTTGAAAAATAATAGTCATGTTGTGGATTTTCTCAGTATTCTCCTCCCCATCTACATGTAACGTACCTTCATTTGATGCAGATATTATACTGTGTTTCTCCCCAGTAATATAGGCTGGATGTGAGGTCTGTGTGTCTCTCCCAGTAATATAGGCTGGATGTGAGATCTGTGTGTCTCTCCCAGTAATATAGGCTGGATGTGAGCTCTGTGTGTCTCTCCCAGTAATATAGGCTGGATGTGAGCTCTGTGTGTCTCTCCCAGTAATATAGGCTGGATGTGAGGTCTGTGTGTCTCTGCTAGTAATATAGACTGGATGTGAGATCTGTGTGTCTCTCCCGGTAATATAGGATAGATGTGAGGTCTGTGTGTCTCTGCTAGTAATATAGGCTGGATTGAGTTCTGTGTGTCTCTCCCAGTAATACAGACTGGATGTTATCTCTGTGTGTCTCTCCCAGTAATACAGACTGGATGTTATCTCTGTGTGTCTCTCCCAGTAATATAGGCTGGATGTGAGATCTGCGTGTCTCTCCCAGTAATATAGGCTGGATTGAGTTCTGTGTGTCTCTCCCAGTAATATAGGCTGAATGTGAGCTCTGTGTGTCTCTCCCAGTAATATAGGCTGAATGTGAGCTCTGTGTGTCTCTCCCAGTAATATAGGCTGAATGTGAGCTCTGTGTGTCTCTCCCAGTAATATAGGCTGAATGTGAGCTCTGTGTGTCTCTCCCAGTAATATAGGCTGGATGTGAGGTCTGTGTGTCTCTCCCAGTAATATAGGCTGGATGTGAGGTCTGTGTGTCTCTCCCAGTAATATAGGCTGGATGTGAGGTCTGTGTGTCTCTGCTAGTAATATAGGCTGGATGTGAGGTCTGTGTGTCTCTGCTAGTAATATAGGTTGGATGTGAGGTCTGTGTGTCTCTCCCAGTAATACAGACTGGATGTGATCTCTGTGTGTCTCTCCCAGTAATATAGGCTGGATGTGAGGTCTGTGTGTCTCTGCTAGTAATATAGGCTGGATGTGAGGTCTGTGTTTCTCTGCTAGTAAGATAGGTTGGATGTGAGGTCTGTGTGTCTCTCCCAGTAATATAGGCTGGATGTGAGGTCTGTGTGTCTCTCCCAGTAATATAGGCTGGATTGAGTTCTGTGTGTCTCTCCCAGTAATATAGGCTGAATGTGAGCTCTGTGTCTCTCCCAGTAATATAGGCTGAATGTGAGCTCTGTGTGTCTCTCCCAGTAATATAGGCTGGATGTGAGGTCTGTGTGTCTCTCCCAGTAATATAGGCTGGATTGAGTTGTGTGTGTCTCTCCCAGTAATATAGGCTGGATGTGAGGTCTATGTGTCTCTCCCAGTAATATAGGCTGGATTGAGGTGTGTGTGTCTCTCCCAGTAATATAGGCTGAATGTGAGCTCTGTGTGTCTCTCCCAGTAATATAGGCTGGATTGAGGTGTGTGTGTCTCTCCCAGTAATATAGGCTGAATGTGAGCTCTGTGTGTCTCTCCCAGTAATATAGGCTGGATGTGAGGTTTGTGCCTCTCCCAGTAATATAGGCTGGAAGTAAGGTCTGTGTGTTTCCAGGGTGCTGTATTTTTTAGCTCAGCTTCTATCCTGCACTTATTTCCTCTCCGTGATTTTTCTTCCTTGTCTCTAGCTGGTTTTCTCCTACTTTCCCCTCTGTCCACTCTTCAGATTTGTGTACGATCCTGTTCCATCCCTTCTGCTATCTCTAACACTGAATGCAGGGAGCTCTGGTGGATTTTTACCTGTTTTGCAGACCACTTAGCTGTATACAGGTTTTACAGACGCTCTGCCGAAGCAAAATGGTAGAAATTTTTAAGGAAAGCTATTTAGCAAGTTGCTTATTTTTGCAGTTCGGAATCAAATAAACAATAACAACAAAATTATTTGCTAAAATGTATTTAGCCTTTAAGACACAATCCCTGAAATGTCACCCTGCCAGGGGGCAGTACGAGACCGGAGCAGGGATGGCAGCGCGCCCGCCTTGTGTGCACCTGTAAAATAAGCCTGGCGGTGTAGCAGCTCCCTTGGCAGAATGGAAAGAGTTAATTCACACGTTCGGAGAGGCCATGTTGAGGTACGAGGCGCCCTCCCTCTAAACCGGCATTGATTTTCATTTAGGAGGCCACTTTTCGTCACGTTGATAAATCACGGGCTCGGCCTCTCCTGTGGGGGACACATCAAATTCCCTTCCCAGAGTCAATATTTGCAGAGCGTTATTATTGATCAGCGCTCCTTTACTTCGTTCGGACTTTACTAGAGTCTCTATTTTTTTTTTTTGTTTTTCCTGCAAAAAAAAATCTAAAAGCCATAAAGGGAAAATTGCGCCGGCCTCACTTTACGGGCCCCCGGGGAGGCGTCCAGTACACATAAAATGATTGCAGAACGCCGGCCGAAAATGTGGCAGTCACGGCTCTCCCGGGGCGTGTTCTCATTTCCAATAACAACTCCGGCTTTTGTTTTCTCCCCCGACCACCTGTAAATCGTATCTGGCCTGACACTTACATTACAGGTCAATGGGCGGCCATTTCCTGGCCAGCTGAGCGATGAGTCCAGGTAGACGCCACTCACCGAAGGGAAGGAGCGCCGGCTAAACGTCTTATTTCTGCCATTACAGACGTAATAATGCGCCATTTATTCACCGAGTGCATGAGGATAAAACTGCCGAATAAAAGGCACCGCCACAACCCACCTGTATTCACTGAACAGCTCATCTGAGGGGTCTCTGGGAGCCACCCGTCTTCACAATTTGCAATTATCTCCTCGGTAGCCACTTTTCACCTTCAACGAAAGGCTCACAGCGGCCATTGGAATCAGCAAGGCCTTTAAAATGTTTATAGGGGTATTTACATTTTTAGCCCCTTTCCGCCTCGGACAGTTTTTTTTCCTTTTTGCGCTTTTATTTTTTCCTCCCCTGCATAAATTAAAATTAAAAAAATTGTCCGCCATCAAACTGACCCGGAGAATCATTGCCGCATAATGAATGTTGTAAATAATAAAAAAAAAAATTGCGGAATTGCGTTTTTTTTCCTCGCAATTTTGCCAAATTTGGAAAAAAATTTTAACCGCTTTTCAATAGATCACAAGACAAAAAGGGCGGTGTGATTTGAAAACACAATTCGTCTTACAAAAAAAAAAAAAAAAACCTTCGTACGGCTGTATTGACGGAAAGATACAAAAAAAAAAAAAATACTTATGGCTCTTGAAAGAAGGGGAGGAAAAAACTGAAAAAAACTAAAAGCGCAAAAATGGAAAATTGCCTGAAAGGGAAGGGGTTAAAAAATTCAGAGCTTTGCAAAAGAAAAAAAAATTGTTGCAACGTCTCCATTTTCTAAAAACTGTAAGTTTTTTTTATTTTTTCCCTCTGTAGATCTGAGTAGCGAGGTGTAATTTTGTAGCATTTTGAGATATTTATGACATTTTTAATATTATTTTTAAAAAACTTTGCAGCATTTACCCTACAGGTTAATTTTATTTAGGACTTCTTAGTTCAAACTTTTTATGATGCAATGATACTAGTTATCTTTATATATTTATTTATTTATTTAATTATTTATTTCTATTTTTTTTTTTTAAACCAAGGATCCAAACTTTTATCCTTTTAATTTTTTTAAATATACAGTACAGACCAAAAGTTTGGACACACCTTCTCATTCAAAGATTTTGCTGTATTTTCATGACTATGAAAATTGTAGAATCACACTGAAGGCATCAAAACTATGAATTAACACATGTGGAATTATACATTACACTTTACAAAAAAGTGTGAAACAACTGAAAATATGTCTTATATTCTAGGTTCTTCAAAGTAGCCACCTTTTGCTTTGATTACTGCTTTGCATGCAGAACAGGTGAACGGATGGACTCTACATGCCTGGTTCCCACCGTGAAGCATGGAGGAGGTGGTGTGATGGTGTGGGGGTGCTTTGCTGGTGACACTGTTGGGGATTTATTCAAAATTGAAGCGGTGAGCGGTCCAGCTCACCCCAAACCATCTCGATTGGGTTCAGGTCTGGTGACTGTGGAGGCCAGGTCATCTGGTGTAGCACCCCAACACTCTCCTTCTTGGTCAAATAGCCCTTACACAGTCTGGAGGTGTTTGGGGTCATTGTCCTGTTGAAAAATAAATGATGGTCCAACTAAACGCAAACCGGATGGAATAGCATGCCGCTGCAAGATGCTGTGGTAGCCATGCTGGTTCACTATGCCTTCAATTTTGAATAAATCCCCAACAGTGTCACCAGCAGAGCACCCCCACACCATCACACCACCTCCTCCATGCTTCACGGTGGGAACCAGGCATGTAGAGTCCATCCGTTCACCTTTTCTGCATGCAAAGCAGTAATCAAAGCAAAAGGTGGCTACTGTGAAGAAACTAGAATATAAGACATATTTTCAGTTGTTTCACACTTGTTTGTAAAGTGTAAAGTATAATTCCACATGTGATAATTCATAGTTTTGATGCCTTCAGTGTGAATTTACAATTTTCATAGCCATGAAAATAAAGAAAAATCTTTGAATGAGAAGGTGTGTCCAAACTTTTGGTCTGTACTGTATATGTGTGGGCGTATAAAATACACATATATATATATATATATATATATATATATATATATATATATATATATATATATATATATACATATACATTGCCTACAAGTAGTATTCAACCCCCTGCAGATTTAGCTGGTTGACACATGCGGAATTAACTTGGCATTGTGACATTTGTACTGTAGATCAGCCTGGAAGTGGGAAATGCACTGCAGCAAAAAAAAATTTTATAATTTTTTTTTTTTTTTTTTTTTAAAAACGTTAAAAGTTAATTCAGAGTGTCATTTATTATTCAACCCCTCAAACCACAAGAATTCTGTTTGGTCCCCTAAAGTATTAAGAAGTAGTTCAGGCACCAAGAATAATGAGCTTCACATGTGTGGATTAATGATCTCTTTTGCCAGCCTTTTCTGACTATTTAAGACCCTCCCCAAACTTGTGAACAGCACTCATACATGGTCAAC
The DNA here is from genome assembly GCA_033576555.1 of Oophaga sylvatica. Lineage (NCBI taxonomy): Eukaryota > Metazoa > Chordata > Amphibia > Anura > Dendrobatidae > Oophaga > Oophaga sylvatica. Next base: position 79,384,062 of record JARQOD010000009.1, read on the forward strand.
ATGGGAAAGACAAAGGAGCATTCCAAGGCCATCAGAGACAAGATTGTGGAGGGTCACAAGGCTGGCAAGGGGTACAAAACCCTTTCCAAGGAGTTGGGCCTACCTGTCTCCACTGTTGGGAGCATCATCCGTAAGTGGAAGGCTTATGGAACTACTGTTAGCCTTCCACGGCCTGGACAGCCTTTGAAAGTTTCCTCCCGTGCCGAGGCCAGGCTTGTCCGAAGAGTCAAGGCTAACCCAAGGACAACAAGGAAGGAGCTCCGGGAAGATCTCATGGCAGTGGGGACATTGGTTTCAGTCAATACCATAAGTAACGTACTCCACCGCAATGGTCTCCGTTCCAGACGAGCCCGTAAGGTACCTTTACTTTCAAAGTGTCATGTCAAGGCTCGTATACAGTTTGCTCATGATCACTTGGAGGACTGTGAGACAGACTGGTTCAAGGTTCTATGGTCTGATGAGACCAAGATCGAGATCTTTGGTGCCAACCACACACGTGACGTTTGGCACTGCATACGACCCCAAGAATACCATCCCTACAGTCAAGCATGGTGGTGGCAGCATCATGTTGTGGGGCTGTTTCTCAGCCAAGGGGCCTGGCCATCTGGTCCGCATTCATGGGAGGATGGATAGCACGGCCTACCTGGAGATTTTGGCCAAGAACCTCCGCTCCTCCATCAAGGATCTTAAGATGGGTCGTAATTTCATCTTCCAACAAGACAACGACCCAAAGCACACAGCCAAGAAAACCAAGGCCTGGTTCAAGAGGGAAAAAGTCAAGGTGTTGGAGTGGCCTAGTCAGTCTCCTGACCTTAACCCAATTGAAAACTTGTGGAAGGAGCTCAAGATTAAAATCCACATGAGACACCCAAAGAACCTAGATAACTTGGAGAAGATCTGCATGGAGGAGTGGGCCAAGATAACTCCACAGACCTGTGCCGGCCTGATCAGGTCTTATAAAAGACGATTATTAGCTGTAATTGCAAACAAGGGTTATTCCACGAAATATTAAACATAGGGGTTGTATAATAATTACCCACACTTTTATGTTTAAAATTTATTAAAATTCAACTGAGCAACATAACTTTTTGGTTTGTAAGATTTATGCTTCTGTTAATAAATCCTACTCTCGTTTGCAGTTTGAAGGCTCTAACTTATTTGCATCTTATCAAACCAGCTAAATCTGCAGGGGGTTGAATACTACTTGTAGGCACTGTATATATATATATATATATATATGTATATATATATATATATATATGATATGTGTATTTTTTCTTTTACTTTTTTTTATTAACTTTCACTTATTTTATTTTAGTTTCCTCTTCTGCAAAAGAAAACACTTTAGGGAACCCAAAAAAAAAAAAAAAACCTTTTCCAAAACTGTTCGAAATGACTTCAAGAAACGAAAAACTCCCAGAACAAGGAGTGTTTCCATTCTGACCACCTCTGAAAACTCTGTCTGCACCGACCCTAACAATCCTTTCTGGGGCAGCGATCACAACTATTTAGTTGCCTCCGGTTGCTGCTGATGGAGGCGGGTGGCGGGTTAGAGGGGCCCCCTGCTGTGCATGGAGCCGGATCAGTTCCTGATCTCCGTACATCCACACCTGACGTAGAACGTAACTTTATGTCCAATGTCGTGAAGGGCTTAGAAGTGATCGCCGGGATGTGGCTTCACAATCGGCGGGTGTCTGACATCTGGGACCCTGGATGGAGCTGTGCGGCAGCGCTCTGCACCGTGGGCGGCCGGGAGCGCCGCTCTGCAGGAAAGATCACTGTTGGGGCCCCTTTATTCTTAGTATCAGAGGTCCCCATTATGTATCAAAAGTAAAGTGTTACAACTTTTTAATACTTGCATTTCGACACCTGCGCGTTGAAGTAACGCTGCTTGCTGTCAGAGAACAGGCACGATCTCGTTTACATTCAGAGACTGACGTCAGGTCCCGTGCCTGCAACTACTCACAGCTGAGGGTTTGTTGACTTGGATCCAGTTTAGATAATCCTCTGTGAGTTGAAGGCTACGGCTACAAGGTGGCTTTGGCCGGCACAGATACGGCGTGACCGAAGATCGCAGCGTTATACAAATGAACGGGATCACATTGCAGCAAGCAGGTCGCAAATCATCGGACTCGGTTGGATTTTTTGTGACTCGCTTGTCGTGGTCGCGGCGGCGGTGTAAGAGTCGCACTGCAGCCCCGTTCACCATTCTAGCACCATGCCATTGTGTAGCCTTTGCCTAAGGACGGGGTCAGACTTGCAAGTGTGATGCGAGAAACTCGTGCATCAATGCCCCGCACTATCGCCGGCGCTCTGACCGGAGTGTGCGGCTGCGGCCGTGCCGGGTATTGATGTGCGAGTTTCTCGCATCACACTCGCAAGTGTGACCCCGGCCTAATGCAGGAATACAGATCTCTCTCCTGCCCTGATTGTTTGTTACAGTGTATCAGTGCAACAGATATTTATCCATCTGGGGGACCAATCACATAGGATTGTCTAAACCAAGTGCAATTGTAGCAAACCCTCAGCTGTGAGAATTATTAAGCCTGTGTTGGTTTTTAGCCTTTGCTTATAAACAAGATCATCCACGTTCATTAACAGAAAGCAGAGACCTAAAAAATGCAGAGGAATGGAAACATAAAGTGCATTACAAAGTTGTGGAACTTTTTATCCAAAAACCTTAAAAAAAAAAAAAAAAATCGACAAAGCGCCGGCGACTCCTGATTCTGAAATGTGAACCCCCTGCGGCAAAACTACAACTCCCATCATACCTTGACAGTCTGCAATTGTTTTGCAGCCCATGAGAAAGGTCGGGGAAGCCTTTTTTGTACTTTATCATTCACTCATTAGATCTTTCCTTTAGTCATTAACCCTTTTGTGCTCATCATTATTAGGACTGGCCGTGCGTCCGGTCCAGAGGATGCTTCTTCTTGGAGGAGAACGGTATAACGAGTCATCACTACCAGCTGCAGCTAACCCTAAAATCCACGGTTTATCTGACGATCAAGCCGCTCAATCTGAGCAGAGCTGAAGGTACGTGCCAATGTGCGCAGCAGACGCCGCCGCGTGGCCGGGAAGATGTGGATGTGCTGCCCTCTAGTGTTCATCTGGGGAACTGAACTGACAATATGACAAGTTGTAGAAAAGTTTTGCAAATCAGAACTCTAGCCAGGTCACCACTCCCGATCTCTGCGTTATCGTGCCCATATAAGTCACTGATCTTGCTGCACATCTGTATTTTCGCTAATTGATAAGGAGCTTTAAAGGTGTTTTCCAGCAACTCCATGAATAACCTATGACGAAAATATACATGATGTGTCAGTTCTCACCCCCCGATGTATATCTTCGTCACGCTGATCTCGCAACTGTCAGTGCACTTCAAAGATCAGCGGCAGCAGCAACAGCTCGGTGACGCTTCTCCCTTCTCCCGGCAATTTAATCCCTTTAATATCACTGTCAATAGCGATGAGTTGCCGATGGTTTGTTTTCGCTACTAGAGGCCTAAAAATGGCCCCATGTACCTGACAACTTAATACATGTATTAGACAGGGCTGAATACAAGGACAGGCACAACAATCTGCAGTGCTGAAGTATCACGGTGTATAATAGCAGCAATCAGGCTCCGATCTATTCAAGTCCTGATGAATAGATATCGGTTTTATTTTAATCTATTGAAAAAAAATTAATAGATTTTTAAAACTAATATAAATAAGTTTTAATTGAAAAAAAAAAGATAAGAAAAGATTAAAAATCCACCCCCTAACCCCAATAACAAACACATTTCCCCTATACAAATTGTTTTATTAAATAAAGTTAAAAAAAATAGAATTAAAAAAATCCCATATTTAAATAGTTTTTTTAATGCAGAAAGGTAAAAAATAGTCAGATTATTGGTATCACCTTGTCCGTAATGATCGATCGGAACCATACAATAGTTTACAAACCCAAACAGTTGCCAAATTGCTGTAACTATCGGCATGTGCCCACATCCCACAGGAAAAGATATTTATAAAATGTAATCAATAAATTATACGCAGGTCAAAATGGTAACAATAAAGAGATACACTTCGTGATGAAAGAAAACTGTATTATTTTGTTTTAAGGAAAGTTTTCCTCTGTAGGAAAGTCTTCCCCCTGGATGTCTGTGGACACGGCTCTGTTTGTCCTGAAGGAAAGCGATGGACGAGGAGACCCTCAGCTCGTGTCCTCCACAGAACTGCGCCATAAAGAGGTCCGGCTATTAATGTCGCGTCTTTGCTCTTATTCGCAGCCTTTCATTGGCGGTAAACTTCGGGGGGATCCCCTGACATGTACCCCCCACGGACGGCTGTGATATGTCCCACGATAACGCTGTATACTGGGTATATTGGGGTCGTCTGTGCTAGATCCTAGAGAAAAAATTATTACTGGCATGATGGAGGACACAAAGTGATCCTAGAATAAAGGGGCTGAGCCAGAAACTGCAGCACAACCCCATTCATGTGAATTGTGTTGTAACACTGGACACAGGGTCCGGATGGAGCGCCAGCTCGAAAAATCCCAAAACACCACAGAGCGCCACAGCCCCTTTATTCTACTGATTAGTGGGTATCTCCACCAAACAGCAAGCGGATCCATATCCTAATGATGTGTGACATATGTCCATGTGGCCACATGAGCGATAGAGTCACCATGTCACATCCACAGTCCTACGTCTGGAAAGGAGAACTCGGGGCCGGCACCTACACACTCCTACCATTCACGTCAGGCTGCCGACTGAGAAAGAATAAGAAGCCGGTCACCAAGGAAGCCCGGCTGGTGTACAGAGACAGCAGCGAGGATTTACAGCTGACCCCCGAGTTCAGGTGAGTCTGGAGGCACCACAAATCATTATGAAGTGATCCACACGGTGACCCCAAACTTACCATGATGCTTGCACAGTTCCCTGCTTACACATTATGAGATTCAGCGTAGCCCTCCATAACTACTGCCTGACAAAATGAAAAAAATTATAAATACATATCCTCAACTTGTCACCTGCCCCCGATGCTCTGCCCCAGTCTGTGCACCCGATGCTCTGCCCAGGTCTGTGACTCTGATGCACAGCCCCATTCTGTTCCCCCAATACTCTGCCCCGGTCTGTACCCTCGATGCTCTGCCCAGTCTGTGCACCCGATGCTCTCCAGGTCTGTGACTCTGATGCACAGCCCCTTTGTTCCCCAATACTCTGCCCGTCTGTGCCCCTATGCTCTGCCCCGTCTGTGCCTGCAATGCTCTGCCCCCGTCTGTGGCCACAATGCTCTGACCCATTCTGTTCCCCCAATATTCTGCCCTGGTCTGTACCCTCGATGCGCTGCCACGGTCTGTGCCTCTGATGCACTGCACCGGTTTGTGCGCCCGATGTTCTGCCCCTGTCTGTGCCTCCAATGCGCTGCCCCCATCTGTGTCCCCGATACTCTGCCCTGGTCCGTACCGTTGATGCTCTGCCCTGGTCTGTGCCTCTGATGTGCTGAACCGGTCTTTGTCCTCAATCCTCTGCCCCATTCTGTTCCCCCGATAGTCTGCCCCGGTCTGTACCCTCGATTCTCTGCCCCGGTCTGTGCCTCCAATGTGCTGCCCTGGTCTGTACCCCCGATACTCTGCCCTGGTTTGTGCTCTCTGATGTGTCTCCCCAGTCTGTGCTCCTGATGCGCTGCCCTGGTCTGTGCCCCAAATACTCTGCCCCGCTTTGTGTCCTGACATGACAACCTGCTGCGCTGAGACTCGGACGCACAGACTGAATGGTGGAACAGAGAAGTGACGTCCGCACATTGCGTTCTAATGTATGTACATCCTGAGAATGCAGTTACAGTAAATCAAGACCCCTTTTGGCACTATATATCCTCTCCCCCACCCCCTCAATTCTCCGGCCCCAGAGCGGCCGCATGGTCTGCCATGATTAGCGGTACACCACTGCATCTGGCGCTGTATATTATTCTCCATTGTAAATAAAAGACACAACACAACGCCTGTGTGAACAGCGCCTTAACCTCACGCAGCAATGCACCACATGTATAGCTAACGCTCCGTTAATGCAAACTGCGGTACATAAACATGGACACGGTCGGCTCCATCAGCCAAGAGATAACGCCGATTCCCTCAGATCCTACAACTACCCGGGGATTGTTCTGTCCCATCAGGACCGATGGGTTTCCGTAGTAGTCGGGGGCCTATAGATAGTCTGACGTGTGTATGCCTATGGAGCAACCGATGATGGGGGGATCACTCCCCAAATTAAAAGTTATCACCAGTCAACAAGTATTGCAGTTTTCTCATCAGCCTTTGGAGGGCTGTAAAAAAAAATTAGCAAAATAGTAAATTCCCATCCAAAAAATAACCACAACACCCCATTGTTTTTTGGGTTTCGCTTCTTTTTTTTTTAATGTTTATCTTGCAGCAGAAATAATCCTGCACCGCGATTCTCCTGTCAGTCTGATTACGGCGACACCAAACTTTTTCTGAGCCCCGTAACTTTTTGTGCGAGAGCTTGTTTTTCTGCCGTCGTCTTTATTGAGGCCACACGTACGACGTTCTGATTTGCTTCTTATTGCGTTTTTTCAAGGGAAGTGCGGCGATCGATAAACATCATAATTGGGCATTTGTTTTTTTATACATTTTTCAACTTTCCAGCTTTTAATTGATTGACTTTTACGGATGTGACAATATCAGTTGTTTTAATTTTTTTTTAGATTTTTTTTATTGGAGGAAAGAAAGGAGATTCCTACTTGTTATATCTTATTTACTTTTTTTTTTAAAACATTTTTATCTTTCATTTTTTTACTTTTATTTTTTGAATCCTCTTAGGAGACTTAAACCTTCGGTAATTTGAGGGCTTGTACTACGTACTGCAATATTTCGGTATTGATTTGGCCGGGCTTCATACCTGTAGCCCCATAGGTTCTCCTCAATTGCTCCACTTACAGGGTTTGTTCTCATCCCCAAGATCCTGTCCCAATATGTGGTAGGTGTAATAATAATAATATTAGCAAATACCTCCAATTAGAAATGTAGTATAGTTCTTCTGATTCGCTATGTCACTTACCCTAAGTGCAGGGCACTGCAGTAGCTTAGGTATCCATGGTTACCACCACTAACAACTAACTGTCACTGTATTAGTGGTCGAAACCATGGATACCCTAACTACTGCAATGCCCTGCACATATGGTAAGTGACATAGCAAGTCAGAAGAACTATACTACATTTTTAATTGGAGGTATTTGCTAATATTATTATTACACCTACTATATAATGGGATAGATCTTGGAGATGGGATTACCCCTGTAAATGCGGCTGTCAGTGAACAATGGCATTTAAAGGGGTTGTCAAGTACTTTTTTTTCCTATAGTTGCTCAGTACCTGCTCGTTTTACCCGGCACCTACTTAGAACAATCACAGACTGCTTCTGACGGCGATGCAGCTGCTCCACGTCGACGGAGCAGCTCTTCTTCTTCCAGGCTGCTCTGTCAATGGGACGTGACTACAGACGTCATGCTGATTGACAGCCGGTTCCCTGCAGTTAGGCAGTGGCGAGCCAGCTGTCAATCAGCATGATGTCGGCAATCACTCCCCATCAACAGAGCAGAGCGGAAGAGAAGCCGCTGCCCTGTCGACGTGACGTCAGCGGAAGCAGAAATTTTTGGAAGTCGTCCTTTTTCAGCACGGCTCTCTCCGTATGTCTCGGTGTGAAATAACGGCCTCTCATCTTCCACATTTCAGATCCGCGCTGTCGGACATATTCGACATCATTGATTTAGACGGCAGCGGATTCCTGAGTTTGGAGGAATATAATTTCTTCGAGTTGCGGAGCAGCGGCGAGAAGTGCGACGCCGACGCCTGGGAGGTTTGTAAAGGTGCGCGATGCTTTATTTTTTGCATTTTGTCCCCCTCGTCCGCACATCTCGCCAGCAGTCGTCTCCTTTTATATTAATGAAGTCACTTAATGCAGTTGTTTAACAGGAAAAAGTGTGTTATTGGGAGATAATTTGGAGGAGATTTCAATGTGTCGCACCATCCCGGGCCGATAACACTGGCCATATTACTGGCTGTAAAAAGTCCACTAATTCTCAGCAAAACATTTGCATTTTTATGGTTTCTATTAAGAATGCATTAGAACTGAATTACTTTTCTTTTAACCTTTCAGCAAGATGGTAAAAAAAAAGCCTCTGGCGTAAAGGCCACGCGCGGGTAACATTTATTATCATATGACCTTAATATCCCCCGCTAACAGCCCGGCTCCTTCCCTGGACCCTGCCGAGGAAAAACCTAACATCATTTACTTGTTATTAATTCTGCCGTTCATGGAAATCTGCAGATAAAATGAGGGGAAAGCGCCACAGTCCTCCTGATGGAGATCTGCAGGACGCCGGAGGGGTGCACTTCACTGGGGGCTGTACCACTCACAACAGGCTTTATATATGGCATTCACTGGAAAGGGAAAATATCATTAATTTCTATAAAAGGCTAAATCACTTTTTAAATACAAAAAAGACACAACATTATATTACTAATCCTGAATTACCTCCTGTATTATACTCCAGAGCTGCACTCACTATTCTGCTGGTGCAGTCACTGTGTACATACATTACATTACTGATCCTGAATTACCTCCTGTATTATACTCCAGAGCTGCACTCACTATTCTGCTGGTGCAGTCACTGTGTACATACATTACATTACTGATCCTGAGTTACATCCTGTATTATACTCCAGAGCTGCACTCACTATTCTGCTGGTGCAGTCACTGTGTGCATACATTACATTACTGATCCTGAGTTACATCCTGTATTATACCCCAGAGCTGCACTCACTATTCTGCTGGTGCAGTCACTGTGTACATACATTACATTACTGATCCTGAGTTACATCCTGTATTATACCCCAGAGCTGCACTCACTATTCTGCTGGTGCAGTCACTGTGTACATACATTACATTACTGATCCTGAGTTACATCCTGTATTATACTCCAGAGCTGCACTCACTATTCTGCTGGTGCAGTCACTGTGTACATACATTACATTACTGATCCTTTACTGATCCGAGGTTACGTCCTGTATTATTCTCCAGAGCTGAACTCACTATTCTGCTGGTGCAATCACTATGTAGATACAGCACAGCTGTGAAGTATAATACAGGATATAACTCAGGATCAGTAATGTAATGTACAGTACAGACCAAAAGTTTGGACACACCTTCTCATTCAAAGATTCTTCTGTATTTTCATGGCTATGAAAATTGTACATTCACACTGAAGGCATCAAAACTATGAATTAACACATGTGGAATTATACATTACACTTTACAAAAAAGTGTGAAACAACTGAAAATATGTCTTATATTTTAGGTTCTTCAAAGTAGCCACCTTTTGCTTTGATGACTGCTTTGCACGCAGAAAAGGTGAACGGATGGACTCTACATGCCTGGTTCCCACCGTGAAGCATGGAGGAGGTGTGATGGTGTGGGGGTGCTTTGCTGGTGACACTGTTGGGGATTTATTCAAAATTGAAGCGGTGAGCGGTCCAGCTCACCCCAAACCATCTCGATTGGGTTCAGGTCTGGTGACTGTGGAGGCCAGGTCATCTGGCGTAGCACCCCATCACTCTCCTTCTTGGTCAAATAGCCCTTACACAGCCTGGAGGTGTGTTTGGGGTCATTGTCCTGTTGAAAAAAAAAATGATGGTCCAGCTAAACGCAAACCGGATGGAATAGCATGCTGCTGCAAGATGCTGTGGTAGCCATGCTGGTTCACTATGCCTTCAATTTTGAATAAATCCCCAACAGTGTCACCAGCAAAGCACCCCCACACCATCACACCTCCTCCTCCATGCTTCACGGTGAGAACCAGGCATGTAGAGTCCATCCGTTCAC
>JARQOD010000009.1:79394044-79409723 GCA_033576555.1 Oophaga sylvatica
GGGGGTAAACCACTGTTTGGGTGCATGGCAGAGTTTGGAAGGGAAGTAGTGCCGTTTGACTTTTTCAACGCAGAATTGGCTGGATGCCATGTCGTGTTTGGAGAGCTCCTGATCTGCCTAAACAGTGGAAACCCCCACAAATGACACCATTTTGGAAACTAGACCCCTCAAGGAACTTATCTAGATGTGTGGTGAGCACTTTGAACCCCCAAGTGCTTCACAGAAGTTTATAACGTACAGCCGTAAAATAAAATTATTATTATTTTTTTTTACAAAAATGATTTTTTCGTCCCCAATATTTTATTTTCACAAGGGTAACAGGAGAAATTGGACCCCAAAAGTTGTTGTCCAATTTGTCCTGAGTACGCTGATACCCAATATGTGGGAGAAAACTACTGTATGGGTACACGTTGGGGCTCGAAAGGGAAGTAGTGACGTTTTGGATTGCAGACTTTGATGGAATGCTCTGGGAGCGTCATGTCGCATTTGGAGAGCCCCTGATGCACCTAAACAGTGGAAACCCCCCACAAGTGACCCCATTTTGGAAAATAGACCCACAAGGAACTTATCTAGATGTGTGGTGAGCACTTTGAACCCCTAAGTGCTTCACAGAAGTTTATAACGAACAGCCGTAAAAATAAAAAATATATTTTTTTTTACAAAAATTATTTTTTTCGCCCCCAATATTTTATTTTCACAAGGGTAACAGGAGAAATTGGACCCAAAAAGTTGTTGTCCAATTTGTCCTGAGTACGCTGATACCCAATATGTGGGAGAAAACTACTGTATGGGAACACGTTGGGGCTCGGAAGGGAAGTAGTGACGTTTTGGATTGTAGACTTTGATGGAATGGTGTGGGGGCGTCATGTCGCATTTGGAGAGCCCCTGATGCGCCTAAACAGTGGAAACCCCCCACAAGTGACCCCATTTTGGAAAATAGACCCCACAAGGAACTTATCTAGATGTGTGGTGAGCGCTATGAAGCCCCAAGTGCTTCACACAAGTTTATAACGTACAGCCGTAAAAAACAAAAAAAAATCATTTTTTTTTTTAAAAAAATGATATTTTTGCCCCCAGTTTTTTATTTTCCCAAGGGTAACAGAAGAAATAGGACAAATTGCACAATAACTCTTAGGGTCCAGAGTACGCTGATACCCCATGTGGGAGTAAACTACTGTTTGGGCGCATGGCAGAGCTCAGAAGGGAAGGAGCACCGTTTGACTTTTTCAACGCAGAATTGGCTGGAATTGAGATCAGACGTCATGTCACATTTGGAGAGCCCCTGATGTGCCTAAACAGCGGAAACCCCCAATTCTAACTCCAACCCTAACCTCTACACACCCCTAACCCTAGTCCCAACCCTAACCACAAACGTAACCCTAACACACCCCTATCCCTAATCCCAACCATAACCCTAATACTAACTTTAGCGCCAACCCTAACCCTAACTTTAGCCGCAACCCTAACCTTAACCATAACCCTAATGGGAAAATGGAAATAAATACATTTTTGTAATTTTATTATTTTTCCCTAACTAAGAGGGTGATAAAGGGGGTTTGATTTACTATTTATAGCGGGTTTTTATGATTGGCAGCTGTCACGCTAAAAGACGCTTTTTATTGCAAAAAATAGTTTTTGCATCACCACATTTGAGAGCTATAATTTTTGCATATTTTGGCCCAGAGTCATGTGAGGTCTTATTTTTTGCGGTACGAGTTGACGTTTTTATTGGTACCATTTTTGAGCACGTGACATTTTTTGATCGCTTTTTATTTAGATTTTTGGGAGGTTAGAATGAACAAAAATCAGCAATTCATGAATTTCTTTTGGGGAGGCGTTTATACCGTTCTGCGTGTGGTAAAATTGATAAAGCAGTTTTATTCTTCGGGTCAGTACGATTACGGCGATACCTCATTTATATCGTTTTTTTATGTTTTGGCGCTTTTATAGAATAAAAACAATTTTATATAAAAAATAATTATTTTTGCATCGCTTTATTCTGCGAGCTATAACTTTTTTATTTTTTCGCTCATGATGCTGTGTGATGGCTCGTTTTTTGCGGGACAAGATGACGTTTTCAGCGCTGTTCTGAGGGTCTCAGGGGGGCGCGCAGGGAGCGCTCTCCCTGCGCGATGCCCCCCTGTGCCCCAGTACACCGCGATCATGTTTGATCGCGGTGTGCAAGGGGTTAATGTGCCGGGAGTGGTCCGTGACCGCTCCTGGCACACAGTCCCGGGTGTCAGCTGTGATAATCAGCTGACACCCGGCGGCGATCAGCTGCGCTCCCCCCAGGAGCGCAGCTGATCGCTATGACGTACTATCCCGTCCATGGTCAGATTGTCACGGGTTTTATGGACGGGATAGTACGTCTAATGTCAGAGAGGGGTTAAAGCATGGCACGAGGAACATTCTAATGAAGTTGAGCATCTCATCTGGCCCCCACAATCCCCAGATCTCAACATTGTTGAGCATTTATGGTCGATTTTAGAGATTCAAGTTAGACGTCGATTTCCACCGCCATCGTCGCTCAAAGAACTAGAGGGTGTTTTCACTGAAGAATGGGCTAAAATTCCTTTGGAAACAATTTACACCTTGTATGAATCCATACCTTGGAGAATTGAGGCTGTAATCGCAGCAAAAGGTGGACCTACACCATATTAAACTAACTTTTGTTGATGTTTCCAGGTGTTTCCATTATTTTGTCCAACCCCTGTATTTCACGTGTTTATTTCTGTTAATGTTGATAATTATGGCTTACAGCGAATGAAAACCCAAAAGTCATTATCTCAGTAAATTTTACATTATCGATCCTGAGTTACTGTTACACTCGGTCCCAGCGCTGGCTCTGCACTCCGTTCTGCTCACTCACCTGCCCCAGTTGCTCTTCGGCGTCCTGTGTCCTCCTCCACTTCCTGGCACGCTGCTGGCAGGCCTCCAGATAGTCTGCTTAGGACGCGAGGCCGCGCCCACCGTTTCTCTTAAAGGGGCAGCGTGCATTTTTTAAAATAGCTAATTAACCAATGGCTGCGCACTCAGTACTATATCTGGTCACTCCACCATTAGGGGAGTGCCGGAGCAACGTGTTCTATCATTGCTACATCCGGTTCTGTTCCTGATCTGTCTGCGCTGCGTCTGCAGTCTCTGTGCTTCGCTGATACTGTTTGTCTCCTCAGATCATTGCTAACCCGTATCTGGCTATCCTGGACAATCTCGGCTATTACTGGCGCAAGTGTCATCCCGTTCCGCCATCAGCCATCCGTACCCGTGGATTGTGACAAGGTCACTGGAGCCAGCCTACTACCATCCGTTCTGGACCAGGACCTTACCCTTCTCCGTCAAGAACGTTCCACGGACTCTGTAAATACCTGTTACCCTTTTGGTCCCTCTGGACAGCTGCCACGTGTCCGGGTCTAACTGGAGGTAGCACCTGTGTCCTCCAGGTATTCCATTCTGGTTCTGTTTGAGGGGCCTTACTACGGGTACCCGGGGCTCACTAGTTACGCCCCCTTCGGAGCCCCCCGGACCGCGGTCTCGAGGTTCCACATTAAAAAATAAAAACGAATGTGAACTTCACCACCTCTGCCTCCGCTTCCATTCATTACAGTTACATCCTGTATTATACTCCAGAGCTGCACTCACTATTCTGCTGGTGCAGTCACTGTGTACATACATTACATTACTGATCCTGTACTGAGCCTGAGTTATATCCTGTATTATATTCCAGAACTGCACTCACTATTCTGCTGGTGCAGTCACTGTGTACATACATTACATTACTGATCCTGAGTTACATCCTGTATTATACTCCAGAGCTGCACTCACTATTCTGCTGGTGCAGTCACTGTGTACATACATTACATTACTGATCCTGAGTTACATCCTGTATTATACCCCAGAGCTGCACTCACTATTCTGCTGGTGCCGTCACTGTGTACATACATTACATTACTGATCCTGAGTTACATCCTGTATTATACCCCAGAGCTGCACTCACTATTCTGCTGGTGCAGTCACTGTGTACATACATTACATTACTGATCCTGTACTGATCCTGAGTTATATCCTGTATTATATTCCAGAGCTGCACTCACTATTCTGCTGGTGCAGTCACTGTGTACATACATTACATTACTGATCCTGAGTTACATCCTGTATTATACCCCAGAGCTGCACTCACTATTCTGCTGGTGCAGTCACTGTGTACATACATTACATTACTGATCCTGTACTGATCCTGAGTTATATCCTGTATTATATTCCAGAGCTGCACTCACTATTCTGCTGGTGCAGTCACTGTGTACATACATTACATTACTGATCCTGAGTTACATCCTGTATTATACTCCAGAGCTGCACTCACTATTCTGCTGGTGCAGTCACTGTGTACATACATTACATTACTGATCCTGAGTTACATCCTGTATTATACTCCAGAGCTGCACTCACTATTCTGCTGGTGCAGTCACTGTGTACATACATTACATTACTGATCCTGAGTTACATCCTGTATTATACTCTAGAGCTGCACTCACTATTCTGCTGGTACAGTCACTGTGTACATACATTACATTACTGATCCTGAGTTACATCCTGTATTATACTCCAGAGCTACACTCACTATTCTGCTGGTGCAGTCACTGTGTACATACATTACATTACTGATCCTGAGTTACATCCTGTATTATACTCTAGAGCTGCACTCACTATTCTGCTGGTGCAGTCACTGTGTACATACATTACATTACTGATCCTGAGTTACATCCTGTATTATACTCCAGAGCTGCACTCACTATTCTGCTGGTGCAGTCACTGTGTACATACATTACATTACTGATCCTGAGTTACATCCTGTATTATACTCCAGAGCTGCACTCACTATTCTGCTGGTCAGTCACTGTGTACATACATTACATTACTGATCCTGAGTTACATCCTGTATTATACTCCAGAGCTACACTCACTATTTTGTTAGAACCTTTGCTTGAAGTCTATGTCACAAATTTTGGTAAAATTATGGCCACTTGATCATACCATACCCTATCATAGCCAATGGATTCTGTCTTGCGTCACTTGTGTCCATCATGGGATGAAGCTGTGACTTGCAGGAGCTGTATAACAAAACAGAAAGACGGAAGTCCAAATGTCATTGAGTTTCTGCATGAAAAAAAAAATCACAGCAGAATCTCAACTGACTGACCATGGAGCTGGTGGGACATCTGTCCATCTATTGTTCCCTTTCTTTAGAGGTGTAATGGTCTGTAACAATTATCTATGTCTAGATAAAGACACAGCCGCACCCCAGATCCATCACTCTCATCTACAATACCATGTGGTGCAGATTTATTATATTATACAGTATCTCATTACTAGTGATGAGCGAATATACTCGCTGCTGGGGTTTTCCTGAGCACACTCGGGTGTCCTCCGAGTATTTGGGCGTGCTGGGAGATTTAGTTTGTGCTGCCGTAGCTGCATGATTTGCGACTGCTAGACAGCCTGAATACATGTGGGGATTCCCTAACAAACAGTCAATCCCCACATGTATTCAGGCTGTCTAGCAGCAACAAATCATGCAGCTGTGGCAACAGAAACTAAATCTCCGAGCACATCCAAATACTCGGAGGACACCTGAGCATGCTCAGGATACACATACACAGCTCTGATACATTGTGGCCGACATTGAACTTTGTCATCTGGATGGTCAGAACAGGGTATTACTGTACATCTAATACATGTAATGTTTCCATTCAATAGTGAGCATACGAATAGTGTGAAATGAAAATTCAAAGTGCATTAAAAAATTGCAGAAGTTATACATTGATTAACCTTTATTTACATGTAATAGGAAAAACCATTAAAGGGGTTATCCAGGATTGGGACTAAAGTCTGCCAAATCATGAGTGTAGATTCCCCAGTATTGCCGATGCAAATTCATACTTGCAGTCATGTGCCGACTAGTCATTTCTCCATTTTTCTCAATAAAAGTGAATTTAGAGAAGCCAGATAAGACTAGTCGGCATGTGACCGCAAGTATGCAGATCACATACATGTGATGATGTGGCCACCCATTCACACTAGCAATACTGAAGGATTGGGAAAGTGTGCATACTGCATTCTACCAAATAGTCACATGGAATGAAGGCAAACTTCTGTCCCAAGTCTGGACAACCCTAGTATCACTTGTAATACATATAATGGTACCAGGAAGTGTTCACAAATAATACCAGCCATAACGTTTGCATGTCTAGATCTCACAACGTATCAACCATATTACAATGGAGTGAATCATACTGCCCACAAATATACTGCCCCATAAGATCACCTATACTGTGCTGACAACCATATGACCCACAGCTATAGTACCCACATATTATCAACCGTGCTGCCCACAGCCATACTACCCACAGCTATAGTGTCCACATAATATCAACCACACTGCCCGCAGCCATACTATCCACAGCTATAGCGTCCACATATTATCAGCCATGCTGCCCACAGCTATAGTGTACACATAATATCAACCATACTGCCCACAGCCATACCACCCACAGCTAAAGTGTCCACATAATATCAACCATACTGCCCACAGCCATACCACCCACAGCTATAGTGTCCACATAATATCAACCACACTGCCCGCAACCATACTACCCACAGCTATAGTACCCACATATTATCAACCGTGCTGCCCACAGCCATACTACCCACAGCTATAGTGGCCACATAATATCAACCACACTGCCCACAGCCATACTACCCACAGCTATAGTACCACATATTATCAACCGTGCTGCCACAGCCATACTACCCACAGCTATAGTGTCCACATAATATCAACCGTACTGCCCACAGCCATACAACCCAAAGCTATAGTGGCCACATAATATCAACCACACTGCCCACAGCCATACTACCCACAGCTATAGTGTCCACATAATATCAACCGTGCTGCCCACAGCCATACTACCCACAGCTATAGTGTCCACATAATATCAACCGTGCTGCCACAGCCATACTACCCACAGCTATAGTACCCACATATTATCAACCGTGCTGCCACAGCCATACTACCCACAGCTATAGTGTCCACATATTATCAACCGTACTGCCCACAGCCATACAACCCACAGCTATAGAGTCCACATAATATCAACCGTACTACCCACACCATACTACCCACAGCTATAGTGTCCACATAATATCAACCGTGCTGCCCGCAGCCATACTACCCACAGCTATAGTGTCCACATAATATCAACCGTACTGCCCACAGCCATACTACCCACAGCTATAGTGTCCACATATTATCAACCGTACTGCCCACAGCCATACAACCCACAGCTATAGAGTCCACATAATATCAACCGTACTACCCACAGCCATACTACCCACAGCTATAGTGTCCACATAATATCAACCGTACTGCCCGCAGCCATACTACCCACAGCTATAGAGTCCACATAATATCAACCGTACTGCCCACAGCCATAAACCCACAGCTATAGAGTCCACATAAAATCAACCATACTGCCACAGCCATACTACCCACAGCTATAGTGTCCACATAATATCAACCGTACTGCCCACAGCCATACTACCCACAGCTATAGTACCCACATATTATCAACCGTACTGCCCACAGCCATACTACCCACAGCTATAGTACCCACATATTATCAACCGTACTGCCCACAGCCATACAACCCACAGCTATAGAGTCCACATAATATCAACCGTACTGCCCACAGCCATACTACCCACAGCTATAGTACCCACATATTATCAACCGTGCTGCCCACAGCCATACTACCCACAGCTATAGAGTCCACATAATATCAACCGTACTGCCCACAGCCATACAACCCACAGCTATAGAGTCCACATAATATCAACCGTACTGCCCACAGCCATACTACCCACAGCTATAGTGTCCACATAATATCAACCGTACTGCCCGCAGCCATACTACCCACAGCTATAGTGTCCACATAATATCAACCGTACTGCCCACAGCCATACTACCCACAGCTATAGTACCCACATAATATCAACCGTGCTGCCCACAGCCATACTACCCACAGCTATAGTGTCCACATAATATCAACCGTACTGCCCACAGCCATACAACCCACAGCTATAGAGTCCACATATTATCAACCGTACTACCCACAGCCATACTACCCACAGCTATAGTGTCCACATATCATCAACCGTACTACCCACAGCCATACTACCCACAGCTATAGTGTCCACATAATATCAACCGTACTGCCCACAGCCATACTACCCACAGCTATGGTACCCACATATTATCAACCGTAATACCCACAGCCATACTACCCACAGATATAGTACCCACATATTATCAACCGTACTACCCACAGCCATAATACCCACATCTATAGTGTCCACATAATATCAACCGTACTACCCACAGCCATACTACCCACAGCTATAGTGTCCACATATTATCAACCGTACTACCCACAGCCATACTACCCACAGCTATAGTGCCAATATTATCAGCCGTGCTGCCCACAGCCATACTACCCACAGCTATAGTGTCCACATAATATCAACCGTACTGCCCACAGCCATACTACCCACAGCTATAGTACCCACATATTATCAACCGTGCTGCCCACAGCCATACTACCCACAGCTATAGTACCCACATATTATCAACCGTACTACCCACAGCCATACTACCCACAGCTATAGTACCCACATATTATCAACCGTGCTGCCCACAGCCATACTACCCACAGCTATAGTACCCACATATTATCAACCGTACTACCCACAGCCATACTACCCACAGCTATAGTACCCACATATTATCAACCGTGCTGCCCACAGCCATACTACCCACAGCTATAGTGTCCACATATTATCAACCGTACTGCCCACAGCCATACAACCCACAGCTATACAGTCCACATAATATCATCCGTACTGCCCACAGCCATACTACCCACAGCTATAGTGTCCACATAATATCAACCGTACTGCCCGCAGCCATACTACCCACAGCTATAGAGTCCACATAATATCAACCGTACTGCCCACAGCCATACAACCCACAGCTATAGAGTCCACATAATATCAACCGTACTGCCCACAGCCATACTACCCACAGCTATAGTGTCCACATAATATCAACCGTACTGCCCACAGCCATACAACCCACAGCTATAGAGTCCACATAATATCAACCGTACTGCCCATAGCCATACTACCCACAGCTATAGTACCCACATATTATCAACCGTGCTGCCCACAGCCATACTACCCACAGATATAGTACCCACATATTATCAACCGTACTACCCACAGCCATAATACCCACACCTATAGTGTCCACATAATATCAACCGTACTACCCACAGCCATACTACCCACAGCTATAGTGTCCACATATTATCAACCGTACTACCCACAGCCATACTACCCACAGCTATAGTGTCCACATATTATCAGCCGTGCTGCCCACAGCCATACTACCCACAGCTATAGTGTCCACATAATATCAACCGTACTGCCCACAGCCATACTACCCACAGCATATAGTACCCACATATTATCAACCGTGCTGCCCACAGCCATACTACCCACAGCTATTGTACCCACATATTATCAACCGTACTACCCACAGCCATACTACCCACAGCTATAGTACCCACATATTATCAACCGTGCTGCCCACAGCCATACTACCCACAGCTATAGTACCCACATATTATCAACCGTACTACCCACAGCCATACTACCCACAGCTATAGTACCCACATATTATCAACCGTGCTGCCCACAGCCATACTACCCACAGCTATAGTGTCCACATATTATCAACCGTACTGCCCACAGCCATACAACCCACAGCTATACAGTCCACATAATATCAACCGTACTGCCCACAGCCATACTACCCACAGCTATAGTGTCCACATAATATCAACCGTACTGCCCGCAGCCATACTACCCACAGCTATAGAGTCCACATAATATCAACCGTACTGCCCACAGCCATACAACCCACAGCTATAGAGTCCACATAATATCAACCGTACTGCCCACAGCCATACTACCCACAGCTATAGTGTCCACATAATATCAACCGTACTGCCCACAGCCATACAACCCACAGCTATAGAGTCCACATAATATCAACCGTACTGCCCACAGCCATACTACCCACAGCTATAGTACCCACATATTATCAACCGTGCTGCCCACAGCCATACTACCCACAGCTATAGAGTCCACATAATATCAACCGTACTGCCCACAGCCATACAACCCACAGCTATAGAGTCCACATAATATCAACCGTACTGCCCACAGCCATACTACCCACAGCTATAGTGTCCACATAATATCAACCGTACTACCCACAGCCATACTACCCACAGCTATAGTGTCCACATAATATCAACCGTACTGCCCACAGTCATACTACCCACAGCTATAGTACCCACATATTATCAACCGTGCTGCCCACAGCCATACTACCCACAGCTATAGTGTCCACATAATGTCAACCGTACTGCCCACAGCCATACTACCCACAGCTATAGTACCCACATATTATCAACCGTACTACCCACAGCCATACTACCCACAGCTATAGTGTCCACATATCATCAACCGTACTACCCACAGCCATACTACCCACAGCTATAGTGTCCACATAATTGTGTGGCCCAGCTATGTCAGGCACACAAAAATCCAGGAGAATGCACAGGAAGGTAACCGCAACGCTTGATATTCATTCACTTCACTCACACTTTCAGACACACCCACTAGGGGTATAAAAGGGAGTGACACGTAGCATTCTAGAGTCAGTCTTTCCAGACAGTCTGTGCAGGAGGAGAGGAGTGGGCACAGTCTGTTCAGTGTTCAGTTCAGCTTCCTGTCTTAGGACAGGTCAGACAGAGTTCAGTCAGTCAAGCTCCGGGTGGCTCAGGAGTGAGTCATCCCTCAGTCTGTTTCCTGTCTGAGTACAGGTCAGTTCAGTGTCAGTCCAGTCGGGACTTGGAGTATACTGAGAGCAGATCAGCGAGCTCTGGAGAAAGCTGACATTTCCATGAATGCTACAAGTGCTTATGTTAAGAGCGGGAAGCAGGGCGAAGGGCACAGTGGAGAAGACAGAGAGAAGTGCTTTAGGTATTGGATTACCTGCACTAATTCACCGGACACCGGGGTCCGAAGCGTTGCTAGTGTTTCAAGCATAGTAACAAGA
This sequence comes from Oophaga sylvatica, assembly GCA_033576555.1. Taxonomy (NCBI): domain Eukaryota; kingdom Metazoa; phylum Chordata; class Amphibia; order Anura; family Dendrobatidae; genus Oophaga; species Oophaga sylvatica. Next base: position 79,405,287 of record JARQOD010000009.1, read on the forward strand.
AACCCGGAGGCTTTCTGGACTACAGGTCGCAGAGAGCAGCCCTAAGCGCTGATACGTAACCGGAGTCAGGGGGAACAAGGACCTTGAGTGGGACGCTACAAAAGTAGGGACTTAGTTCTCTCAACATCTGATAATCAGAGACATAGAAGGCTCCACCACAATGTCAGCCGGGCTTGGCAGCTATTGAGAAAGCTGGAGATTGCAGAGTTAACTTCGCTTTATGCAAGTTTGGACTCAAGTACATTTTGAAGTAAAGGAGGCCTCTAACCTGCTCAGCGGCTACCCGAGTGTGCATTCTCCACCCCGACCAGCTTCCCGGGATCTTCTTGAACATCTACCAGTAAAGGTATGAAAAGAAGCTGCATTGTGTGTGACTGAATTATTACCTACACCCTGCATCATCACCATAGACTTCCAGGTACTAGTCTCACCTGTGGGAGACTTACCACCCAGCTGCCCCATAACATCCCCTGTGAAGATCCTTATAGCAGCGCTGGTCCAATTGATCAGATACCGCAGGTGGCGTCACAAACTACCTATCCTAATAATCCCTGTAAATATCCCCCATTGCATGACCGCCAGGGCCACGGACCGAGTCCCGCTGCCAGTGACATCTCCCATAGACTTCCATGGGCTCGGCTCCGAGTACCCCATAGCCCTGGTATCCACACCAACGTGGTGCGAGTCATAATATCAACCATACTGCCCGCAGCCATAATACCCACAGCTATAGAGTCCACATATTATCAACCACACTGCCCACAGCCATACTACCCACAGCTATAGTGTCCACATATCATCAACCGTACTACCCACAGCCATACTACCCACAGCTATAGTGTCCACATATCATCAACCGTACTACCCACAGCCATACTACCCACAGCTATAGTGTCCACTATTATCAACCACACTGCTCACAGCCCTACTACCCACAGCTATAGTGTCCACATATCATCAACCACACTGCCCACAGCCATACTACCCACAGCTATAGTGTCCACATATTATCAACCACACTGCCCACAGCCATACTACCCACAGCTATAGTGTCCACATATCATCAACCGTACTACCCACAGCCATGCTACCCACAGCTATAGTGTCCACATAATATCAACCGTACTGCCCACAGCCATACTACCCACAGCTATAGTACCCGCATATTATCAACCACACTGCCCACAGCCATACTACCCACAGTTATAGTGCCCACATATTATCAACCATACTACCCACAGCCATACTACCCACAGCTATAGTGTCCACATATTATCAACCGTACTACCCACAGCCATACTACCCACACATATAGTGCCCACATATTATCAACCATACTACCCACAGCCATAATACCCACAGCTATAGTGCCCACATATTATCAACCATACTACCCACAGCCATACTACCCACAGCTATAGTGTCCACATAATATCAACCGTACTGCCCACAGCCATACTACCCACAGCTATAGTACCCACATATTATCAACCGTACTACCCACAGCCATACTACCCACAGATATAGTACCCACATATTATCAACCGTACTACCCACAGCCATACTACCCACACCTATAGTGTCCACATAATATCAACCGTACTACCCACAGCCATACTACCCACAGCTATAGTGTCCACATATTATCAACCGTACTACCCACAGCCATACTACCCACAGCTATAGTGTCCACATATTATCAGCCGTGCTGCCCACAGCCATACTACCCACAGCTATAGTGTCCACATAATATCAACCGTACTGCCCACAGCCATACTACCCACAGCTATAGTACCCACATATTATCAACCGTGCTGCCCACAGCCATACTACTCACAGCTATAGTACCCACATATTATCAACCGTACTACCCACAGCCATACTACCCACAGCTATAGTACCCACATATTATCAACCGTGCTGCCCACAGCCATACTACCCACAGCTATAGTACCCACATATTATCAACCGTACTACCCACAGCCATACTACCCACAGCTATAGTACCCACATATTATCAACCGTACTACCCACAGCCATACTACCCACAGCTATAGTACCCACATATTATCAACCGTGCTGCCCACAGCCATACTACCCACAGCTATAGTACCCACATATTATCAACCGTACTACCCACAGCCATACTACCCACAGTTATAGTACCAACATATTATCAACCGTGCTGCCCACAGCCATACTACCCACAGCTATAGTGTCCACATATTATCAACCGTACTGCCCACAGCCATACAACCCACAGCTATAGAGTCCACATAATATCAACCGTACTGCCCACAGCCATACTACCCACAGCTATAGTACCCACATATTATCAACCGTGACTGCCCACAGCCATACTACCCACAGCTTATAGTGTCCAAAAATATCAACCGTGCTGCCCGCAGCCATACTACCCACAGCTATAGTACCCACATATTATCAACCGTGCTGCCCACAGCCATACTAACCCACAGCTATAGTGTCCACATATTATCAACCGTACTGCCCACAGCCATACAACCCACAGCTATAGAGTCCCACATAATATCAACCGTACTACCCATGCCATACTACCCACAGCTATAGTGTCCACAAAATATCAACCGTGCTGCCCCAGCCATACTACCCACAGCTATAGTGTCCACATAATATCAACCGTACTGCCCACAGCCATACAACCCACAGCTATAGTAGTCCCACATAATATCAACCGTACTGCCCACAGCCATACTACCCACAGCTATAGTGTCCACATAATATCAACCGTACTGCCCGCAGCCATACTACCCACAGCTATAGAGTCCACATAATATCAACCGTAACTGCCCACAGCCATACAACCCACAGCTATAGAGCCACATAATATCAACCGTACTGCCCACAGCCATACTACCCACAGCTATAGTTCCACATATATCAACCGTACTGCCCACAGCCATACAACCCACAGCTATAGAGTCCACATAATATCAACCGTACTGCCCACAGCCATACTACCCACAGCTATAGTGTCCACATATTATCAACCGTACTGCCCCAGCCATACTACCCACAGCTATAGTGTCCACATAATATCAACCGTACTGCCACAGCCATACTACCCACAGCTATAGTGTCCCAATAATATCAACCGTACTGCCCACAGCCATACTACCCACAGCTATAGTTACCCACATATTATCAACCGTAGCTTCCACAGCCATACTAACCCACAGCTATAGTGTCCACATAATATCAACCGTACTGCCCACAGCCATACAACCCACAGCTATAGAGTCCACAAATATCAACCGTACTCCCACAGCCATACTACCCACAGCTATAGTGTCCACATATCATCAACCGTACTACCCACAGCCATACTACCCACAGCTATAGTGTCCACATATCATCAACCATACTGCCCACAGCCATACCACCCACAGCTATAGTGACCACATAATATCAACCATACTGCCCACAGCCATACTACCCACAGCTATAGTACCCACATATTATCAACCGTACTACCCACAGCCATACTAACCCACAGCTAAGTACCACATAATATCAACCTACTGCCTACAGCCATACAACCCACAGCTATAGTGGCCACATAATATCAACCCACTGCCCACAGCCATACTACCCACAGCTATAGTACCCACATATTATCAACCGTGCTGCCCACAGCCATACTACCCACAGCTATAGTGTCCACATAATATCAACCACACTGCCCACAGCCATACTACCCACAGCTATAGTGTCCACATAATATCAACCTACTGCCCACAGCCATACTACCCACAGCTATAGTACCCACATATTATCAACCGTACTACCCACAGCCATACTACCCACAGCTATAGTACCCACATATTATCAACCTACTGCCTACAGCCATACAACCCACAGCTATAGTGGCCACATAATATCAACCACACTGCCCACAGCCATACTACCCACAGCTATAGTACCCACATATTATCAACCGTGCTGCCCACAGCCATACTACCCACAGCTATAGTGTCCACATAATATCAACCACACTGCCCACAGCCATACTACCCACAGCTATGTGTCCACATAATATCAACCGTACTGCCCGCAGCCATACACCCACAGCTATAGAGTCCACATAATTATCAACCACACTGCCCACAGCCATACTACCCACAGCTATAGTCCACATATCATCAACCGTACTACCCACAGCCATACTACCCACAGCTATAGTGTCCACATATTATCAACCGATACTACCACAGCCATACTAACCCACAGCTATAGTGTCCACATATATCAACCACACTGCCCACAGCCATACTACCCACAGCTATAGTGTCCCACATATATCACCACATGCCCACAGCCATACTACCCACAGCTATAGTGTCCACATATATCAACCACACTGCCCACAGCCATTACCCACAGCTATATGTCCACAAT
>JARQOD010000009.1:79409823-79513291 GCA_033576555.1 Oophaga sylvatica
CATAATCCCCAAACACCTTTTTTTTACTTTAATTTTAAAACCCCTTTTCTACCCACCCCCCCTACTACCCACGCAGAAAGGGCCACTTTTTTTTCCCCGTATTTCCCACAGCCAAAATTTCCCCCTTTTGGTTTTTTCCACATATTATAAACCGTGCGGGGCCCCCCCACCCCCAAAAAATACCAAAAGTTTTAAAAGGCCCCCACATTTTATAAAAACCGTACTGCCCACCCCCTTTTACCCCCCCCAAAAAGCTTTTGTCCCCAACTATTATAACCGTGCTCCCCACAGCCCAACTTCCCCCCAGTTTTGTCCCCCCACTTTTTATCAACCTTTACTCCCCCACAGCCTTTTTTTCCCACAGTTTTTAAATTTCCCCAAAATATTATCCCCCTTGCTCCCCCCACCAAAAGCAGCCCTTACCCCAAAGCCAAAATACCCACCCATAGTCCCACATATTTCAACCGGCCCGCCCCACACCCCTTTCTACCCAAAAAGGCTATAGTCCCCAACAAAAAATTTTCAACCGTTTTGCCCCAACAGCCAACCTTACCCCCCCGCTATAGTGTCCCCCATAATACAACCGTTACTGCCCCCCACCCCAATACTACCCACGGGCTATAAGTCCCCAAAAAATAAACCCGTATCCCCCACAGCCATACAACCCACCTATAGGTCCCCATAATATAAAAACCCCAAATGCCCACACCCATACTACCCACAGCTATATGTCCACATAATATAAACCCCGTACTCCCCAAACAGCCATACACCCCAGCTATAGATTTCCACATAATATCAACCGTACGCCCACAGCCTTACAAACCCACAGTATAGTCCCCAATATTATCAACCTTTGGTTTTGCCCACAGCCATCTACCCACAGCTATAGAGTCCACATAATTAAACCCGTACTCCCCCCCAGCCATACAACCCACGTTTTTTAGAGTCCACAAAATATCAATTTTTACTCCCCCAAAGCCTTTACTACCCACAGCTTTTAGTTTTTTTCCATTTAAATTTTTAAACCAAAAAACCCCCCACCCCAATTACCCACGCTATATTTGCCCAACAAAATTATAACCGTACTGCCCCAGTAAATACTACCCACACCCTTTTAGTCCCCAAAATATTATCAACCGTGCTCCCCAAACCCCAAATACTACCCACGCTATAGTGTCCACAAAATTTTGTCAACCGTCTGCCCACAGCCATCCCCCCCCACAGCTATAGCCCCAACTTATTATCAACCTTTCTACCCCCCAGCCATACTACCCACAGTTAATTTGGCCACATATCATCAACCGAAACTACCCACAGCCATACTCCCCACGCTTTGGGGCCACAAAATTGTGTGGCCCAGCTATGTCGGCACAAAAAAATTTTCCAGGGGGAATGCCCAGGAAGGTAACCGCAAGCTTGATATTCATTCACTTCACTACACTTTCAGACACCCCCCACTAGGGGTAAAAAAGGGGGAATTTTAAACGTAGCATTCTAAAGGTCAGTCTTTCCAGACAGTCTGTGCGGGAAAAAAAGGGGGGGGCAAGCCCTGTTCGGTTCAGTTCAGCTTCCTGTCTTGGGGACAGGTCAGCAGAGTTCAGTCAGTCAAGCCCCGGGGTTGGGGCTCAGGAGTAGTCATCCCTCTTCGGGTTTCCCTGTCTGGTCAGGTCAGTTCAGTGTCAGTCCAGTCGGGACTTGGAGTATACTGAGAGCAGATGGGGAAAGTTTGGGAGAAAGCTGACATTTCCATGAATGTTTACAAGTGCTTATGTTAAGACCCCGGGAGGGGCAAAGGGCACAGTGGAAAAGACAGAGAGAAGTGTTTAAAAAATTGGATTACCTGCACAAATTCACCGGACACCGGGGTCCGAAGCGTTGTTTAGTGTTTCAAGCATAGTAACAAAAACCCGGGGGTTTTTTGGGGGACTAAAAGGTCGCAGAGAGACCCCCCTAAGCGTGATACGAAAACCAAAAAGTCGGGGGGGAAAAAGGGACCTTGAGGGGGGACGCTAAAAAAGTAGGGACTTAGTTCTCTCAAATCTGTAATCAGAAAACATAGAAGGCTCCCCCCACAAATTTCGCCCGGGGTTGGCCCGCTATTGAGGGAAAAATTTTGGGGATTGCAGAGTTAAACTTCGCTTTTTGCAAGTTTTTTGGGCTCAAGTACATTTTAAAATTAAAAGGGGGCCTCTAACCCGCTAAAACGGCTACCCCAGTGTGCATTTTCCAAACCCCGACCAGCTTCCCCGGGGTTTTTTCTTGAAACTACCGTTAAAGGGATGAAAAAAAGCTGCATTGTGTGTGACTGAAAATTTTTACCTCACCCCGCCCCCCCTCACCATAGCTTCCAAGGGAAATAGTCTACCTGTGGGGACTTACCCCCGCGCCCATAACATCCCCTGTGAAAATTTCCTTTTTAGCAGCGCTGGTCCAAATTTATCAATACCGCAGGTGGCGTCACAAAATACCTATCCTAATAAAACCCTGTAAATACCCCCCTTTCATTTACCGCCAGGGGCCCCCGGACCGAGTCCCCTGCCGTGAAAATTTTCCCTAGACTTCCTTTGGGGTCGGGTCCCAGTTCCCCCCTAGCCCTGGGTTTTCCACACCAACGTGGTGCGAGGGCTAATATCAACCCCTACTGCCCGCAGCCCTTTCCCCAGCTATTGAGTCCACATATTATCAACCCCACTGCCCCCAGCCTTTTCTACCCCCCGCTATAGGTCCCCAAAAATCTCAACCGTTATCCCACAGCCATTTCTTAAAACCCCCAGCTATAGTGTCCACTATTTTTCAACCCACCCCCCAGCCTACTACCCACGTATTGTGTCCCCAAAAATTATTTACCCCGCCCCCAGCCCCTTTTTTTCCCACAGCTTTTAGTGTTCCAAAATTTTTCCAAAAAAAACACTGCCCAAAAGCCATACCCACCCACAGTATAGTGTCCCCAAAAATATCAACCTAAATCCCCAGCCATCTACCCAAACTATTTGTGTCCACTTAAAATCCAAAACCCTACTCCCCGCCATTCTACCCACGTATAGTTTCCCATAATACAACCGTCTCCCCGCCACAACCCACCTAAAGGTCCCTAAAAAACCCTACTGCCCAATCCATACAACCCCCTTTTGGAAACCCCTAATTCAACCCAACTCCCCAAGCCATCCCCCAATGTGCCCCTAATTCAAACCGAATCCCCCACACCAAACCCCCACACTATAATCCCAAAAATTTCCCACGCCCACCCAAACCCCAAATTTTTACATAAAATTTAACCCGCCCACCAATACCCCCTTTTTACCAATTTAACCGACTCCCACACCCTACTACCCCTTTTAGCCCCCCCAAAAAATCAACCTACTGCCCACCCAACCCCCTACCCCCAAAATAACCCACATTTTCAACCACTTCCCAGATATACCCCCAGTATAGGTCCCCTAAAAACCCTACTCCCAACCATAAACCCCATATTCCAATTTTAAAAGTTCCCCAAAAAATTTTACCCCCTATATTCCCAATCCAACCGCTAACCCACTTTAACTCCCACCATTTTCCCCCCCAACCCATATCCCACAATACCACCCACAGCATTTTACCCCATTTCAAAATACCCCACACCAATAACCCCCAAAAACCCCAATTTAACCCACTAAACCTCCCCCCAGCATATACCCCTATTACAACAACCCAAACCCCCCCAAACCCCCCTATGGCCCCATTATCCCCCAAAACCCCCCCCCCGCCATACTCCCACAGCTTAACCCCCTATTTTCAACCCTGCCCACAGCCTACTACCCACAGCAAGTGTCCACAAAAACAACCCAAATCCCCCCCCCTTCCCCCAAATTTTCATTTTTAAAAAAACCTCCCCACACCCCAAACCCACCCTTGTCCCCCCCTATTATAACCAACTCCCCCCCACATACACCCACATAAGCCCCCCCTTTTTTTAAACCCAAACCCCCCCCCTAAAACCCCGCAAGTGGCCCTAAAATCAAACCCCACTGCCCACGCCAATACCCCAAAAACCCCCCCCTATTAACAACCTCTGCCCACAGCCATACTACCCAAGCATATTTTCCCCAAAATTAACCACACGCCCCCCATAACCCCCGCATAGTGTCCACAAATAACCGACTCCCCAGCCATAAACCCCCCAGCTAGGCCACTATTATCAACCACACCCGCCCCCAAAAAAATAAACCCCCCCCCTATTTCCCTTCATCACCCAACCCCACTTCCCCCCAAAGGGACTTCCAAAACCAAATACCCCACCATATACCCCCCAACTAATTTTCCACAATTTTTTTCCCCCCATTGCCCCAATTAACCTATTTCCCATAACAACAACCCCACCAACCCCACAGCCAAAAACCCACAGCTATAGTGTCCACATATCATCAACCATACTGCCACAGCCATACCACCACAGCTATAGTGACCACATAATATCAACCATACTGCCCACAGCCATACTACCCACAGCTATAGTACCACATATTATCAACCGTACTACCCACAGCCATACTACCCACAGCTATAGTACCCACATATTATCAACCTACTGCCTACAGCCATACAACCCACAGCTATAGTGGCCACATAATATCAACCACACTGCCCACAGCCATACTACCCACAGCTATAGTACCACATATTATCAACCGTGCTGCCCACAGCCATACTACCCACAGCTATAGTGTCCACATAATATCAACCACACTGCCCACAGCCATACTACCACAGCTATAGTGTCACATAATATCAACCATACTGCCCACAGCCATACTACCCACAGCTATAGTACCCACATATTATCAACCGTACTACCCACAGCCATACTACCCACAGCTATAGTACCACATATTATCAACCATACTGCCTACAGCCATACAACCCACAGCTATAGTGGCCACATAATATCAACCACACTGCCACAGCCATACTACCCACAGCTATAGTACCCACATATTATCAACCGTGCTGCCCACAGCCATACTACCCACAGCTATAGTGTCCACATAATATCAACCACACTGCCCACAGCCATACTACCACAGCTATAGTGTCCACATAATATCACCGTACTGCCCGCAGCCATACTACCACAGCTATAGAGTCCACATATTATCAACCACTGCCCACAGCCATACTACCCACAGCTATAGTGTCCACATATCATCAACCGTACTACCCACAGCCATACTACCCACAGCTATAGTGTCCACATATCATCAACCGTACTACCCACAGCCATACTACCCACAGCTATAGTGTCCACATATTATCAACCACACTGCCCACAGCCATACTACCCACAGCTATAGTGTCCACATATCATCAACCACACTGCCCACAGCCATACTACCCACAGCTATAGTGTCCACATATTATCAACACACTGCCCACAGCCATACTACCCACAGCTATAGTGTCCACATATCATCAACCACTGCCACAGCCATACTACCACAGCTATAGTGTCCACATATCATCAACCGTACTGACCCACAGCCATACTACCCACAGCTATAGTGTCCACATATCATCAACCGTACTACCCACAGCCATACTACCCACAGCTATAGTGTCCACATATCATCAACCGTACTGCCCACAGCCATACTACCCACAGCTATAGTGTCCACATATTATCAACCACACTGCCCACAGCCATACTACCCACAGCTATAGTGTCCACATATCATCAACCGTACTACCCACAGCCATACTACCACAGCTATAGTGTCCACATATATCAACCGTACTACCCACAGCCATACTACCCACAGCTATAGTGTCCACATATTATCAACCTACTGCCCACAGCCATACTACCCACAGCTATAGTGTCCACATATTATCAACCGTACATACCCACAGCCATACTACCCACAGCTATAGTGTCCACATATTATCAACCACTACTACCCACAGCCATATACCCACAGCTATAGTGTCCCACATATTATCAACCGTACTGCCCACAGCCATACTACCCACAGCTATAGTACCACATATTATCAACCGTACTGCCCACAGCCATACTACCCACAGCTATAGTGTCCACATATTATCAACCGTACTACCCACAGCCATACTACCCACAGCTATAGTGCCCACATATTATCAACCATACTACCCACAGCCATACTACCCACAGCTATAGTGTCCACATAATATCAACACACTGCCCACAGCCATACTACCACAGCTATAGTGTCCACATAATATCAACCATACTGCCCACAGCCATACTACCCACAGCTATAGTACCCACATATTATCAACCGTACTACCACAGCCATACTACCCACAGCTATAGTACCCACATATTATCAACCATACTGCCTACAGCCATACAACCCACAGCTATAGTGGCCACATATATCAACCACACTGCCACAGCCATACTACCCACAGCTATAGTACCCACATATTATCAACCGTGCTGCCACAGCCATACTACCCACAGCTATAGTGTCCACATATATCAACCACACTGCCCACAGCCATACTACCCACAGCTATAGTGTCCACATAATATCAACCGTACTGCCCGCAGCCATACTACCACAGCTATAGATCCACATATTATCAACCACACTGCCCCAGCCATACTACCCACAGCTATAGTGTCACATATCATCACCTACTACCACAGCCATACTACCCACAGCTATGTGTCCACATATCATCAACCGTACTACCACAGCCATACTACCCCAGCTATAGTGTCCACATATTATCAACCACACTGCCACAGCCATACTACCCACAGCTATAGTGTCCACATATCAACAACCACATGCCCACAGCCATACTACCCACAGCTATAGTGTCCACTATTATCAACCACTACTGCCACAGCCATACTACCCACAGCTATAGTGTCCACATATTATCAACCACACTGCCCACAGCCATACTACCCACAGCTATAGTGTCCACATATTATCAACCGTGCTGCCCACAGCCATACTACCCACAGCTATAGTACCCACATATATCAACCGTACTACCCACAGCCATACTACCCACAGCTATAGTGTCCAATAATATCAACCATACTGCCCACAGCCTTACTACCCACAGCTATAGTGTCCACATATTATCACCATGCTGCCCACAGCCATACTACCCACAGCTATAGTGTCCACATAATATCAACCGTACTGCCCGCAGCCATACTACCCACAGCTATAGAGTCCACATATATCAACCATACTCCCACAGCTATAGTGTCCACATATATCAACCGTACTGCCCGCAGCCATACTACCCACAGCTATAGTGTCCACATATTATCAACCACACTGCCACAGCCATACTACCCACAGCTATAGTACCCACATATTATCAACCGTACTACCCACAGCCATACTACCCACAGCTATAGTGTCCACATAATATCAACCATACTGCCCACAGCCATACTACCCAAAGCTATAGTGTCCACATATTATCAACCACACTGCCCACAGCCATACTACCCACAGCTATAGTACCCACATATTATCAACCGTACTACCCACAGCCATACTACCCACAGCTATAGTACCACATATTATCAGCCGTGCTGCCCACAGCCATACTACCCACAGCTATAGTGTCCACATATTATCAACCGTGCTGCCCACAGCCATACTACCCACAGCTATAGTGTCCACATATTATCAACCACACTGCCCACAGCCATACTACCCACAGCTATAGTACCCACATATTATCAACCGTACTACCCACAGCCATACTACCCACAGCTATAGTGTCCACATAATATCAACCATACTGCCCACAGCCATACTACCCACAGCTATAGTGTCCACATATTATCAACCACACTGCCCACAGCCATACTACCCACAGCTATAGTACCCACATATTATCAACCGTACTACCCACAGCCATACTACCCACAGCTATAGTGTCCACATAATATCAACCATACTGCCCACAGTCTTACTACCCACAGCTATAGTGTCCACATATTATCAACCACACTGCCCACAGCCATACTACCCACAGCTATAGTACCCACATATTATCAACTATACTGCCTACAACTACATGATATTTTTTATTACCTCCCTGAACAAGGTCCATGAGTGAGAGGAAAATGTCCTTTAAGGCATCTTATTATTGGATGTTTAGACATTTGGCATCAGCTTCTTGTTTTTGATTTTGGCATGGTGCGTCCTACTGAAGAAACTTTGGGATCGTCTCCGGCAAGGGAACAGTTTTCAGAAGCAAATAATACGTACGTTAAAAGTAAGCCTTAAAAATTAAATGGATATTTACATAAACACTTGTAGTCCCACTCTGGGAGAATTAACACAACACCACTCGATAGCTTCTCCACGGTTGCTTCTTCTGTAGATATTAATATTTAATCATCAGTGGAGTCATCGAGTGTAAGTGCGTTAATAAAAGTAAAATTAAAAAATTCCAAATAGAAAAAAACATAATAAAAAAAATAAAAGAATTCCAAAATATAATAATTAAAATAAAAAAAAAAATTGGAATGACCTGCTAGCTACTAGCCCGGAAGACCAGCGATGGTGGATGGAGTCACATACTTGCACCCATAGAGCTCACTCTGATCTGTTAAAAAATCCTTTTAAAACCTAATTACTTAAGAGAATTATCCGGGGAATATCTAATGAGCTCGACGACACTAACGGAAAAAGATATTCTTTTGTAGCACGGAATTAGGCATCTTACGTCTTCTAATTAGTCAACGACCACATGAATGTAATTACATTTATACAAAATGTGACTTCTGTTTGTGCTGCTTCGTTTTGTGGCATGCCCTTCCTGTGGTCACATGTGAACAGACACAATCGTTTTCTTTGCCGATTACCTAAAGCCGTGCGATGGGCTAACCACGGCCGGCTGCGTCAGATGACTTCACGTAAACTTGTTTTCCTAGATTGCCGGATTGATAGAAACTACAAACGCTAACAGAAAGCGAATAAAAATAGCAAATGTCATCAAAGGCGAAAAGCAAATAAGCAATGGATTATGCTTAATTCAGAAGTTGTGTTTTCCATCTTTATTGACTGTTGTAGTTATGAACTTTAATTAGCAGCATGATGAGTGTTCGCCTCGCGGCATCTGGTGGGGGCGAAGGGACGGCTGATCTGTTTTGGAGACTGGAAAAATTTAAAGAGGCAATAAAAATAAGGTCTACCCAGTATCTGACGGGAATATGCTGGTATATGCTTACAGTATTCTGTGCTATTCGAATTTCTTAAAGAGGACGGGTTAAAGGTGGTTAGTTTGTGCTCTTATTTTATTCCCCTGTTCCTTTGAGTTTTCCTTTTTTTAAAAAATCCGACATATGGTTCCAGAGATATGAACTTTTTTAGTTAGCGCCAATTTGGATGGTCTTTACAAGGGGGTGTGTCTCACAGGATCCTCTGGGCGTGTCTGCTCTGCAGTATTACCCTGTAAGCCATAAAAGGCCATTAGAATCAACACTAGAGATGAGTGGAATGATTGGCAGGACTCAGATCCAACATCCAGGTCAGCGGCACCTGGTGGGAAGACGGGAAGCTCGGCATCCCTGGACCATCTTTTTATTAGCCAGGGCTGGTGTGAAGTTATCTGTGTGTCACGTCGCACAGATGAAGTTGTGTCAGCCCTGACAAATTGAATGCTACGCTGGGAACGCTTGAAGGTAAGAGAATCACACGCCTTCCATCTAGCCACCAGGTTCCTGTAATGTGGGCAGAGGCGATGAGAGTATCATCCGCGCATCGCTACAGGAAAATGGTGTGTTCTGATGTTATCTTGGCGATACGCCTCTGCAGACCACAATCTGGCAGAACTGGACCAGATGAGATGAATAAGAGAGACCAAAGTCCAAAAATAAACCTTTCACTGAACAACAACTTGATGAGAAGTATATACATCAGATAGCAGGCACAACACTTCAAGAATGCTTCGTCTGCACAATTCAGGGACAGGAACCTTATGGTTACACCTGGAAGTACATTACTGCCATTGCCTGTTACAACAATGCAACAAACCATTATTGGAAGCTCCATTTTTCGGTATGAGGACCGCACGGGTCGAGGTGTGTCCTGTGGCCTCTCACAGCTGGTCTCAACTCCATGTTGGTTTGTGAGGAGCCCACTGGCTGAGGTACGTTGGTACGACTCCTCACTATTACTCTCAAAGTCCATTCGATGAGGGTCACACGCTCCTTGCTGTGCCACTGCATGATCAGCTCTCCGTAGGAGAACTTGTGTCCCTGTATGTAATAGTTTGCTTAAAGGGGTTGCACACTACTAGGACAATCCCTTTTTGATCTAAATGTTTGGCCCCGATAAAATAAAAAAGCCTATACTCACCTCCCGTACCAGGGCTGTTCCAGTGGTGTCGGCACTCGCGGTCAAGAGGCTCTCATGCAGTTGCTGTGACACGTGACCCGGCGCCCCATTAGTGCTTTCGTCACTGTCTCCGCTTTCGAATGAATTGACCATGAAGAGGAAGTCAGAGAGCAGCCGCAACCCGGACTTCCACTTCATGTTTAATTCATATGAATGCGGGGCCAGTGATGCCGGCACTGATTGGATGCCGGGGTCACGTGTCACAACAACCGCACGAGAGCAAGTACCGACTGTTAGAATCTATTCAGTTTGACAATTGCCATCTTGTTGTGGTTTCTGGCTGCTGGTCTTTTTCCCCTGGTGCTGGGCTTGTCGTTGGTCAGGTGATTGTATCACCCTTTATTACCCTGCACCTGCCTACCAGTCCTTGATGGACATCAGTGTTAATCCGCTTGAGTTCTGGCTAGGAGTCTTGATAGCTTTGTGCTATACTTTGTGCAGTTCTGGGAACTCTAGTTCTGCTTGCTCAGTCTTTTTGTTTTTTCCTTTTGTTTCTGCAGCTTCCTCTATTTCCCTGCTAGGAGGTTACCAGTGTTTTGTTCCCAGCCCCTAGATCTTTCAGGGATTCCCTTCCCCACCTTCAGGTCTTCGCTTGAGTCTAGACTAGGATCGTCAGTGGGTCTATTCTCAAGGAATAGGTCGCCAGCTCCATCGTAGGGATCAAGTCTAGTCCTAGTGCAGGGTCAGATCCCCCCCCACTCTATTCCTGAGTTGCAGACCCATAACACCGGCACTGCTGGAACAGCGCTGGCATGGGAGGTGACTAAAAGCTTTTTTATATTATCAGGGCCAAACATTTAGATCAAGAAGGCGTTGTGCTTGTAGTGATATTTTGTCCCTTAAATTAAGCCCCCTGCCTGAGATCCTGAAACCTGCTGCCACTTAATCTTTGCTTTCCTTCAGAACATACTATCTGCTATATAGTGGTCCCCATCTTCGCACACAACATCGTTTCTATTCAAGTCTGCAAGCAGCTAGACCATAGGTCTGTTATTTCTCAATGTCTATCCCTATCCGAACAATAGCAGGAAACTGCCCCTGTTGGCACTGACGTAACTCCTCCCATCCTGGGCTGATCCCAATCATTAACCCTGTTATCTGCTGACTCACTGTTGCTGGGTACAAATAGATAAAACAACGTTTTAATTATAACAATTACACTCATCTGCACCTGCCCTAACTTAGATCATTTCCAAAAAATCATGCCCACCTGGTGACAAACGTTTTAGATTTTTTTAAAAACTTCTGAGCAAATTTCAATTGTACTAACTTCACCTCGGCAGGTCAGGAAAATATTTTTAATTTACAAGCCGATAATTACATGTATTATTTACCATTAAAAAATATATTTTTTTTCAATTCTATTTATTAATAAAGTTTAATTTAATTCTTTCTTTAACCTTGGCTTTTCTTCTTTCCGCTACCCAACAGATACTTTATATAAAAATGCAAAAATTTGTCATCTGTTTAAGAAAAAAAAAAAATTATCTGCTAAAATTATTCCAATGCTAAATATCAGGGGGGAAAGGGCTCCTTGCCTTGACAGAGTGTGTCTTACCAAAGTCAACAGTTCAGAAAGTCCTTTGTTCCAGTAAAAGACTCTTTAATTTTTCAAGCTCACCCTCACTCTGGTATGCATGAGCTTAAGTAAAATTAGCCGACGTGTATATAATAGGATTTAATAGATTATCATCCGCATTTTCCAGAGTTGTCAGCCTCTCCCGGCTCTGACGGAGTAGCACTTAATGTAAATTTAATTTGAAGTGATGTATGAGAGGCTGGAGGTGATTCTCTCCGATTCCCTAACTGAGCGGACAAGCTTCCACCGTACCATCTGCATCGAGATGAGACACATGCCTACCAGCATCTCCTAACTAGGATTAATGAGGTGGCCTGTTCAGCGCTGATCCAAAGGAGGTAAGGTACATTGACTCCCAACAATGCCGGTGGGAGGGACACGGCCTCTTCTTGTAGGGCACATTGTTCACGGGGGGATTAGACTGATTTTATTACGGTCACGATAAATAGAATCCTATTGACCGGCCTTTTCATTAGGCTGATGTAATTGTTAGAATATTGTGTATCTTCGGCTTAATGAAATTAGAAAAACGCAGCGCGTGGCCTAAAAGGCGAACAAACCGACGCGTTTCACGCAAGGGGCTCGGGTGGCCATACGGTATCTTCTCACAAGGCATTCATTTTCCTTCATTTTTATAGATTCACATTTTTTTTTCTTTGTTACCCAACTCTTCCAACATCTCCAAAATTGCCACAATGTATGGAACTTAACAATTTCCGAAACGAAAAGAATAATAATTTCTTCTCCAAGACGATAAAAGTTTTGAAAAAGTTTACTTTTTGGAAAAGGTTATCTATGATTTTTTTTTTTTTTTCTCCAGAAATAGCACCACTATTATACATAGGTTGTGTCAGTTCAGTCGTTCAGTCCCAAAAGGCCTTTAAAATGTACTGTTAAAAACAAATATTCTACTCCATCTGCACAGGTGTATTTATAGATGGGGTGAAAAATCTGAAAAAAGTTTATTTTTTCTAAAAGAGTTGGCCACAATTTTGAATATTAAGGTCTGCTTTTTTTTATTCCTAGAAACAGCACCACCTTTGGACATAGTTTGTGTCTGGTATTGCAGTACAGCCCCAACAGAGATTAAAAATGTACTACTTAAAAGAAAAAAAATTCTATTTTGTAATATGAAGTAAAAAAACAGAATTAGTTTAGTTTTTAAAGGTGTTATTCAGATTAGCAAAACACAGTCTGTTTTTTTTTAAGCAACAACGCCTCCTCTGTACAAAGGTTTAATAGGTTTTGTCTATTTTTGCAGTTCTACTTCAAAACAGTTTAAAACGTACAATTTAAAAATATTTATTCCACTTGTACTCATATATACACATGGAGTAGAAGAAAATCGGAAAAAGTGTAATTTTTAATTGGTTATATATCTGGACACCACCGGTGGAGCCATGTGATGTCTGGATATATAACTCTAATTGATAAACATGATAGCAAGCACCTCTCCTTGAGAAAGCGATAGCGAAACGCGCGTCGGGGCTGTGTGGGGCATCTCAACATAACATGGGTAAGTTACTTATGGGGCACTTGTGGAAACCTGCGTATTGTACTCTGCTTAACCTGATTAGGTATAATTGATACAATTTGTACTGTATGCACTTTACTTCATGCTGACACATTTGTAACCAGCACTCACATTCCTTTTTTACCTTTTTTGTGTTCCTCAATGTACTGAATCTTCTTTATAAAGTCTGTCAAACTTTCTGCTAGTTCTCACTCACCACTGATCACCTATTGACATCTTGTTACTATTTGGTGATTCTGATCCCATATATGACATTTTTATGATATATCCTCCTACTGTTTGTTCCTCCTTTGCTTTAAGACCTTCTCATTGAATAAACTTTATCTTTTATTCCATCCTTGTGGTTAATGGCTACTCCATTCTCGTTTCTTTGTTTGTAATCAGAGGAATTTCCCTGCTTATATATCTTTTATAATGGGGGAACTGTATTATATTGATTAAGTTCCTGACCCGATAGATTTATAATGTGCTTCTCGAATTTTTGGTTAATGACTTCGGATACAAGATTGGCCACACCGGGACCAGGGGATTTCAGATACAGGACTGGCCACACCGGGACTAAAGGACCTCCAATACAGGACTGGCCACACCGGGACCAGGGGTCTTTGGATATGGGACTGGCCACACTGGGACTAGGGGACTTTGGATACAGAACTGGCCACACCGGGACTACGTGACTTTGGATAAAGGACTGGCCCCACCGGGACCAGGGGACTTTGGATACAGGACTGGCCATACTGGGACTAAGGGACTTTGGATACAGGACTGGCCACACCGGGACAAGGAGACTTTGGATACAGGACTGGCCACACCGGGACTAGGGGACTTCGGATACAGGATTAGCCACACCGGGACAAGGGACTTCGGAAACAGCCTTGGCCACACTGGGACTTATTGACTTTGGATACAAGACTGGCCACACCGGGACTAGAGGACTTTGAATACAGGACTGGCCGCACTGGGTCCAGGGGACTTCGGTTACAGAACTGGCCACACTGGCACCAGGGATACAGGTTCAGGACACTGGCCGCATCGGGACCAGGGCACCTCACAACTCACTAGTAGTACACCTTACTCACTAATGATTCTACAAGTTGCTTGGCGACTCCCTAAGCGAGAGGGAGTCTTTTATACAGAATGACTCCTAGGAATTGACTGGGAGCCATCTTACAGGTGTACTGATTATACTAAATGCCTCTTAGCTTCAAGCGTGGACATTTAGTATTGTAAGGTTCTGTGTATCTGTTTCTGAAACTCAGTTTGTTCGTCGGCCATTTGCTTTCTGTTTTGCTGCAGCTATCTTGCCCTCAGTTAAAATGGAGTTTTCCAGCTTGCATGTTCCCGCCCTGATTCTCTCCCTTTGCTTCTTAAACAGCCACCTGAGCAATCAGTGCTTCAGAATCTAGCCTGCAGTGAACCTGTGTTCTGACTCCTGAAGCCTTGGACCTTGTACTCCAGCCATTTCTACTGAGAAACTCTGAAGCTCTTGTGGACTCTGAACTCTGCTCTTGAAAGCCTCACGTTTGCATGGACTTGCGGTAACATAGAAGAAGATCTGAATCTGTTGTGGAGAGTTATTGATGAACTTAGATTACTTTGGCCTGCTGTGTCTCTGCTTCTGTGTTTGCAACCTGTGTGTTTATTTTTGCCAATTTGTATGAAGCAATACAAGACTTTCTTTATCAACCTGTGTCTCAAGTATTTTCATCGCACCAAGCACAAGACGCTATATGAACTGTATCACATACATTACAAGTATTTTCATGCGCCGCCGCTTTTAAGAGCAGGGGATCGTGCGCATGCGTGCGCACACACAGACCGGGGAGCAGGAAGCAGAGCACGCAAGGACCGGGCCAAGGCGGTGAGTATGTCGGCATCCCTGCATGGAGGGAGAAGGGGACAGTGTGCAGGGGCGCCGGACAAAACACTACATCTCTTTAGATAGGCCGATCTCCTCAACTCACTAACCTGACTCTCCCTGCTCTCTCCATCTAAATGTTAATCATACTCTGCTCCTCCTTGTCATCTGTCTCCACACCCTCCATGACCCAAATAGCACAAGGTGACTGTAGACAGATCCGGGCTGATGACGGATCCTGCAACTTTATATGACAACCCTTATTTTTACGATGGCCGGACCGTACATGACGGCACGTTATACTTATTGGGCCCCCTGTACCTAGTGAATTATGTGTCACTTTGTATTGTATGGATTGTCTGTACATGTCCGCGCTTAACTGTAAAGTGCTGCGGAATATGTTGGCGCTATAGAAATAACATTATTATTATTACTATAAACTGAACCATTGTCCGACCACATCAGATATTTCCACCAATCATTGGCTAAATGATTTTCCAATAAGTTAAATAATTATTTTGAGAGACAGAGGTTCCAACAGATGTTATCAACGTGTGCGATCATTTGCGGCCATCGACAGGCGTCATAAATCACTCCCCGAAAACATCTTACTATTGTTCCCATAGTCCTCCTTGTTACAGTCCCTGCGTACGGCCGGACTCAAGTGTGACCATACAACGCCGACCCGACAGCAAAAGTACCAATAGTCATCGGCGCGTCAGTTTTTATTGTACTTTTTTCTTATTCGTATCTTTACTTTATTTTCTTTTCCATCTTTCGGTTAAAAGTTAAAAATAAAAGTCCTAATGTGATAGAAGTTTTCCCATGCGTCAAAAACTGAAAGGAAACACAATGTGATATCCCTGCATGCTTCCGCAGACCCTACATTCTCCACATTTTCATGTGTTGGTGCAAGGACAAGCTGCCATATTGATTTTTAAACTAAAATGATAGATTACACAAGGATTAGAATGGAAGAGCGCCCCTCAGTGGCCAAACTGTCGTAGAAAATGTTGCACTTTTATGTTTAGCAATTTAGTTGTAATCTATCTAGCTATCTATTATCTATCATCTGTCTAATATCTACAGTCATGGCCAAAAGTTTTGAGAATGACACAAATATTATATTTTCACATGATCTGCTGCCCTCTGGTTTTTATGTGTGTTTGACAGATGTTTTTATGACAGACAGAAATATAATAATTGCAAACATATGAGTAACAAAAGCTTATATTGACAGTTAGAATGAGTTAATGCAGCAAGTCAATATTTGCAGTGTTGACCCTTCTTCTTCAGGACCTCTGCAATTCTCCCTGGCATGCTCTCAATCAACTTCTGGACCAAATCCTGACTGATAGCAGTCCATTCTTGCACAATCAATGCTTTCATTTTGTCAGAATTTTTAGGTTTTTGTTTGTCCACCCGTCTCTTGATGATTGACCACAAGTTCTCAATGGGATTAAGATCTGGGGAGTTTCCAGGCCATGGACCCAAAATCTCTATGTTTTGTTCCCTGAGCCATTTAGTTATCACCTTTGCTTTATGGCAAGGTGCTCCATCATGCTGGAAAAGGCATTGTTGATCGCCAAACTGCTCTTGGAGGGTTGGGAGAAGTTGCTCTTGGAGGACATTCTGGTACCATTCTTTATTCATGGCTGTGTTTTAGGCAAGACTGTGAGAGAGCCGATTCCCTTGGCTGAGAAGCAACCCCACACATGAATGGTTTCAGGATGCTTAACAGTTGGCATGAGACAAGACTCACCTTGTCTTCTCCGAATGAGGCGTTTTCCTGATGTCCCAAACAATCGAAAAGGGGATTCATCAGAGAAAATAACTTTACCCCAGTCCTCAGCAGTCCACTGCCTGTACCTTTTGCAGAATATCAGTCTGTCCATGATGTTTTTTCTGGAGAGAAGTGGCTTGTTTGCTGCCCTCCTTGAGACCAGGCCTTGCTCCAAGAGTCTCCGCCTCACAGTGCGTGCAGATGCACTCACACCTGCCTGCTGCCATTCCTGAGCAAGCTCTGCACTGCTGGTAGCCCGATCCCGCAGCTGAAACACTTTTAAGAGACTTTCCTGGTGCTTGCTGGTCTTTCTTGGGCGCCCTGAAGCCTTTTTGGCAACAATGGAACCTCTCTCCTTGAAGTTCTTGATGATGCGATAGATTGTTGACTGAGGTGCAATCTTTCTAGCTGCGATACTCTTCCTGTTAGGCCATTTTTGTGCATTGCAATGATGACTGCACGTGTTTCTTTAGAGATAACCATGGTTAACAGAAGAGAAACAATGATGCCAAGCACCAGCCTCCTTTTAAAGTGTCCAGTGGTGTCATTCTTACTTAATCATGACAGATTGATCTCCAGCCATGTCCTCATCAACACCCACACTTGTGTTAATGGAGCAATCACTGAAAAGAGGTTAGCTGGTCCTTTTAAGGCAGGGCTGCAATGATGTTGAAATGTGTTTTGGGGGATAAAGTTCATTTTCTAGCCAAATATTGACTTTGCAAGTAATTGCTGTTAAGCTGATCACTCTTTATAACATTCTGGAGTATATGCAAATTGCCATTAGAAAAAGTGAAGCAGTAGACTTTGTAAAAATTAATATTTGTGTCATTCTCAAAACTTTTGGCCATGACTGTATCTATCTATATTTCGGTTCTCCCGTCCCTTGATTGTCTAATTGGCCAATATCCCACATTCTTCATCTACTTCTGGCCACCCCACTGATAGATCCGATCTCACAATATTCCGCTGTCCACTTTGATTTACATACCGGGCAGCTCGTGTTGTCCTGCGGTCTCGTCACATTAAAAAAAAAAAAATAAATAAAAAAATTCTCGGCTAATTTGAAATTCCCGTCGCCCTGATGGTTTTGAGCCAAAAAGCCCTGTAATAAATGGTCAGGGAATGAGCTGAGGCTGAATGAATAGTGAGCGGTATTCATCAGCTAAACCTGGAATCTCCATCCAATTATACGTATTCATTAAGTGATAATGATATCATGGTCTTTAACTAGGAAGAAAAGACTCTAATTGAATAATAACAGTTGCCTCAATCCCCGAGGACCACACTTCCCATCCCGGCACCGCGACCCTCGGGGATGAGACACGATTGATGACTTTCTATTAGAGAGTGATAGATTTATTATGAAGGACTGAGTAGATTTGCTTCTACACTTTGTCACTTACTAATCAGGATCGTAAGGCCTCGAGCGTAAGGCCCATTGTATCCCTTTAACAAAGACAAGGTTAGGGGAGAATGACAGACTCTCAGCCCTTTACAAACAGCGCTCAGCGCCACAATGAGATGGACCAGATGAGCTCGGCGCAGGGACTGAATTTTAATCTGTTTATCAATGGCTCCTATGTGAAGCACCATACGGGGATTTGTCAGAGGATTTAACAGCTACAGAAATTCTTTTGTTTGGCAAGTGCCACATAGGAAAATATTTACTGAACTGTAAAAAGAGAGAGCGGCACGGAAAGAAAACACCCGGAGAACGGGGGCCGTGGCCATCGATTGGCGGATGAAAGACTCCGCATTTTTACAGATAGATGAAATGTTGGTGGAAACAGAAGGCGGAGAATGGAAAGGAAACAAAATGAGTCCTAATTTATTAAAATTCATTTTTAGAATTGTTTTAAAAGTAGTAGACCATAAAACATACATCCAACTAGCGATGAGCGAATTGATTCAAGGCGAAACAAATTTGAGTTGTCCAAAAATTTGGAGTTGCCAAATCCCAAATTTTTGTTGATTTGACTCTCTCGAAAGAAGCAAAATGATGGCAAAACGAACCCAGAGAGAAGACCACAGCAGGATGGAGAAAGGGAGCGGGGGTGGATCAGGTGGGGAACTGTGGTGCCAGGACTGGTGAGGGGCGAGTATAATATTTTTTATATCTTGATCCCTCCGTTTATTATGCTCTGGAGTTTGGAGAGATCTCAGAGAATAATGAACGAATTTTACTAGCAATTTGATTTGCGTCAAATAAATTCATTGTAAAAGTAACTTTCCTGCCAAATTCAATGGAAACTGGAGAATCAAATTTCGGCAGATTTGCTCATCTCTGATCTGCACCTTCTCCCTCCTGGTACAGAGGGTATCAGGAGAGTAGTATTAGCCAATCACTGCACGGCACACACCTGGGACTGCTGGGACAACCTGCTGGGATTGGTGGGATTGACGATCAAAAACTTATAGGAACCTTCACCCAGAGAAGCTGATAACAGTCCACAGGCAATGTAATGTACAGAGTTGATCACCTAGATGGTGGCATGGATTCTAATGGTGAAGATGAAAAGACCTGAAGCCATTGTGTGGTGCCATATGTAAAAAGAAAGTCTTCTGGAAAGAAGTTACTGAACATTTGCATCATATAAAAAAATACTTAACATTTTCACTGGTAAAGGAAGACTATCTTTAACTTAAGTTTTTGTCCCTAAAGAGGGTAGTGGTGGTGGTAGGGGTGGTGGGGGAGGGGAGGGGGAGGCGACAAGAAGCATTTGGCAAAAACTAGTACAAAGTAGAATTGATGATTAGTCCATAGTAACAAATCAAACTGCTGACCTTAGTTTACAAAACTTACTTTCTTCCTTCCTTTTCATTACTTTTTCTCTCTCTCTTCCTTCCTTCTTTTCTATTATTTCTCTCCATTCCTTACCATCTTCCTTTCCCTAATTTTCTCCCTTCCTTCTTGTCTATTATTTTATCTATTCCTTCCTTTCTTCCTTCCTTTCCATTATTTTCCCTATTCCTTCCTTCCTTCCTAAAATTGTCTATGTTCCTTCATTCCTTCCTTCTTTCCTTTACATTATTTCCTTTCTTCCTAAAATTGTCTCTCTTCCTTCCTGCCTTCCTTTGTTCCTTTACATTTCCTTCCTTTCTATTATTTTTCTTCCGTCCTTTCATAATTTTCTCTATTCCTTCCTTTCTTTCTTCTTTCCTTCCATATTTATTCTTGCTTACTTTCTGTTATTTTTCTCCCTTCTTTCATTCCTAAAATGGTCTCTCTTCCTTCCTTCATTCCTTCCCATTATTTCCTTCCTTGCAATTATTTTCCTCCCTTCATTTCCTTCCTAAAGTAGTCTATCTTCCTTCATTCCTCTCCATTATTTCCTTCCTTCCTTTCCATTATTTTCTCTATTCGTTCCTTTCATATATTTTCTCTTCCTTTCCATTATTTTCTCTATTCGTTTCTTTCATATATTTTCTCTTCCTTTCCATTATTTTTCTTCATTATTTCCTTCCTAAAATAGTCTCTTTTCCATTCTGTTTTCCTTCATTCCTTTCTATTATTTTCTTATTCCTTCCTTATATTTTCTCTATCTTCCTTTCCGTTACTTTTCTCCCTTCTTTCCTTCCTAAAATTGTCCATCTTCCTTACTGCCTTTCTTCATTCCTTTACACAATTTCCTTTGTTCCTTCTTCCCTTTCTTTTATTTTTTCTTCCTTCCTTTCCATTATTTTCTCTATTGCTTCCTTTCTTATATTTTCTCTTCCTTCCTTTACATTATTTGTCTCCCTCTTTCCTTCCTAAAAATGTTTCTCTTCCTTCATTCCTTTCTTCCTTCCTTCCTCCCCTCCTTCCCTCCCTCCCTTTTTTCCTTCCTTTTTTCCCTTCCTTCCTTCCTTCCTTTCTTCCTTCCTCCCTCCCTCCCTCCTTCCCTCCGTCCCTCCCTCCCTTTCTTCCTTCCTTCCATCCTTCCCTTTCTTCTTTCCTTCCTCCCTCTCTTCCTTCCTAGTATTTTTCTCCCTCCCTTCCTTCCTTCCTTCCTTCCTTCCTTCCTTCCTTCCTTCCTTCTTCCTTCCTTCCTTCCTTCCTTCCTTCCTTCTTCCTTCCTTCCTCTCCCTCCCTCCCTTCCTTCCTTCCTTCCTTCCTTCCTTCCTTCCTTCCTTCCTCCCTCCGTTCCTTCCTATTATTTTTCTCCCTTTCTTCCTTCCATCCCCCACTTATGGGCAGATTCTTTCTTCTGCCTAACACCACTTCTAACCAGGAACACCATGAAACAGAACGATACTATCCATCCATCCATCCATCCATCCATCTCTGCAGTATTTTCTAGTCTATTTGTTGAATTTCTTAAACATTTTGAATTTTTATAATTTCAGATGACATTTTATATTATAATATGGTCAGAAGAATTGAAAGGAAAAGAGGAAGAGAACAATCGTCAACAAGATGGCTGGAAGCAGTCAGGAATCAGGCACACTTCATTGAGAATTCTGAAGAACCAAACAGGCTGAAATCTCCTTCACGACAAACACGAATGTCACTAATAACAATGATGGTAATTGCTCCTATAACACATGATGATCAGTAAACAACGTGCTGGAAAATTTCAAAAAACATGTCTGCATGTCGGTGGCTGCTGGTTGCGGCACCTTTTCCTCCGCCGTTGCTCAAGCACCAGATTTTCTGCTACCAGATTTATTTCCAGATGGAAAAATGATGACTTTGTGTCCCTCAATCAGAATGTGTGTGACCCGGGACTCTCCGGGGACCTTCTTGGCCTGAACTCAAACATGATGTAATCTGATTTCCTCCCCAGGCCGCCCTCTCATAATCTTGTTTGGAGGATCCAGCACAGTGGTCGTCGTCTGTGACAATGATTGACTTTAATAAGGACACGGCAAATGTGTATTGTGTATTGTAGTTCACATCAATCTCCGTTCTCACTGCTGAGATGGAAATCCTCCAGACTCGCGAGAGAGATGACATTTGTAGGATGTTGTCTGAAAGATTCATATCATCCGACGGCGCGAGGAGCGAGAGCGAAGAAAGCTGCGCGTCGCACCACAGAAAGGGTTAATACAACTAGTGATGTCATAGTGGGAGGAGCCTGTGAATAGATGACATCAGCGTAACCGTAGTAGGATATATTAAAGGGATCGTGTCATCAGAAAATTAACTATTTTCCAAATCAGGTTTTTGTATTAAATTTATTTTTTTTAAATAAAATTGACATTTTTTTTATTCTTCATGTCACAACAACATTAATAATCCTGCAAATTTAAAACTGGCCACTGGGGCTTTTTTCAAACTTATACTATCTGTCCTTTTAGGAAGAGTTTTCAGCAGGCTCGTTATCATCAGAGGCAGGATTACAATGACCATTCACAATAATCGATGTTATACAGTAGCTCACCTCCTCCCTCTCCCTTCACAATGACTTTTGCACACACACATTAGATGCTGGAGGTTATACATGGCAGACCCACATTGATCTCCGAAGCAACTTTCATTGTAAGACCCCTAAAGTTTAAGTCTACCTTGATTTGGCCGAGACGTGTCAATGGCCATAGACATAATGGTTATCAATAACAATCATTGATGATACGTTTGTTAAAGGGGTTGTGTCATCACAGTCAACCTTTGTAAAATGAGAGCTTCCAATATGATCAGCTGCTGAAAAAATTGCTGTCAGCTGCTCCTTTTCCTTGCAGCGGCCACCAAAGGTGAAATTTAGTATTACATGCATGGTCCTCCAAAGCAAAAGCCATTGTTTGTAAATGGTTCTCTATTAACCCCTTAATGTTCGAGACAATTTTGACCTCAATGACCAAGCCAAATTTGACAATTCTGACCATTGTCAATTTATGAAATTATAGCTCTGGAACACTTCAACATATCCCAGTGATTCTGGGAATGTTTTTTCATGACATATTGTACTTCATGATAGCGGTAAAATTTCTTCGATATGACTTGCGTTTATTTTAAAAAAAAATGGAAATTTTGTAAAATTTTTGAAAATGTCACAATTTTCAAACTTTTAATTCTTATGCTCTTAAATCAGAGAGATATGTCACTCAAAATAGTTAACAAATAACATTTCCCACATGTCTACTTTGCATCAGCACAGTTTTTGAATGGTAATTTTTTTTATCAGGAAGTTATAAGGGTTAAAAGTTGTTCAGCGATTTCTCTTTTTTCCAACAAAATTTACAAAACCACTTTTTTTTGGGACCAAATTACATTTGAAGTGACTTATGAGGGGCCCATATGACAGAAAATACCCAAAAGTGACACAATTCTAAAAACGGCACCCCTCAAAGTGCTAGAAACCACATTAAAAAAGTTTATTAACCCTTTAGGTGTTTCACAGGAACTGAAGCAATGTGGAAGGAAAAAATTAATATTTAATTTTTTTCACAAAAAAATTTACTTTAGACCCAAAACTTTTTTATTTTCACAAAGGTAACAGTAGAAAATGGATGCCAAAATTTGTTGTGCAATTTCTCCTGAATATGCTGATATCTAATTTCTGGAGGAAATCTACTGTTTCGGCACACAGAAGGGCTCAGAAGGGAAGGAGCGTCTTTTGACTTTTTGAATGTAAAATTTGCTGGAATAATTAGTGGACGCCATGTTGCGTTTGGAGAGCCCCTGATGTACCTAAACCCCAATTCTAACCCCAACACCAACTCTAACCCTAACACAACCCTAACCCCATTCCTAACCCTAAGCCAACCCTAACCCCAACCCCATCCCTAACCCCAATACTAACCTTAACCCTAACCACAAAATAAATAAAAATATTTTTCTTATTTTGTTCACTGTGATAGGGTCTATCACAAAGATCAAAAGGAACCAATAGGAAAAAATTTTCATTGTTGCTGGGTATTGGCCAGAAGATCTCAGCGGGCGCACTGCGCATGCGCCAGCCATTTTTATTCCAGGAAGTTGTCGCCGGGCCGGAGGATGGATCAGGAGTGCCCAGGGATTGTGGAGGTTCTTGGGGGGCCATTATTTCTCTCTCCTCTGACATGTTTATTGTGTCAGTGAAGTGAGAAATCATTGAAATAGCCTGAACACTTTTTTTTTGTGAACGGGCACAGAGAAATCCGGTCATACTGGGGATAGCTGAGACCCCAGAGATTTTCCGACTCTGGGGGGTGCTACAACCTTATTCCCCATTGCAGTTTTAAAACAGCGATGAGAATACCCTTAGAAGCCTCCTTTTTAATGCGTATCGGCGGTCGCTAAGGTGTTAAGACTCATCCGGACCCCTATATGATGTTCAAATGGCATAATTAAGGCTTACAGGAAAATAACTCTTTACTAGTAATTATTAAAGTTTATTTTAAAGGAAACAATCAATTGTTAGAAAGGAGTTCTGCAAACCAAGTGACCTGCATGATTAAGGCCGTCACAGCTGAATAAATAGAATGGGCTTATGGGTCAACTTTCTGCCATTGCACACCTTTATATATTTAAAGGGGCTATTACCATCTTCATAATTGATTATTGTCGGATTGTGCTGGCAAAAACAAGCAATTTTGTAATTTACTGCTTATCCGTTCTTCAGATTTTAAGACTTTTCTATTTTGTTTACTGCTCGTTGCCTTGGTGACCGACCACAGCTGCTAGACAGCAGAACATGCGCAGTGCTTACAAGTAATTTTGATGCAAATTTTATCAAGCAATAAGTTGCAAAAGTGCTTGTTTTTCCAAGCACTATCCAACAACATTCATTTATGAAGATCGGAATAATCCCTTTAAATGTTGAATATAAAGCCGTGCAGCGGCGGAAAGTTGAGCCATAAGCCCACCCTGTTTATTCATCTGTGGCTGCCTTAATCATGCAGGTCACTAGATTTACAGAATATCTTTCTGACAATTGACTGTTTCCTTCCATTAAATAAATGTCGCGGGATTTTGTAAATATTTACAGCGCCGGGCGGATCGGCGTCAAATATACGAATCATCTGATAAATAATTAAGTGTTATTTATTAGCTGCAGCGCAAACTCAAAGCTCCAAACAAGGCGAATATACACAGCGCAGACGATCAACCATAAACATTAATGGGATTTTATTACGTTTAAAGCCGGAGCGTCGGCGGGTTTACTCACGGTACCTGTCGGCTGATCGGAGCCCGGCTGTCATTTAGCTGCGGGGAGGTTGTGTTCCGACTCGGCTATTAATCTGTTTCAAAATGCCATAACATTTCAAGGAGGATCTTCCTAATTTTTTTCTTCTGGAAATTAAATGTCTGTTTAAAGTTCATTGCCTCCTGCTGCCACTAATTGAAATGAGATTTGGTTTGCCTTTATGACACAGAAAGGGGGATGAGTTTGATAATAATAACAATAATGGTTCGTCTGACTAATAATTACAGTGATAGGCCGGGACGATAAGATCGGAGCAGAGAAACAACACTGCATTAGTAACGTGGGTAATAGGAACCAATTCCTGGTCTGAGGAACCATTCAAACTAGTTACATTGTATCCAAATGTATCAAAATGGTGCAATCATGGAATCACGGTAGACACGTCCCATGGCTGGTAGATACATTAAGGATGAGCCAATCTGACCAAATTCAATTCACCAGATTCACATTAATTTGGTTGGGAAATTCCACTATTGTCAAATTCATGATGACAAAAGCCATTTTCTTTCCTATAAGTCTCCTTACACGTTATGGAGACACGAGGGTCAGTCTGTGCTCTCATACACTGGCCCAGCTGACCGCACGGACCAGGGCTTATCCCACTGAACGCCCAGACTCCTTTCCCATGGGCAGAATACCACTGAGACAACACAAGGCGAGGGTAAAACAGTGCAGCGATAATTTATTGAACCCCCAACAGACAATAACATATAGAACAGTCCCATCAAATTCCCAAGAGGGTGCAAATTACAAAGACTCACTCTTCTGCTGGCTTGCTGGGATTAGAGCATCTGCGATTTCGGGGCTTCCAGGGCCGACTACCCCCACCAGTGGCACCTAGCTTTGGCGGGCACCCACAGAGAGGAGGTAACAGCAAGCTTAGCAAGGTGACCGAGTGCAGTGAGGTATGTGGTCAAGTGACCTGATTGTCCCAACCTGGATTCTCCAAACATCTTTGAAGGTTCATTGATGGTCAATGGAGCAGATCTGTATTCTTCCAGCTAGGTCCGTGGTCCCTTAAGCTTTCATCCTGTAGATCCTCACCGGGAACAGAGGCAGATCCCCCTTTTATAGTTCACAAATGTCCTTTAGAACATCATCCACAGGTTAGGGGGAAGGTAAAATGAGATTAACTCTCATTGTTTGAGTATTTAATCAATCTGCATAGTTTGTACTTCACTGTTTGCAGTTCAACAAGCTACATGGAACTTATATAATGAATAATCAACATATTAGCAAACATCAATTGTTCAAGAATCCTGCGTCCGTCTCCTCCAAGGATGGCAACACAATAATCAATTCAAGAGTCAACGTTTAGGCTCATATGAAAAATGAAAACCAAAAAAGAAGAAAAAGAAAAAATGCGGTTTGATGATATAATATCAATAAGTAAGTAGATCCGCACAAGGAGGATTTTATGCAAAAAAATATATAATTTTATTAAACACAATATAAAGACAGAGACAAAGGTGTCGACATGAGGTAGATATAACAAGCAGCTATTGATAAATTCATAAGGTGTAAAATATGCAAGACAGAAATATGTCCCTTTGGCTTATGTCACTTTTGAAATGGTAAATGATCTTATAGTCAGGAGGAAAAAATTTATGCTAATTACAGGGAGTATAATTTGATTTAAACAAAAAATTAATTATTAAATAATAAATTAATAACAATGTAATTCCCAATTTAATAGTAAATTGAATAATGCAAATAAGGTGTCAAACCTGTGCAATGACACCCGTCGTATGAACAATAAAAAGGTCTCAAATAACTACTCCCATGGTATAAATTGTATAAGGTCAAAAAGCACCTACTGACTACTGCAGTAAAAGAGGTTATTTACCTTGCGACATTCTGAACTGAAATAGTGCCGGTGGGACAAGAGAGAGCCCCGACGCGCGTTTCACCGTCCTCGGTTTCTTCAGGAGGCATTCTTCTTCAGGCATGCCTCCTGAAGAAACCGAGGATGGTGAAACGCGCGTCGGGGCTCTCTCTTGTCCCACCGGCACTATTTCAGTTCAGAATGTCGCAAGGTAAATAACCTCTTTTACTGCAGTAGTCAGTAGGTGCTTTTTGACCTTATACAATTTATACCATGGGAGTAGTTATTTGAGACCTTTTTATTGTTCATACGACGGGTGTCATTGCACAGGTTTGACACCTTATTTGCATTATTCAATTTACTATTAAATTGGGAATTACATTGTTATTAATTTATTATTTAATAATTAATTTTTTGTTTAAATCAAATTATACTCCCTGTAATTAGCATAAATTT
The DNA here is from genome assembly GCA_033576555.1 of Oophaga sylvatica. Taxonomy (NCBI): domain Eukaryota; kingdom Metazoa; phylum Chordata; class Amphibia; order Anura; family Dendrobatidae; genus Oophaga; species Oophaga sylvatica. The sequence continues at coordinate 79,437,370 of JARQOD010000009.1, forward strand.
TTTCCTCCTGACTATAAGATCATTTACCATTTCAAAAGTGACATAAGCCAAAGGGACATATTTCTGTCTTGCATATTTTACACCTTATGAATTTATCAATAGCTGCTTGTTATATCTACCTCATGTCGACACCTTTGTCTCTGTCTTTATTGTGTTTAATAAAATTATATATTTTTTTGCATAAAATCCTCCTTGTGCGGATCTACTTACTTATTGATATTATATCATCAAACCGCATTTTTTCTTTTTCTTCTTTTTTGGTTTTGGTTTGAGGCTTTGGGGGTGTGTCCGATTGGCCACGGACATTAATCGGTCTTTTCATATGAAAAATGACTTATGTCTCGACCCACAGAAGAAAAACACATACATTCAAGAGTCAATGTTCAGACTCATATGCACAATAGTCTATGTCTCCTGGCCTACTGAAAATATACATCTGGCATAATTAAGAATAAATGCTGTGTCGTCACACACTTGAGGCCTGTAAGTCTCCTATCTCTATGTTCTACTACTATCTAACGTTCTCTCACAGACCCCCTCAGGGGCATACATAGAAATCATGGGGCCCCATAGCAAAAGTCTGAATGGGGCCCCCCCCCAAAAAAAATCAACAGGTGCTCTTAACTCCAGGCACTACATTACATATCATGTACTGATCCTGAGTTACATCCTGTATTATACTCCTGAGCTGCACTCCCTATTCACACCCTGGCTTGTGATGCTCCGCACCCTCAGGCATATCACATACATCTTCTAGTCCTACTTACGTCCAACCGTACAGAAATGTCCAAATTTGTTTTGGGAAGCGATGCGTAAGCCGTTCTCCAGGGTGGTGACCTTGGTCTCGTACTTCTCCTGCCCGTCTACTCTGGCAAACAATGGCTTGGGCACCCCTGGTAAGGGGGCAGTGAGAGGGGTATGGTGGGGTAGGTGGTGCTGCCGCTGCTGAACCTCCTGCACGCCGGCAGCCCGTACCTAGAACACAGATGAGAGCCATCACTGCAAGCAGGGTCCGATTCCATGTCCTCTGCTCGCTACTCCGGGGTCATGCTTGCTGCTTGCTGTCAGTGAGTGGGGACATAAACTGCCACCAACCTAACACTTGCCACAGCTGAGGGTTCGTTACAAGTGTTTCCACTCAAAGCAATTCTATGTGCTCCCCATAGGAGGCAGCACACAGATTGTCAGGACTGAATACAACTGTAGCAAACCCTCAGCTGTGAGAAGGAACAATGGCTGCTGTGGGAAAGGGGTGAAAGCAGCTGTCAGGGCTCGCTGGGAGCTGGAATTATGTTGTTATGGGTAACACTATTTTCCACATGAAGCAGGATGACAACACTGCCCCTCTCCGTGTACCTGCACACCACAAGACTGTGGGCCCCCTCCCACGATGCAGGGACAAGTTCCTCTCCGTCATGGACCTCACTTACCATTGCATCCCGCTCCACGCCCGCCTTCGCGCCATGTTCGCCGCCATCTTTGCACTCTCACCCCTGACCTCCCCGGAGACTGGTCGCAGCAGCTGACTTCCGGGTTCCTGTCCAGCATCCTATGTGGGCGGAATCGGCGGCCTGTCAGCTGAGGCTGCGCTCCTGCGTTCCATGTGCGGCCTCTGTGACTCTCCACTGCCCCCTGCAGGAGATGAGCGGCCCATGTTGTGCCCTGTGAGCTCTGCTGCCCCGCACCACCCTGTGCCATGTCCGAATTCTGAGTCAAGGCTGCCCCCAGGGAAGAGGGGCAAGAGTGTCGCGGGCCCCTTCACCTGTCCGGGCCCCATAGCAGCTGCGTGGTCTGCTACTATTGACGGTACGCCACTGGACCCCCTCATAGTCTGGTTTGGCTTTTCATCCTAAGTCATGTGGCAAGACTCCTTAATGGATTGATATTGACTTTTAGGATTGCCACATTCAATAGGTGGTGCTAGCACTCCTATCTTCTTGATCTATGAAAAGGCATTTGCACATTATACTGTGATTATTTTATGGGGGCCAAATATTTTGATCAAGAAGGAGTTGTCTTAGTAGTGGACAACCCCTTTAAGGGTTCAAAATTTTAAAAATCTTATATTCACCTGCCCTTCACTCGTTCTGGTTCTGCAGCTTCCTGGCCCCAGTTCTAGTTTTCTGTTCCATCGTCACTCATCGGTGCCCCTGGTGCTGACTACATGCACAACGTCATGATGCCACGTGTCTGTGTACTGTCGGATAGTGCTCGTCAATATAAGCAATTTTGAAATTTACTGCTTGTTATAATTTTCTCTCGCACTTGAGACATTCACACTTTTCTTTTGATTACAGTTCATTGCCATGGAGACCGACCACTCCTGCTAGACAGCATAACATACGCAGTGCTTGCAATCTCTTTTCTATGGGGCTTGTAAGTGCTGTTTTGAAGCAGGCCAGGATCGCTGGAGCTCGTTGTTACCTTGTAATCCTGGCCAGCTTTGGCGACATGTTTACAAAATAGTCTGCGGCGATGATCGCTTCCTGAACAACGAGCAGTAAATAAAAAGAAAGACTTTAATATCTCTAGAACAGCTGCAAACTTTAATAAGCAGTAAAGTGCAAAAGTTGTTGTTTTTACAAGCGCTCTCCGACAATATCCATCTATGACTACACTGATGAGCAAAAGGGTAACAATTCGCTGAACTTTTGACTTTCAGGCTCCATATCTCACCGTCCACTACTGCTTCTGATATGAGCCTACCATCATTTTATAGACCATCATCTTGGCCATCTCATACCTAAATTTTGACTTGCGACTATATTGCATATGATTAGATTCTCGTCATGCCACTGCATTGTTACTGTTTTGCTTCTGGTGATGGAAAAATATTTTTCTTCCTGATATTACAAATTACAACCTGTTCTCATATTCCCTAATAGCTCCGTGTGTTATTAGGTTGATTCCCAAGCGAAAGGTTACTGGTTGGAATCGAAGAGCAACCATGAAGACGATTTCCCAAGAAAAGAGAAACGGTATCATCCAGCTCATCGATGGCTGTCTATCAGCCAAGAAAATTGCCAAACCGCATCATGCGAGCGCCCATGAAGTCCAGAATACGAAATGAAGTCCGTCCATCCATTCAAAAGCCAAGAGGTGGAAGTCCAGGCAAAATATCGGAGTCACCAAGTCAGCTCATCCCAAGGTCTATCAGTTCTGGTGCGACAAACAGTGGAGGTGGCTCGTATGCTTGATAATAGTGAGCTCACAGACGTCCATGCAAGCACCGTGTGACGCAGGTTACACAAGTCTGGAATGGTGGCCTGAAAAAAGGTGAAGAAACCTTAACTTCAATATCATCATGAGAAGAGTCGGTTCAAGTTTGCAAAAAGTATGAAAAGTGGACAGTAGAAGTTTGGAAACAGGTGATTTGGTGCAATGTCACGAAAGTCAATAGACGGCTCTCATGGGGGCAAATGGGTCTGAAAGAAACAAGGGATAAAGGGGTTAATGGATCGAGAAATGGAAGGAAATGTCAAGTTCAATGGAGGGAGCCTGATGATATGGGGTTGTCACTGAAATATAAAATAACTTGAATCTGACAAACAGCAATTTTCAATTTAAATTTACTAAATATCAATAATAGCAATCACATACTTTTGATTTGTGGTTTGACAGAAACAAAAACTAATGAAAATGGCTAAAAACAAAAATGATGACACCCTAAAGTAAGATTGAAAACATTTTGACCATAGGGACATCTTAAACTAAGGTGTGTCCTGGATAATTAGCAGCACAGGTGTCTTCAAACTTGTAATCAGTCAGTGCCTATTCAGAGGGTGAAAAGTAGTCATTGTGCCATTTGGTATCATGGTGTGCACCATAGTGGACATAGAGCAAAGAAAGCTACGGAGACAGTTGTCTCAGGAGATTAAAAATAAATTTATAGATAAACATGTTAGCGTTAAAGGCTATAAGACGTCTCCACACTGACTGATGTTCCTGTGACTACAGTTGCACATAATATTCAGAAGTTAAAGGTCTATGGGACTGTAGCCGACCTCCCTGGATGTGGCTTCAAGAGGAAGAGCGATGATAAATTGAAGAGATGAATAATATGAGTGGGAACCAAAGAGCCACGAACAATGTCCAAAGAGACCCAGATTATGGTCTGTCAGTGTCTGATCACATCATCCGTCAGAGTCTTGGCCAAAGTGGACTTCATGGAGACAACCGAGGAGAAACCAATGTTAAAACAAATTATAAAAAAAGCAAAATTGGAATTTGTCAAAACGCATATTGATAGGGAAGAAAGTTTCTAGGAAAATGTCCTTTGGATGGATGAAACAAAACTGGAGCCTTTTGGTGTCACATCAGCTCTATGTTCGCAGATGCAAAAATGAAGCCTACAAAGAAAAGAACATTGCACCTACTGTGACACATGGAGGAGGCTCAGGGATTTTCTTGGCATGTTTTGCTGCATCTGGCACAGGAGGTCTTGAATCTGTTCAGGGTATAATGAAATCTCAAGACTATCAAGGCATTCTAGAGACAAACATGCTGCCCAGTATCAGAAAGATCAGTCTGAGCTGCAGGTCATAGGTCCTCCAACATAACAATGACCCAAAACACCAAGAATGGCTGGGAGCAAAGCGTTGGACTCTTCTGAGAAGGCTTCTATGAGCCCTGATCTAAATCCTACAGAACATCTGTGGAAGGAGCTGAGACCTGCAGTCTGGGGAAGACGCCTCCACACTGAGACAGCGGGAACAGTTTGTTCATGAGGAGCAGCCAAAATAAATGTGGACGGGTGCAGAAGTCTCACTGGGGGGGCAGCTGCAGCGATTGCCTCAAAAGATCATGCAGCAAAATATTAACTTAGGGGAACAATAATTTTTAAACATTTTCATTAGTTTTTTTTCTGTTGAACCAAAATTTGAAAGCAAAAAATCAAAGTCGAATTCTCAATATTGATATACAGTAAATTTACATAAAAAAATACTTTTGTCGGTTTCTAGCTATTTCAGCGACCATTTTGTTTTTTTCTTACTTTACCGGAAGGAACCAAACAATTTTGTCCACGTCTGTATTTTTATAGAGTCATGTACAATTGATAAAAGGAATGATGATGCTCAGTTACCAAACTGTTTTTCTATTTCCAGAAGGAATTAAAGAAGAAAGTCTCATTCAGTGGTTTAAGATGTCCCAGAACACAGATTTAATGTAGAATGCAGGTATTTCTAATGCAGGGTACGTCATCAATGTCTAATCAGTGGAGGTCAAACACCCGCATGGTCAGATGTTCCTGGTGTCGTGGGCGGCCAAAACTGCTCATTTGCAGAGCTGCACAGAACAGTTCCATAGATGGAATATTGGCCGCGCCTGGGTTCTGCACATCTGTAGTGGGGCGCAGGGCAGCAGCTGTGCGCGAGGTTCTCCTCTGTAGTGCCTGGGCACATTACATCAAAGTGGGGGTCCTGGCTGGGTGTGTGGACTTCCGCTACAGCCGGGGAAGGCCACATGTAACCAATGTTGCGAGTTTGCCAGGAATTATAGGAGAGCTAACAGGTACATACACCATGTTCCAAATTATTATGCAAATTGGTTTTAAGTGTCATAGCGCTTTTTTATTTTTTTTGTAAATGAAACCATTGATGGTATTGTGTCTCAGGGTTCTTTGAATCACTGAAATCAATCTCAGATACCTGTGATAATTAGTTTGCCATGTGAGCCCAATAAAAGGAAAACTGGATGTTTCACACTATTAAGCAGCCAGAGTTTTCAAGTAACATGGGAAAGAAAAAGGATCTCTCTGCTGCTGAAAAGCATCAAATAGTGCAATGCCTTGGTCAAGGGATGAAAACATTACATATTTCCCGAAAACTTAAGCGTGATCATCGTACTGTTAAGAGATTTGTGGCTGATTCTGAGCACAGACGTGTTCATGCTGATAAAGGCAGAATGAGGAAGGTTTCTGCCAGGCAAGTTCATCGGATTAAGAGAGCAGCTGCTACAAAGCCATTACAAACCAGCAAACAGATATTTGAAGCTGCTGGTGCCTCTGGAGTCCCTCGAGCCTCAAGGTGTAGGATCCTTCTAAAGGGCCCGTTTCACATAGCGAGATCGCTACCGAGATCGCTGCTAAACAGCGATCTCAGCAGCGATCTCGCTATTTCTGACACGTACCAGCGATCAGGCCCCTGCTGTGAATCGCTGGTCGTGTCAGAAATGTCAGGACATTTTTTTGATCGCTGGTCTCCCGCTGACAGGCACGCATCGCTGCGTGTGACAGGCGGGAGACCAGCGATCCGCTGGTAACCAAGGTACACAGCGGGTTGCCAGGCGCGGGGCTGTGCCTGGAAACCCGCTGTGTACCTTGGATACCAGCGCCCTGATGCAGGGAGCTGGTAACCAAGGTACACGTCGGGTTTCCAGGCACCGCGCAGCGCCTGGAAACCCGACGTATACCTTGGTTACCAGCTCCCTGCATCAGGGCGCTGGTATCCAAGGTACACTGCGGGTAACTAAGCGATGTTACCCGCAGTTTCCCTGTGCTGATCGCTGCCCTGAGCTGCCTGTGTGGCAGCTCAGCAGCGATCATGTAGCGATACACCAGCGATCCTGATCGTTGTCAGGATCGCTGGTGTATCGCTATGTGAGACCCGGGCTTAAGGCTTGCTGTGGTGCATAAACCTACGATTCGGCCACCCCTAAACAGTGCTCACAAGCAGAAACGGTTGCAGTGGGCCCAGACATACATGAAGACTAATTTTCAAACAGTCTTGTTTACTGATGAGTGTTGAGCAACCCTGGATGGTCCAGATGGATGGAGTAGTGTATAGTTGGTGGATGGCCACCATGTCCCAACAAGGCTGCGACGTCAGCAAGGAGGTGGAGGAGTCATGTTTTGGGCCGGAATCATAGGGAAACAGCTGGTAGGGCCCTTTAAGGTTCCTGAAGGTGTGAAAATGACCTCTGCAAAGTATATAGAGTTACTGACTGACAACTTTCTTCCATGGTATAAAAAGCAGAAACGTGTCTTCAGGAGCAAAATCATCTTCATGCTGACAATGCACCATCTCATGCTGCAAAGAAGACCTCTGAGTCATTGGCTGCTATGGGCATAAAAGGAGATAAACTCATGGTGTGGCCAGCATCTTCCCCGGACCTCAACCCTATAGAGAACCTTTGGAGTATCATCAAGCAAAATATCTATGAGGGTGGGAGGCAGTTCACATCAAAACAGCAGCTCTGGGAGGCTTCATGCAAAGAAATACAAGAAGAAACTCTCCAAAAACTCACAAGTTCAATGGATGAAAGAATTGTGAAGGTGATATCACAGAAGGGTTCCTATGTTACATGTAACTTGGCCTGTTAGGATGTTTTGGAGTTAAGTAGCTTTTTTGTTCAGTGAATTTGACCTCCTAATGCTGCAAATTCCACAAATGAGCATTTTCAGTTCTTTAAACAGATCAAATGTTCAGAAATTCTGCTGTGCCTAATAATTTGGAACAGTGCATTTTGAGTTTTTTTCCATTTTGGAGATTATACTGTTATCATTGGGAGGTTTCTTCAATAAAATTCGATGTATACTCTAACGGGTGATGACTTTTATTAGACTGGATATTGTGTAGCCCAGCTACGCAGGCACACACATAAAATCCAGGAGAGTGCACAGGAAGGTAACCACAAAAGCTTGTTATCATTCACTGCCACTCACAGTTTCAGACACACCCACCAGGGGTATAGGAGGTAGTGACACGTAGCAGAGCTCACTCAAGCTTCCTGTCTAAGGACAGTGCAGATCAGTCTGTTTCCTGTCTGAGAAGAGCTCAGATCAGTCAGTTAGTTTCCTGTCTTCAGACAGTGCAGTTCAGTGCCAGTTCAGTCTGGACTAGGAGAGAGGACTGAATCCTCGCAGAGCTAGCGTAGCTCACCTGACAAAGAAGTGGAGGCTAGTACGGGTGAAGTGCATCATCCTAGCCTAGTCAGAGCTACCCTTAATCAGTACCTCAGTAGAAGCTGAAACAAGGAGGAAACTGAGAGCTGCTCAGCGAGCTCGGAAGAAAGCTGACTATTTCCATCGAAAGCTACAAGTGCTTATGCAAAGAGCAGAAGCAGGGCGAAGGGCGCAGTGGAGAAGATAGATAAGTGCTACAGGTATTGGATTGCCTGCACTAAATTGCCGGACACCGGGGTCCGAAGCGTTCCTACAGTTTCAAGCTTAGTAACAAGAACACCGGAGGTATCTGGACTTCAGGTCGCAGAGAGCAGCCCTAAGTGTCAATACGTAACCGGAGACAGGGAAAACAGGAGTCTAGCCTGATCAGCAAATATAGACTTAGTTTTCACCACTTAGAAGTTTCCACCACAACGTTGGCCGGGCAGTACAGCTATTGAGAAAGCTGGAGATTTAGAGTTAACTTCGCTTCAGGCAAGTTGGACTCACCTACATTTGAAGTAAAGGAGGCCTCTAACCTGCTCAGCGGTTACCCGAATGTGCATTCTCCACCCCAACCAGCTCCCTGGGATCTACGTGAACCATCTACCAGTAAAAGGTATGAAAAGAAGCTATTTCGTGTGTGACTGAATTATTATCTATACCCGGCATCATCATCACCATAGACTTCCAGGGACCCGTCTCACCTGTGGGAGACTACCACCCAGCTGCCCCCATAACATCCCCTGTGAAAGTCCTTATAGCAGCGCTGGTTCAATTAACCAGATACCACAGGTGGCGTCACGAACTACCTATCCTAAATATCCCCTGTAAATATTCCCCATTGGATGAGCGCCCAGGGCCACGGACCGAGCCACCGCTACCAGTGACAACTCCCATAGATTTCCATGGGCTCGGCTCCGAGTACCCCATTGCCCTGGTACTAAGTGCGACTCAATATCATTTGCACCGACCACTTAGGAAAATCAGAGAAAAATATCATTTGCATAATAATTTGGAACATGGTGTAGTCTTATGAACGTTTCCTTTACATCTCGAAGTATTTTCCACATAGTTTCATTGCTTCTCTACTGTTCTCTATCTTCAACTTGTCCTCTGTTTCCACTGTTTCTTACTATTTCACCACAAAACAGCTCAACTCTGCAGTCCTGTTTAGCAAGAGTCCTTTTCTCGTCCTGAGGTTCTGCGTCTTCTTTCACCTTAGGGAGCCAGTATGGTCGGACCGAGCTCCAAGCTTTGACATTTAGGGAATGCCCAAGTAGGACTTTCCACTCCTCTCACAAACTCAGTCCTGTCTAGTCCCATTACTTTCAAGAGGTATAAACTCTGGGCCTTTCTGCCAGAATCTGTCTCTGGTAGATCACTCTGCCTCTCAGTCACTTCTGCTCTGGATCTCGCTATCCTTTTCCTCTCGGTCTCCTCTCACTTGGAGACACCCGTAAATGCAACACTGCTCACATTGTACTTTAGGTCCTCTTTTATGCCTTCTAGACCAATTTCTGACTTCCTATCAGGAAATTTTTACTTTCCCTTCAACTCATCCCTCCCTCTCTGGGCTAGTCTCAAACATTAACTCTTACTATCTCTGTCACACTACACACACTACCAATATTACAAGCGCCTTTCACACCCATCACAGTTAACATTATACATCACATTACATTTAAACTTGTTTCTTCAAGAGGGAAATGAGGGCAGTATGTCCATCTCCTTACACATCCACCTCCTATTGATTTGAATAGGTGGCGGAGGTGCAATACTCATCCGCGGCCACTATCCAGTGTGTGGAGCTGTCCTAGCAGTTTGGGCTACACATAAAGCATAAACATACAAAAAAATCTTAAAATAACTATTTTATTAGATTAATTAAAACCAACAAATATAAAAAAACTGATTGGAAAAAAACTTTATCCTTGATAATCACCCTAAGTGGCCCCTATCCTCTTGAGATGCCTAGCAGCCGAGGTTGGCACCCTAAGCAGATAACGAGAAATGGCGCCCCTGCTCCTCGGCGGCTGTCCCTCTATCGCCCTAGAAATCGCTGTGATAGGGCTTGCTGATTTTAATTAATCTAATAAAATTAGTATTTTATAGTTTGGGCCACAACCAACACTGGGAACAGCTGCTACAACCAACACTGGAAACAGCTGCTTTTTGGGGTGCCGGGTGTCGCATCCCCACCGTTTAGATATTAGTGACCTATCCTAAGGATAGGCCATCAATGAAAAAGTCCCAGACAACCCCTTTAAGGACCATATCTAATATCTCTGTAAGGGTCATGATGAAATAGTTGTTACTAGAGTTGAGCAAAAAGAATCACAGGACCATGATCCAGCGACCACATCGGTAGTCCATGGCTGCCGGTCCAGAGTCCTGCATACCTCCCCCTACCTGATGAGCAGACACAGCATCATTGTTGCCGGCGAGATGCAGGTATGATGTTGTGCTGAGCCGACCGACTCATAAGAATAGGGGCCAAGGATGCTGGCAAGATTCTGGTCTGGTGGCCATGGACTACTAATTTATCTTCTGGTCGGAAGTGAAAGGACACAGTAAGATTTGGCAAAACACCTATTTTAAAACCAAACGTCCTAGTATAGTGGGAAATCTAGGCCAGAAGATCCACACTGAATTTGGTGTTTTACCACTACGGTCTTGTAATAGTAGGACGTTTGTTTTTTGTGCTTTGCGTCCAAAGCGAACCTACAATATCATTTATGGGTCCTCGATGTGAATATTGACCACCGCGCCACCCCGCATGGCATTGCATGGAGATGTTGGACCAAGGGACGGCCACATTAGAGATCTGCACTCACCTGGCCGGGACAGAAGGAGTTACACTGCGATCATCTATTCTTGTCACACAGTTACGTGTTGTGAGAGCAGAATTCATTTCCCACCAGAACGTTTCTCATCTTCTTCTCGGAGCAGATTGTCCTTGTGATTCCAGAAATGACAGCGCCCAGACAGTGCAGCCATCGGACCTGCTCTCCGTACACATCCAGATGACTTTGTTTAGCAATGCGTGGCCCGGGAACACTCAATGAAATTATATTTGCAGTCTCCTTTAGTAACATATGATGACATTGGTAGAGGACGGATCTGCAGTGATGCGCATTGTATTAAAATTGCTGATCAAATTCCCAGGAGAAGCTTTTAGCCCCGATGCGAAATCTCCAACAAGGCCCCCAACTATTATGGGACTTTAATAGTATCGCTCTTCTCGTATGGGTCAAAGGGGATATTTTGGGTCTCCCTAGGCTCCAGGGACTGGGATGTGGCAGCAACCTCCTGCAGCCATTGTAGTAATACCCCTGAAAGCTCCCAATAATTGCCAGCTTAAATGGGTTGTCAACTTTCAAAAAATTCTTTATTTCTTGAACTTTAAAAACCACGTTCCCATAGATTGCCATCACAGTATTGCACGAAGGTGGTAGGTGGGCTCTTTATACAAAAAGTTAGCATATGACGGCTGCAGCTAATCAGTGGCCTCACTGGTCAGGCTCATATGCCGTATGAATGGCATCATGGCTCGCACTTAGCAGTGATGATGGCAAATGACCAGTATGGCTGCAGCAATCGTGGCCAGTTGTGCACAATGACCGGCCGCTGGAGGAAAGTAGAGCTGAGGGGCAGACATATAATTGGTGCCACCTGTGTAGCCGCACAGGGGCCCAAGAAGTGAGAGGGCCACTATCATCTCCAAAGCAGGAGGATTTGTGAATGATAAGGAGCTATTGGATTGCAAATGGCTCATATATTGTTCCTGTACAGGGGTCTCTCCCGTCTGTGTTTCCCTAGTGGTAGATCCCATACCAGTGGTGTAGAGTTGGTGGCCACTTGCCAGGACCCGATTGAAGACAAGTATTGAGCCCCTAACTTATCAAAAATGCCTCCTAAAACAAATAATGCCCCCTTTATCATGTATTAATGCCCCCTTAAAAATGAATGATGCCCCGTGAGTGGCACCTCCAGAAAAAAATGGCATCGCAAACACATAAAGTTTATACCCATGTAATCCGAATGACCTGGGTCTTCTTCACCGGCACAGGCTTTCAATACAGTGACATCAGTGCACCGCCTACGCGGGGACGCTGACGTCTAGTAGGTCGCAGGCGTACATCACCTTGTAGCCTACAGGACAGAGAGCAATGGGGCAGAAAACCTATGTATATTGATTCCAAAATAGTTCGAAGATCCAAGAAACCTGACCAGAAGTCTGGGGCATGTCCCAATTTTTCATGTCTTGAGTTGCCCCTATTGGCTCTTCCCCAGGCTACTCCATCAATATAATCTTCACTTTTCGGCTGTTATTTAATATTGGACAATCCCTTTAAGTAGATTTTAAACATTTGATGATAACAAATATCAAAATATCCGGCACCCAACTTGCCAGATTATCTCATATTTTGCGTTAACGTGTCCTTTCACCTCTTTGATGTCATTAAAATATTATTATCTGTGTTTCACCACTTTTCTAAAAATAAAAAAAAACACTTAACCACCTCCAGGAGCCCCGTCCTCCCGCCTCCATAGGTGGCAATATCCGAAGGAGTCACAAAGTCCACGCCGGGCTGTTTACTGCCGAGGCAGCGACTTCAAACATCCCCGGCTGAATAGAGGCCATTTGACCCCTGACCACAACCAGCATCTAAACTGGCAGACGTAGAATCAAAGTAATTTGTATCATTTCAATTAGTTGCCGGCCGCATAACAGAGGGGTCGTGACTTTTACAGAGCGATTAATGTCCGTAGCAACCGGAGCTCAATGTCCCATCAGTCTCCAAATACTTTCACTTAATAAATGTGTATGCACAAACAAGGGCCGATTGTCGGAGGACGCCATTAGCACTTGCTACCAAGCGGGAGGAAGATGACATAAACTTTTGTCAGCACAAAAAAACTTTTATTGAAGACGGAACGATGATCTATGACAATTGGCAAAAGTTCCCTGAATGAATCAGATTGATTTGAAGCTATTTGGGATTTTGGAAAAAAGGGGCTAAAGGGGGGGAAAAATAAAATGCCGAGTTTGTATAAGAGCACTGTTGTGTTACCACCGTCCTTCGGCAGCTTTCATCGGCAGTTTGTTCTGTCTGACAAAATTCTAATATTCCTAAAATCAATGTTTCCATTGTGGGCCAATAAAGGAGGCCACAATGCCAAGAATTTTTTTGGAAAATAGATAGACACAGCTCGTATTGTTTTTTTCGACAGATAAAGACGATTTTTGTTCTACGGTTCACCACAATTCAAGACTTAGATATTCAAAATATATATATATTTTTTAATTTCCAAATATATTTCTGCTGCCTCCCCCTCCCCTCCAAACCAGACAACACAACACAACATATTTGGCCAGGAAAGAAAAAAAAAAAAGTCACGTCCCAAAGTTTTTGCTTTATGGCTTTTGTTTTTTGAATTAAAGTAAAGATTTCCTTCTCAGGTGTCACAATCTATTAGCGGTCGGTGAGCCCAATGCCGAAACGCCGGTTCCTTCAAGACTGAATGTGCAGCAAAACTGACGGTGTGTGGAAGCTGACACAGCCGGGGCTGTATGACTGCGTCACCTACAATCAACCCCGACGCGTCCCCTGATTAAACATGACACCAGGCAATATTTTCAACATTATTAGAAGGGAAAATTAATATTTTGAGACATCAGGGATCTTTGAGTCGCTGTCGATCAAACGAGAAGCCTAATTTTCTTCTTAGCGGATGGATGACTCCCCACGTTAACCCTTTCGTGGCAACAGATAAAAATAGCTCATGTGCTCAGTGGCCTTTGTTGTGCCTCTCTTTTTTTTTTTAATTATTTTTTACTTTTTTTTTCTTTCCTCTTCATTATTTTATAGTCTTGTCTGTAGCCAAACGCTGTGATTTTCATTCCTACCTATTATTTATTAATGAATTCTAAATGACTTGACAGTGGATGAATATTAAATTGAGTAGATCATTAATTATGTCTGGGGATATCTGCTTTATTAAAAAAAAAAAAAAAAATCGGATTGTTAAACACAATTTTACTTTGACTTCATAATAAGAGGAAATAAATAGTTAAAACAAATATAATCAGAAAATGTATAAAAAATGTAGAGTTTATGCCTTTTTATTAAATCACTGCCAACGTAAAAAATAATTAAGAAATTGACGGAAATTGGATATAAATTCAGAATTTGTTTTTAATAAAAAAAAAGCTAATTAAAAATGTTTGCGGTAAAAACAATTCAAAAATAATTTAAATATTTAAAATATATATATATAGGTAAATTTACAATTTTTTTGGCTTTATTTTTTTAATATATATACAGTGGATCAATATAGAAAACATTCACTTGTGAAAATTTCTAACTTTGAAACAATACAATACAATGCACAATCTATGGTCAAGGATGGCGCGGTATCAGGAAGAAGGAAGGAGCCATGTGTTTTTTTTTAAGCTTATGAAAACCTAAATCTATGAGTGTGTACAGAATAGATTTACACCATGGGTCCTGTGGGCTAACCCTGGATCAGATGGGCTACCATAAGCCCACCAGGATTGAGACTGACAAGCAATCACTTAGCTACAGAGTATTGTCTCCCGCAATTAGAAATGACCAAACATAAGTGACAGGTCCCAGCCACAAGTCACCCTCCTTCCTAAAATCCTTTTTTAACTTTCTGTGTTGGAGTTCGCAGGTTCTAAATTGGTGGTTGGATGATAGAAATGACCTATTTGGCCTAAGATGTAACAGTTCTCAGTCAAGGTCTTAAGCCCCATACACATTAAATATCTGTTGGCAGAACGATCGCTTGTCCAGGAGCTCCTGTGCTTTCAATGAGAGAGTCTCCGCTTGGACAATTTTTCTTGTGGCATAAGTCCCGGAGAACAAAAGGATTAACCAAAAGTTGAGAAGAGTTATGAGGCTTCCATATGGGGCATAGTTGGGAATCTTCCATAGGTGGGACAGTTGGGAGGCTCCCATATGGGGGAGAGGTGGGATGTTCCCATATGGGAGAGAGTTGAGACCCTACCATTTGGTGGAATGTTGGGAGGCTCTCATACATGGGATAGTTGGGAGGCTCTCATACATGGGATAGTTGGGAGGCTCTCATACATGGGATAGTTGGGAGGCTCCCATATAGGGAGTGTTGGGAGGGTTCCATATAGGGGAGGGTTTGGAGGTTTCCATATGTGGGATAGTTGGGAGACCCACATATGTAGAAGAGTTGAGAGAATCCCATATGTGGGAGAGTTGGAAAATTTCCATAGGGGGGAAAGTTGAGAGGCTTTCATATGGGGAAGAGTTGAGAGGCTACCATATGGGAGAGAGTTGAGAGGCTCCCATACATGGGATAGCTGGAGACCCACATATGTAGAAAAGTTGAGAGGTTCCCATATGTAGGAAAGTTGGGAGGCTACCATATCCGGGAGAGTTGGGAGACCCCATATGGGGGAAAGTTGGTAGGCTCTCATATGGGGGAGAGATGGGAGGCTCCTATATTGGGGAGAGTTGGGAGGCCTCCATACCTGGGAGAATTGGGAGATTACAATATCTGGGAGAGTTGGGAGGCCTCCATATGGGGTAGAGTTGGGAGACTCTCATATAGGGAAGAGATTGGAGGCTCTCATATGGGGGAGAATTGGGAGGCTACAATATCGGGGAGAGTTGAGAGTCCCTCATATGAGGGAGAGTTGGGAGGCCTCTATACCTGGGAGAATTGGGAGGCTACAATATTGGGGAGAGTTTAGAGTCCCCCATATGAGGGAGAGTTGGGAGGCCTCCTTACCTGGGAGAATTTGGAGGCTACAATATCGGGGAGAGTTCAGAGTCCCCCATATGAGGGAGAGTTGGGAGGCTCCTATATGGGATAGAGTTGGAGGCCTCTTTTCCTGGGAGAATTGGGAGGCTACCATATTGGAGAGAGTTGAGACTCCCCCATATGAGGGAGAGTTGGGAGACCCCAATACACATTAGACTGTCAGCCAATCGCATCGCTATCAGGGGGTTTGGATAACTTTAGTCTGTGTATAGGGGACATAATGATATTTTGGTGGCTCCACAAACGCAACAATTCAGTAAATTTCACATGTTGGTCGCGTTCAAGGTCTTTTTGCCTTTGGTATAAGTGGAAGCGCTCACCTTCCCTTACGCCGCCCATGTCTCATTCGCCCAGGGAAGGATCTGTGACACGGTCATTGTACTGATTACTGATTAATTCGTCTACTTTCGGGGAGACAAATGTTCTGTGTGTGTATGAAGAATGGACTGAAATGAGTAATATAGATTTTGGAAAGCTTGATTAATGTGTTGATATTGTAGTGCTAATCTTTGAGCGTAATCTTTCCTAAAATGCCCCTCGTTCTTTCGATAGCTGGAGAGAGAACTCTCTTTCATCATCCTGTTAGGTTCCTTGTCTCGTGCCATTGTAGTCGCTCCGTCACCTGCGGTGTTGGACACAGACCCTTCTTGTGCATCTGTGGTTCCCGATGGCTTCCTCCCTGCTGATGCTCCTTTAGCGATGTTTAATGAGATTCGTTACAAAGTGTGCTCCATTATTAGGCCAGGCTCCTCCGTCATCGCCGGGACATTTTACACCTTTTTTACTTTTTAGAAGCTAAAAAAAAGTAAAAAAATTGATATATTTTTAGATATTTCACATAAATATTTTTTGGGTAAAATGGCTAATTGGATTATTGATGAGTTATGTCGTTTGCCAATTTGCCGACCCTCAGAATGCAATGCTTTAGTCAGAATACACAATAAATCAATGTACCCAGCAGGGGGCGCATTAATGGCAAAACTTAGGTCACATTAATGCGCTCATCGTTGTCATTAATATAGGTTATTTATTACATAGTTATATCCGCAGTATCTGCCAAAGAGGAACCCCCATACACAACGACATAGGCAGTAAAAATCTTCCCTCTCCATCACACTTCCAATATTGGTGTATTCATCAAATGATGTCGCTATCAGTCCTGCTGAGATTTGTAGTACCACAAACAAAAATCACCAACAATACTGTCACAAGTTTCCCTTAAAGAACAACCGGACATAGATCAGCACTGCCAGACAATTTGTTTCCAATTGGGTGACGTGACCTCCAATGAATATATCATATACTATACTGTGTGCAGAGACTGGTCCCATACACAATGGAAAAGCCAAAGAGTGCCACGTCAGAGAGCACCCCAATATTCAGTGCCACATCAGAGAGCACCCCCAAGATTCAGTGCCAGATCAGAGAGCACCCCCAAGATTCAGTGCCATATTAGAGTCCCAATATTTAGTGCACCATCAGAGAGCACCCCCAAGATTCAGTGCCACATCAGAGAGCGCCCCCAAGATTCAGTGCCACATCAGAGAGTGCCCCCAAGATTCAGTGCCACATCAGAGAGCGCCCCCAAGATTCAGTGCCATATTAGAGTCCCAATATTTAGTGCACCATCAGAGAGCACCCCCAAGATTCAGTGCCACATCAGAGAGCGCCCCCAAGATTCAGTGCCACATCAGAGAGCGCCCCCAAGATTCAGTGCCACATCAGAGAGCGCCCCCAAGATTCAGTGCCACATCAGAGAGCGCCCCCAAGATTCAGTGCCACATCAGAGAGCGTCCCCAAGATTCAGTGCCACATCAGAGAGCGTCCCCAAGATTCAGTGCCACATCAGAGAGCGCCCCCAAGATTCAGTGCCACATCAGAGAGTGCCCCCAAGATTCAGTGCCACATCAGAGAGCGCCCCCAAGATTTAGTGCCATATTAGAGTCCCAATATTTAGTGCACCATCAGAGAGCACCCCCAAGATTCAGTGCCACATCACAGAGCGCCCCCAAGATTCAGTGCCACATCAGAGAGTGCCCCCAAGATTCAGTGCCACATCAGAGAGCGCCCCCAAGATTCAGTGCCATATTAGAGTCCCAATATTTAGTGCACCATCAGAGAGCACCCCAATATTCAGTGCCACATCAGAGAGCACCCCAATATTCAGTGCCACATCAGAGAGCACCCCAATATTCAGTGCCACATCAGAGAGCACCCCCAAGATTCAGTGCCACATCAGAGAGCGCCCCCAAGATTCAGTGCCACATCAGAGAGCACCCCAAGATTCAGTGCCACATCAGAGAGCGTCCCCAAGATTCAGTGCCACATCAGAGAGCGTCCCCAAGATTCAGTGCCACATCAGAGAGCGTCCCCAAGATTCAGTGCCACATCAGAGAGCGTCCCCAAGATTCAGTGCCACGTCAGAGAGCACCCCAATATTCAGTGCCACATCAGAGAGCGCCCCCAAGATTCAGTGCCACATCAGAGAGCGCCCCAAGATTCAGTGCCACATCAGAGAGCGCCCCCAAGATTCAGTGCCATATTAGAGTCCCAATATTTAGTGCATCATCAGAGAGCACCCCCAAGATTCAGTGCCACATCAGAGAGCGCCCCCAAGATTCAGTGCCACATCAGAGAGCGCCCCCAAAATTCAGTGCCACATCAGAGAGCGCCCCCAAGATTTAGTGCCATATTAGAGTCCCAATATTTAGTGCACCATCAGAGAGCACCCCCAAGATTCAGTGCCACATCACAGAGCGCCCCCAAGATTCAGTGCCACATCAGAGAGTGCCCCCAAGATTCAGTGCCACATCAGAGAGCGCCCCCAAGATTCAGTGCCATATTAGAGTCCCAATATTTAGTGCACCATCAGAGAGCACCCCAATATTCAGTGCCACATCAGAGAGCACCCCAATATTCAATGCCACATCAGAGAGCACCCCAATATTCAGTGCCACATCAGAGAGCGCCCCCAAGATTCAGTGCCACATCAGAGAGCGCCCCCAAGATTCAGTGCCACATCAGAGAGCACCCCAAGATTCAGTGCCACATCAGAGAGCACCCCAAGATTCAGTGCCACATCAGAGAGCGTCCCCAAGATTCAGTGCCACATCAGAGAGCGTCCCCAAGATTCAGTGCCACATCAGAGAGCGTCCCCAAGATTCAGTGCCACATCAGAGAGCGTCCCCAAGATTCAGTGCCACGTCAGAGAGCACCCCAATATTCAGTGCCACATCAGAGAGCGCCCCCAAGATTCAGTGCCACATCAGAGAGCGCCCCCAAGATTCAGTGCCACATCAGAGAGCGCCCCCAAGATTCAGTGCCATATTAGAGTCCCAATATTTAGTGCACCATCAGAGAGCACCCCCAAGATTCAGTGCCACATCAGAGAGCGCCCCCAAGATTCAGTGCCACATCAGAGAGCGCCCCCAAGATTCAGTGCCATATTAGAGTCCCAATATTTAGTGCACCATCAGAGAGAGCCTAAGTATACAGTTTCCCATATGCAGTTCCCCATCAGACAATATATCCAATGTCCTTGGCTGTGAAACAACCCGATATTATCAGGATTCCTCCACCGAACTTGACAGTTTCTTAAATTTCTCGATCCGTTTGCCCCTTTTTCCCTTGTCTCTTCCAGACCCATTTGCCCCCATCAGAGCCGTCTATTGACTTGCATCTCACCACTCCGAATTTCCCATTTTCAATCTTCTACTGTCCACTTTTTGTCCTTTTTTTGCAAAGTCGAGCCGACGCTTCTTATGACGATATTGAAGTGTATATAGGGCTCTAAACAGAGAGAACCCTATATACAGTGCGCTATCCAGAAAACAATAGTAAATGCTGACCTCCGCCTTGTTCCCACACCATCTACACGGACGTGTCCTGGGAATAAGGCCCCTTTCACACATCAGTTTTTTATCATCAGTCACAATCTGTTGGCTAGCGGATCCGGCGAAAAAACGGATCCGTCGCATCATTTTTTTCACCCGTTTCTCAACTGATCCGTTTTTTAAAAGCCGGCAATTCAGTGCGCTGTACAGTAAAATCACACTGACTTGTTTAATAAAGAATCAAAAGAATAGATATATACACATAGAATACATATAAACTGCTCAAAAAAATAAAGGGAACACTCAAATAACACATCCTAGATCTCAATGAATGAAATATTCTCATTGAATACTTTGTTGTGTATAAAGTTGAATGTGCTGTCAACATAATAACACAAAAATCATCAATGGAAATCAAATTTTTGAACCAATGGAGGCCTGGATTTGGAGAGACCCCCAAAATGAAAGTGGAAACAAGTCAAAATGATGCTCAGTATTGTGTGTGGCCTCCACGTGCCTGTATGACCTCCCTACAACGCCTGTGCATGCTCCTGATGAGGTTGCGGATGGTCTTCTGAGGGATCTCCTCCCAGACCTGGACTAAAGCATCCGCCAACTCCTGGACAGTCTGTGGTGCAACGTGACGTTGGTGGATGGAGCGAGACATGATGTCCCAGATGTTCTCAATCGGATTCCTGGGGAACGGGCGGGCCAGTCCATAGCTTCAATGCCTTCATCTTGCAGGAACTGCTGACACACTCCAGCCACATGGGGTCTGGCATTGTCCTGCATTAGGAGAAACCCAGGCCAACCGCACCAGCATATGGTCTCACAAGGGGTCTGAGGATCTCATCTCGGTACCTAATGGCAGTCAGGCTACCTCTGGCGAGCACATGGAAGGCTGTCCAGCCCTCCAAAGAAATGCCACCCCACACCATTACTGACCCACTGCCAAACCGGTCATGAAGGATGTTGCAGGCATCAGGTTCACACTCAGCACTTGTGACAGACATGACAGAGTCTGGAGACGCCGTGGAGAGAGATCTGCTGCCTGCCACATCCTTCAGCATGACCGGTATTCTAGAGGAAAACTAAAAGAAAGTTTTTTCCTCCTATAAAATTACAAAAGCAATGATACAAATTAATGTCATTTTTACTGCGTTTTTCTAAAAAATAATAAATATCACAAAATCACAAATCAGCAAATAACAACAGACATATATGGTGCCCCTGTAATCGTAACGACCCGTACAACATAGCGATCAGATTATTTAAATGGTGTAAAAAATGGCACAATTAATTCTTTCTCTATTAAACCTGTAAAAAATGCAATAAAAATGTACTCACACGCAGCGTTAAAGCGTTGTTTTTTCTGCTGCTTTTTTTTACACGTTTTCTGCAGGTGTCCTCGCCACACAAGACAATAACAACTTTCTCTGATTATTGCGTGTTTGCTGCGTTTCTTTTATGCCTTTTCCCCCTCATTTGATGCATATTTGGTGCACATGTGAAGCCTCATTTTTAATGTTTTTTTATTGGTACAGAATAGCTTTGGTTTTGTGCCTAAATATACTGCAGCTGTTTTTTTTTACATGCTCCACACAGAAACCTGTATAGAAAAAATGCACCAAATTTGCACAGTGCAACAGCGTCTTTAGATGTGTAGCCCTGGTACACAATACCAGGAGGATGAGTGGAGAGGTAACGGTTAAGGGCTCTTCATAACATCACGTACACTTCGGACACACCCACCAGGGGTGTGGAGGGGAGTGTCAGTCAGTCAGTGTCCGGTCTTCAGAGAGAACGGTCTAGCCTGGACTTGAGGAGAGGAAGAGATCCAGTCTGAGCCTGTTTAGCAGTTCAGAAAGTGGAGGCCAGTAAGGGCGAGATATAGATCACCTCAGCCTGGTCAGAGCTGTGCCCCACTGGAAAACGGACTGAGATATCTATTAAGAGTCGAGCAAATCGAAGGGCAAAGTGGAAGGAATACTTAAAAGTGCTTTTGGCTTGGAGAAGTCCTGCACATTGCTACCGGTCACTGGGACCGAAGGATCACTAAAGCTTCACGCTTAGTGGTAATAAAACCAGAGGCTTATCGGACCTTAGGTCGCGGCAAGCAGCCCCTGAAGAGTCAGTACGTAACTGGGGTCAGAGGAAGTGAGGACCTTGAGTCAGTGCACGACAAGATAGGAATTCAGCTTTCTCACAGGAAGGCTCCAACCACAAAACTGACCGGGCAGAACAGCTTTGGAATAGCTGGAATTATAGAGGGAACTACGCTTCAAGCTGGTTGGACTCATCAACATTGGACAGTAAAGGAGGCCCCTAACTTGCTTAGCCGTTGCCTCAAAGCTCATCCTCCATCAACCCCATCAGCCTCCCTGGGACCTGCCTTACCATCTTGCAAGTAAAGGTATGGAAAGACGCTGACGGTGTGAGACTGAGTTATTTATTTGCATGCCTGCACAATCCCTATATAACTACCGACCTGAGGGAAGAGTCCCACCTGTAGGGGACCCGACATCTAGCTGCCTCACCATCCCCTCAGAGATCTACAGCAGCGCTGGTACAAATTACCAGAAGACTACAGGTGGCGTCACGAACTGTATATAAATCTATCCCCTGTAAATATACCCCCAACATACGCCAGACCGCCAGGGCCACAGACCGAGCCACCGCTACCCGTGACAACCCCATAGACTTCCATGGGCTCGGCTCTGAGTACCCCATTGCCCTGGTAATCCACAATTGTGGTGGCGGGTCGACACAAAACTTTGGCGTCACAAACAGGATACGAAACTTGCAGCATTGCGAGCCCTGTGTGCCTGTGGAGTGTTTTGGCGAAAAAGACTGTTGCTGTTGTTTGGCGCCAAATACCGCCATATTTGCCGCCAGATTCGCGCCCTAAGGCGCTGGAGAAGAAGGTGGGCGTACCTGAAAGAGCGCGCAAAGTCTTGGACACGCCCCCGGCTCTGACTCATCGGCAGGTCCTGCAACAGGAAGTGAACGCTCTGACATCAGAGCGCCTGCGACGAAGGTCCTGTTCCCACTGCGGTGCCTGTGAAATAGCAGCGTCTGAAACCGGTAGGCTCCGTTTAACCAAGGGGGCGCTAAGATGTCACAACAACCGGCTGACAGTGCGGCCCCGGCCGGAGGTCCCAATCCCGCACCGCTTGGCATTGTAGCGCCAGATGGGGGCGCAGGCCCTGCACCCAGTCCGGTAGTCCCGATCATGCCACTAACGCTCCCATATATGCCTGGGGCGAAATGGCTTCCCCAATACAGCGGTGAGCCAGGCACATTAGCAGGCTTCAAGCGGAAGTTATGCAGCATCCTAGAAATGTACTCCATGCCTGAGAGACAAAAAGCTGCTGTGCTAATAGGGCAGCTAACTGGCGCTGCTGAGAGGGAAGTGGAGACTTGGGATACCGTTGATCAGGAGTCGGTACCTGCGATCTTCCTTAAGCTGCATGCCATATTTGAAGACCGCACAGAAACGGATCTCCGGATGGCCTTCTATCACTGTTCACAACAGCCAGGTGACAGCATCCGGGACTACGCTTGCCGACTACAGGGAGCCCTGAGAGCCCTCAAGCAGATTAACAATTTAAATGCTATCGATGAGAATAAAATGCTGAAAGAACAATTTATACAGGGATTGAGATCCCAAGAGGAACGCAGAACTGTAAACTGGTGGTCCTTAGATCATCCGGATGCTACCTTTGATGCCCTAAAGGACATGGCAATAAAAGGGCTGCGGCCCCTGGGCAAACCTGAGGTGGCAACCCAACATCATCAGGCTGAAGTCACTCTGGAACCGGCAGTACCCCCCTTTTCCCCGCTAGTGGCTGAAGCCAAAGCGCAGGTGACACCTCCTAGTGAATTGGACTGTCTGCGCTCAGAGGTGCGCCAGCTGACTAAAAATCTGGCTGCTGTAATGAGTGCCCTGCAGCTGCGGAAAGAGGAGGAAGGAAAGATCTTGTTAGCTGACTGCCCAGAAGACGTCCCGTGGATGCACCGGAGAAGAAAGAAGACGTCGCCCCCCCGGAGGAGGACAACGTCACCCCCAGGAGCGACCTCTGATCAACACCCTCCTCGTCGAGAGATCATCTGTTATCGATGCAACCGGAAAGGTCATATGTCTCCACAGTGTCCTTTAAACGGGCAGAACCTGGGTCCAAGGGCCAACACCCAGGAGAATACCCGTCAGGCCCCCTAGACTGGAACCGCAGGTATGTGGGCGGGCGACCCTACCTGTCTATTATTCTAGATGGTATTGCTGTTCCAGCATTGTTAGACACTGGGTCGCAGGTGACCCTAATACCTGATGCCCTATATACCAAGTACTGGTCAATGGACAGTCTTAAACCCCGAGCCTTGACTTTACCGTGTATGCTTCTAATGGTCTTCCTGTAGAAGTACTCGGGACAAAATGTGTAGATGTAAAGGTGGGCAGAGAGGAGTTGAAAGACCAGGGGCTTCTGGTAGTAAAGACTGTAAATGAGGAGAACGGTTTAAATATAATTTTGGGTACTAACATTATCGGTAATTGTTTGGGAGAAGTTGTGTTCTTACTCCAACAGCTCGCTGAGATTGCCCGACCAAGGCAGAGAGGAGTAATCCAAAGAGAGATCCGGGCCCTGGTGTGTCAGCAGCAAGCGAAGCTTACAGACGGCGAAATTGGTAATGTACGGGTCACTGACTCGGATCCTATTGTGATACCCCCAATGAGTGAAATGATCATTTGGTGCAGGGCAGCCATAGGTCTGAGAGGACAGAATTACCAAGCTGTAGTAGAACCCCACCATTCAGAACATAGACCTACACTTATGACTGCTAGAGGAGTAGTAGAAGTGGTGAATGGAAGAGTACCGGTACGGCTTCTCAATTGGGGAGATGATGAGGTAAACTTACCCCGTTATGCAACCATTGCTAAACTACATGCTGTTGATAATAATTCTATTCTCCCGGCTGAGTCCTTAGACTCCTGTCAAATGGCGGAGGACAATGACCCAGCAACTCAGGTGGCGGAGTGGTGTCAGCAACTCCATGTTGGGACGACACCACTCCCGCTCACCAGAAGCAAGGGGTATTACGGGTGGTGCAAGAGTACGCCCAAGTGTTTAGCAAGAATCCACTTGATTTTGGGATAATTAAGGGAGTACAACATCATATCCCTACAGGCAGTCATCCTCCCATCAAAGAGCGGTATAGGCCCATACCTCCAGCTCATTATCAGAAGGCTAAAGAAATGTTGAATGATATGAAGAAAGCCGGGGTGATAAGGGATAGTTGTAGCCCCTGGGCAGCCCCTCTAGTTCTGGTTAAAAAGAAAGATGGTAGTATGAGAATGTGTGTGGATTACAGGCAGGTGAACCGCATAACACACAAGGATGCATACCGTTACCACGCATAGAGGAATCATTAGCTGCACTGAAAACGGCTAACTACTTTTCTACCCTTGATCTGACTAGTGGTTACTGGCAAGTGGCTGTGGCTGAGGAGGATCGTGAGAAAACGGCTTTCACCACCCCAATGGGGCTCTGTGAGTTCGACAGAATGCCGTTTGGGCTCAGCAGTGCCCCAGGAACATTTCAGAGAGTGATGGAAAACTGTCTGGGACATCTCAATTTTGAAACCGTGCTGCTATACCTAGACGACGTCATCGTGTATTCCAAGACATATGAGGACCATCTGAAGCACCTGGCAGAAGTATTCGAGTCCCTGTCCAGGTACGGGATGAAGTTGAAACCCTCAAAATGCCATCTACTCAAACAGAAGGTACAATACTTGGGGCACATCGTCAGTTCGGAAGGAGTAGCGCCGGACCCAGAGAAAGTCACTGCCATCCAGAAGTGGCCAGAGCCGAAAAACCTTAAGGAAGTGCGACAGTTCCTGGGACTAACGGGTTACTACAGGAGATTCGTGAAAGATTACACGAAGAAGGCAGCTCCTTTACAGGACCTCCTGGTAGGACAATCCTTAAAGAGCAGAAACCCTCCCTTTAACTGGGGTAAGGAACAGGCTGAAGCATTCCAAAAGATGAAAGAGATCCTTACAGGTGATGAGATCTTGGCCTATCCTGATTACAGCCAACCGTTCCTGTTGTACACCGACTCCAGTAATGAAGGGTTGGGAGCAGTTCTCAGTCAGAAGCAGAATGGCCAAGAAAAAGTCATCGCATATGCCAGCAGAAAACTCAGGCCAACTGAAAGGAATCCGGAAAATTATAGCAGCTTCAAGCTGGAGTTTCTGGCGCTGGTCTGGGCCATTACTGAAAGATTTAAGCACTATCTGGCCTCCAATAAGTTCACGGCGTACACAGACAACAACCCGTTAACGCACCTGGAAACCGCCAAGCTGGGTGCCATGGAGCAGCGATGGATGGCTCGGTTGTCCAATTACCAGTTTACTATCAAGTACCGGGCAGGTCGAAAGAATGCTAATGCTGACGCGTTGTCCCGAATGCCGCATGACTCTGACACGGAAGAAGAATCGGACGACCTGGAGGAAATTGAGCTACCTGCGTTCCATCGAAATGGGGTAGTCCACGAGCATCGAGTCAACAGAAAGCAGTATGGTGCAACATTAAATCCTTTACCCCATCACAGCTGGAAAGAGACTCAGGACAGTGATCCAGTGGTCAGCCGCATCAAGGAGTTGTTAAAACAGGAAGGTTCCTCCTTGGAAAAGGATGCACCTATGTCAGCAAAGCTCCTGTGGAACGAGAAAAGCAGGTTGTTCCTATACCGTGAGAAGTTGTGCAGGAGATACGTCAACCCCAGAACCCACGAGATGGTCTGGCAAATAGTGGTCCCCAAGGCAGACGTCCAAATGGTGTTGGAAGCGTACCACGATCAAGCAGGACACTTTGGCTGGAGAAAGCTGGAGACCCTGTTGAGATGCCGGTTCTACTGGTAGGGATGCGCAGCTCCATCGAGAGGTGGTGTCGGAACTGTGGACCCTGTGGTCTTAGAAGAAAGGACTACGGTAGTCAGAAGGCACCCCTGCAACCTATCCGGACGACTCGTCCCCTGGAGATTGTGGCCCTGGACCACGTCAAATTGTCGCCAAGTAGATCTGGATACTCATACGCCTTGACCATGGTGGACCATTACTCCAGATTTCTGGTGGTTGTTCCAGTTAAGGACCAGACCGCAGTGACGGCCGCGAAAACCTTTCAAGCAAGCTTCTGCAGACCGCATGGGTATCCGGAGCAAGTATTAACCGATCAAGG
Source organism: Oophaga sylvatica (assembly GCA_033576555.1). Lineage (NCBI taxonomy): Eukaryota > Metazoa > Chordata > Amphibia > Anura > Dendrobatidae > Oophaga > Oophaga sylvatica. The sequence continues at coordinate 79,464,149 of JARQOD010000009.1, forward strand.
ACCTGCTTTCGAAGCTGATTTATTCAAGGAATTCTGTCACATGTACGGGTGTAAGAAAATTAGAACAACGCCATACCACCCTCAAACCAACGGTCTTTGTGAAAAAATGAACCATATTGTCCTTGACTTGTTGAGATCCATACCGTTGGAAGACAGGAATCGTTGGCCGGATTTACTACCTGATTTGGTTGATTTGTATAATCATATACCTGTCAGTTCCACTAACTGCACTCCAGCCTATCTTATGAGAGCAAGGCCCGGAAGACTACCAATGGATCTAGAACTTGGAGTGGTAGAACCGGAGGCAGACGACGCCGTTGAAAATTGGGACATCAATCGGCAAGAGCAATACAGAAGAGTACAAATCTGTGTAGAGGAAAGTCTCAACAAGGCACGGGAGAAACAGGAAGATGTTTACAACAGAAATGCTCCTGCCAAGCCTTTGATGCCTGGAGAGGTAGTATTAAAAAGAAAAAGGAAGATGCACAAATTGGATAATCAGTGGGAGCAAGAACCCTACGTCATACAAGATTCTAAATATGACAACAGAAAAGTTTGTGTCGTCAGTAAGGACGGAGGAAGAACAACAACCACTGTGTCCAGAGACCATTTGAAATTGTGTCCAGAACCCTTAAAGCGTTGTGAAAAGAACCCTGTCATCAATCAAGAAGAAAGGAAAGAAGAGGTCATACACACGGATCTGGGAGATTTTCCTGCGGATTGGCCTAGACTGGGAGATGCTGTAATAGTTCCAGTGTTGCAGTTTTATCAGCCACAAGAGGAAGTTCTACCTCCAGTTGTGCCTGTGGTGCCAGTTGAGCCCGCTCAGGAGTTACCCATCCCAGCAACACCTCAACCTGTGGAATCTCAAGAAGGATCATCAGAAGCAGCGCCCCATACTATGGGATCCCTGGTGAAGCTGACTCACACCGCCCAGCCATCAGTACGCTTGCCAGATCCATAGAAAGATTGAGGCAGTTCTATAGTTTGCCGTTACGCAGTGCAGACAGATCGCAACTTAATATACCTGAGGCTACTCCACGTAGATCAGAGCGAATCACAAAAGGAAAGTTACCCATTCGATACCAGCAGTAATTATAACGAATTAATGTGAATACTGTAAAAAGTCTATATATATATATATATGTGTTTTTTCCCTATTATGTCTTATAATGGACTCAGAGGCTGAGGACTGAGCCAGCCCAAAAACTGTATCCTGTAAATAGTTGCACTTTGTGCCTTTTAATGGTTTCACACGAAGCCTTGACTTACCTCTGAACATAAAACCCGTGTGGTGTGGCACTGAGTGAGGTCTGCATTCGGATGTCCTGCAGCCCACCCAGGACCCACGTTGAAGGTTTGGTGCGGGTCCTTCACAAGTATATTGTCTATTTATATGAAAATGTTATTTAATATTTGTATTTTTCTATAATGTTTTGTTTGCAACGTTCAAGACATCCTTACCTCCCGGATGGGACGAATTAATGTTTAATGTTCAATGTTTTAAATGCATAAACAAATTGTCTCTTTATATTTTACAGCCCGGGAGTGCTGTCGTTTACCATGGGGGAATGTGTAGCCCTGGTACACAATACCAGGAGGATGAGTGGAGAGGTAACGGTTAAGGGCTCTTCATAACATCACGTACACTTCGGACACACCCACCAGGGGTGTGGAGGGGAGTGTCAGTCAGTCAGTGTCCGGTCTTCAGAGAGAACGGTCTAGCCTGGACTTGAGGAGAGGAAGAGATCCAGTCTGAGCCTGTTTAGCAGTTCAGAAAGTGGAGGCCAGTAAGGGCGAGATATAGATCACCTCAGCCTGGTCAGAGCTGTGCCCCACTGGAAAACGGACTGAGATATCTATTAAGAGTCGAGCAAATCGAAGGGCAAAGTGGAAGGAATACTTAAAAGTGCTTTTGGCTTGGAGAAGTCCTGCACATTGCTACCGGTCACTGGGGACCGAAGGATCACTAAAGCTTCACGCTTAGTGGTAATAAAACCAGAGGCTTACCGGACCTTAGGTCGTGGCAAGCAGCCCTGAAGAGTCAGTACGTAACTGGGGTTAGAGGAAGTGAGGACCTTGAGTCAGTGCACGACAAGATAGGAATTCAGCTTTCTCACAGGAAGGCTCCAACCACAAAACTGACCGGGCAGAACAGCTTTGGAATAGCTGGAATTATAGAGGGAACTACGCTTCAAGCTGGTTGGACTCATCAACATTGGACAGTAAAGGAGGCCCCTAACTTGCTTAGCCGTTGCCTCAAAGCTCATCCTCCATCAACCCCATCAGCCTCCCTGGGACCTGCCTTACCATCTTGCAAGTAAAGGTATGGAAAGACGCTGACGGTGTGAGACTGAGTTATTTATTTGCATGCCTGCACAATCCCTATATAACTACCGACCTGAGGGAAGAGTCCCACCTGTAGGGGACCCGACATCTAGCTGCCTCACCATCCCCTCAGAGATCTACAGCAGCGCTGGTACAAATTACCAGAAGACTACAGGTGGCGTCACGAACTGTATATAAATCTATCCCCTGTAAATATACCCCCCAACATACGCCAGACCGCCAGGGCCACAGACCGAGCCACCGCTACCCGTGACAACCCCATAGACTTCCATGGGCTCGGCTCTGAGTACCCCATTGCCCTGGTAATCCACAATTGTGGTGGCGGGTCGACACATAGAGGGCAGAGTTTTCATGAAATCACATCCACTTTGCTGCATACAGTGTAACGTGCCCTATTTATAGAGTGCCAAAGTATAGAGTGTCTGATACAGAGAGTATCCCAAGTACAGTGCCCCATCCAGAGAGGTGAGTATTTGGGGGTAGGAGGGCCTGAGGCCAGCGGCCTACTCATCGGCCCCATAGCATCCCATTGTCTCCGATGGAGGGTAGGCCTCCCGTTCGTCCAGGGCTCGGATGCGCTCGGTGGCGATGCTGGCCCTGATACTATACTTGCGGCGGGTCAAGTTGAACCCTGCGTGCACCTAAACCCTGTTGAACCTTGCGTGCCCCTAAAAACGGTATTTGTTCACCATTTTCTTCTTCTTCATCTCTATCTCTCGGGCCCACCAGGCATTTCACCGGTACTCCTTCAGGCCAATCCGACCCTGGGTCCATCATACAATGCTCCAGCCAAATAGTGTCCCATATGGAATATCTACAGAGTGCCAACATATAGAGCGCCCCATGCCGATATCACCCCAGATGCAGTGCCCAGTCCATAGAGTTGTCCGATATACTGTGCTCTGGCCATATACAGTGCCCTATCTAAACAGCGGTTTGTTATACTATGCGGACAAAGAGTGTCCATGTATATAATATTGCGTCCAGACATTGCCCCCGATACGGTATATAATAACCTGACCAGGTTCTGCCCCCAGGGCCGGCGTCAGCACCTGGTGCACCTGGGCAAGTGCCGGGGCCCTGGCGAGACGGGGGGCCCACTCGGCACCTGAGAAATGTTTTTTTTTTTATAAGTCCGTGGTCGGTCTCCCGCCCTCCGCAAGACATCATACTCACCTCCTCCAGGGGTGTCTGCAGCTCCAATGGTCTCCGGTGCCGGTATTTTTTTCCTGTGTGAGCGCGCTGTCAAGTGGTACCGCTCACTAAGGTCATGAATATGGATGCCACTCCAGTCCCATAGGCGTGGCGCCCATATTCATGACCTTAATGGGCGGTACCACGTGACGTGACCGCGCGCTCTCACAGGAAAAAGATACCGGCGCATGCTGGACATACATGCAGGGACGCGCCAGGACTCAGGTGAGCGGCGTGCCCAGCCATGCATACAAGGGGGCGTGAGGATGATGAGAATGACTCGCCCTGGGGGAGAATGAGCCGGAGGTGGGGGAGAATGAGCGCGGTTGAAATGAGCAGCGGCAGCGGCGGGAATGAGCCGGGAGGGGGAATGAGAGGGTGAATGAGCCCGGACCCTGGGGGAGATGAGAATGAACCCGAGGGGGGGGAAAGAAGAGGTTGAACAAGAAATGACATCACAATTCTTTTTTTTTTTTTTGTAAATGATAGATCTTTATTTAGCCTACAAAAATGCATACAAAACCGCCTGAAAAAACGCTTGAAAATCTGCATAAAAAAATTGCACATGCTGCGGAAAAATCCACAGCATAAACGCTGCGCGTTCATTTCCGTAGCATGTCAATTCTTTGTGTGGATCTGCAGCGTTTCTGCACCCATAGACTTGCATTGAGTCGGGCGCTATCGCTCATGTAAGAAGTGAAATCTGGCATTGTACTATACCTATATTTCTCTGCTGTATCGGAGCATCATGAATCGTGGTCTGTGTTACAGGGGCCCACTGAGACTCTTTCGCCTGGGGCCCTCAAAAACATGCTAGTTGCCCCCCCTCAATTAACATAGACAGAAAACATTACGTGACGTCAGCAGCGGGGTCGATGATCCAAAGATATGTTAATATTGAATTAATAATCCTACAATAGATAACAATGAAAAAATCAGTGGGACGCTGGATGGAAAAACTAATATTCCTCCATTGGCTTCGATAGTAAAAACAAATGTTTTCCATCCATTGAAGTTGATGGATTGTGGTTGGAAAAACTGATGAAAGTGACGACAACTTTTCTCTTTGCTCGTGTCAATTTATCTTCTGTTATGAGTGTAGAGCTTTAATAGTGATTTATGTGGTCTAAAGGGTTCACTTACTTTGTAGCCGCCATAGACCCGCTATTATTCCCCTCTATGTGGGTTTCTTCCATTACATGATGTGTATTACATCTCAGGCTGAGGTTGTACATTGTATCATTTTGCTTCTTCTGGCCTCCGCCATTGTCATGCATATCGTCTTAAACAATTATTTTATCAGGTCACTGGATTTGGAGCAATTGCCTTTTTGTAGTCCAGAATCACATCATTAAGGGTTTAATTGGAAATGCCAATCACAAGCTGAGCTGTTCTTTATTCATTGCAGTATGGATCTAGTATCGAGCAGTTAATTACAGTCTGTATTGACAGCGGGAAAGACGGCACTAAGGACTTGTGACTGGTGGGTAAATACTGTAACCAGACAGGGAAATGTGATTGTAGCCAAGCGGAGAAACAAGCAAACCGAGCAGAAGAGGCAGAAAACAACAGAAAGCTGCAAACATTCCTTTGTATTATAAAATAGTGTATCAAAAGCAAGGTCAGGGTAGTGTAATTCATCTAAATGACAGCTTACAGAAAGAATTAATGCACAACAAAATGTAAGTTTATACTGTGTACATACATTACATACCCTATACTGATCCTGAGTTACATTCTGTATTATACTCCAGAGCTGCACTCACTATTCTGATGATGCAGTCACTGTGTACATACATTACTGATCCTGAGTTACATCCTGTATTATACTCCAGAGCTGCACTCACTATTCTGCTGGTGCAGTCACTGTGTACATACATTACATTACTGATCCTGAGTTGCATCCTGTATTATACTCCAGAACTGCACTCACTATTCTGCTGGTGCAGTCACTGTGTACATACATTACATTACTGATCCTGAGTTACATCCTGTATTATACTCCAGAGCTGCACTTACTATTCTGCTGGTGCAGTCACTGTGTACATACATTACATTACTGATCCTGAGTTACATCCTGTATTATACTCCAGAGCTGCACTCACTATTCTGCTGGTGCAGTCAGTGTGTACATACATTACATTACTGATCCTGAGTTACATCCTGTATTATACTCCAGAGCTGCACTCACTATTCGGCTGGTGCAGTCATTGTGTACATACATTACATTACTGATCCTGAGTTACATCCTGTATTATACTCCAGAGCTGCACTCACTATTCTGCTGGTGCATTCACTGTGTACATACATTACATTACTGATCCTGAGTTACATTCTGCATTATACTCCAGAGCTGCACTCACTATTCTGCTGGTGCAGTCACTGTGTACATACCCTTACTGATCCTGAGTTACATCCTGTATTATACTCCAGAGCTGCACTCACTATTCTGCTGGTGCAGTCACTGTGTACATACATTACATTACTGATCTGGAGTTACATCCTGTATTATACTCCAGAGCTGCACTCACTATTCGGCTGGTGCAGTCACTGTGTACATACATTACATTACTGATCCTGAGTTACATCCTGTATTATACTCCAGAGCTGCACTCACTATTCTGCTGGTGCAGTCACTGTGTACATACATTACATTACTGATCCTGAGTTACATCCTATATTATACCCCAGAGCTGCACTCACTATCCTGCTGGTGCAGTCGCTGTGTACATACATTACATTACTGATCCTGAGTTACATTCTGCATTATACTCCAGAGCTGCACTCACTATTCTGCTGGTGCAGTCACTGTGTACATACATTACATTACTGATCTGGAGTTACATCCTGTATTATACTCCAGAGCTGCACTCACTATTCTGCTGGTGCAGTCACTGTGTACATACATTACATTACTGATCTGGAGTTACATCCTGTATTATACTCCAGAGCTGCACTCACTATTCGGCTGGTGCAGTCACTGTGTACATACATTACATTACTGATCCTGAGTTACATCCTGTATTATACTCCAGAGCTGCACTCACTATTCTGCTGGTGCAGTCACTGTGTACATACATTACATTACTGATCCTGAGTTACATCCTGTATTATACTCCAGAGCTGCACTCACTATCCTGCTGGTGCAGTCGCTGTGCACATACATTACATTACTGATCCTGAGTTACATCCTGTATTATACTCCAGAGCTGCACTCACTATCCTGCTGGTGCAGTCAGTGTGTACATACATTACTGATCCTGAGTTACATCCTGTATTATACTCCAGAGCTGCACTCACTATTCTGCTGGTGCAGTCACTGTGTACATACATTACATTACTGATCCTGAGTTACATCCTGTATTATACTCCAGAGCTGCACTCACTATTCTGCTGGTGCAGTCACTGTGTACATACATTACATTACTGATCCTGAGTTACATCCTGTATTATACTCCAGAGCTGCACTCACTATTCGCTGGTGCAGTCATGTGGTACATACATTACATTACTGATCCTGAGTTACATCCTATATTATACCCAGAGCTGCACTCACTATTCTGCTGGTGCATTCCTGTGTACATACATTACATTACTGATCCTGAGTTACATCCTATATTATACCCCAGAGCTGCACTCACTATTCTGCTGGTGCAGTCGCTGTGTACATACATTACATTACTGATCCTGAGTTACATCCTGTATTATACTCCAGAGCTGCACATACTATCCTGCTGGTGCAGTCGCTGTGCACATACATTACATTACTGATCCTGAGTTACCTCCTGTATTATACTACAGAGCTGCACTCACTATTCTGCTGGTGCAGTTACTGTGTACATACATTACATTACTGATCCTGAGTTACATCCTGTATTATACTCCAGAGCTGCACTCACTATTCTGCTGGTGCAGTCACTGTGTACATACATTACATTACTGATCCTGAGTTACATCCTGTATTATACCCCAGAGCTGAGCTCACTATTCTGCTGGTGCAGTCACTGTGTACATACATTACATTACTGATCCTGAGTTACATCCTGTATTATACTCCAGAGCTGCACTCACTATTCTGCTGGTGCAGTCACTGTGTACATACATTACATTACTGATCCTGAGTTACATCCTGTATTATACTCCAGAGCTGCACTCACTATTCTGCTGGTGCAGTCACTGTGTACATACATTACATTACTGATCCTGAGTTACATCCTATATTATACCCCAGAGCTGCACTCACTATCCTGCTGGTGCAGTCGCTGTGTACATACATTACATTACTGATCCTGAGTTACATCCTATATATACCCCAGAGCTGCACTCACTATTCTGCTGGTGCAGTCACTGTGTACATACATTACATTACTGATCCTGAGTTACATCCTGTATTATACCCCAGAGCTGCACTCACTATTCTGCTGGTGCAGTCGCTGTGTACATACATTACATTACTGATCCTGCGTTACATCCTGTATTATACTCCAGAGCTGCACTCACTATTCTGCTGGTGCAGTCGCTGTGTACATACATTACATTACTGATCCTGAGTTACATCCTATATTATACCCCAGAGCTGCATCACTATTCTGCTGGTGCAGTCACTGTGTACATACATTACATTACTGATCCTGAGTTACATCCTGTATTATACCCCAGAGCTGCACTCACTATTCTGCTGGTGCAGTCGCTGTGTACATACATTACATTACTGATCCTGAGTTACATCCTGTATTATACCCCAGAGCTGCACTCACTATCCTGCTGGTGCAGTCGCTGTGCACATACATTACTTATGCTCTCATGTAACCTAATTCTTTAGAAATGAGCGAATAATCGTCAGCTTCACCAATTTTTTTTTTTTTTACATTTAAGTTGTGATGAATCGATTTGCCGCATATCTAAGGTACTGCAAAGCCTCCATTGCCTTGAGACATGTATGACACTCTTGGGTCTCATAGGACTGTACGCAACCCCTCTCGACCTCTTTACCATACAAATGAGACCTCACCATATCTGGCTATGGGTAAACAGACGATAACTGTTCTTCACTGTCGTGCTCTCACACACTATCTGTAATGTTTATTCAATGTGTTGTCGCTTTTTTTTTCCTGATCTCTATTGCTAAGCTGTCCACTGTGACGTCCTTTCACTTTATGGATTCATCCAAAAATGGCTGCTGCATTCCCTGCCTCTGCTTTTATACTGGCTATGCTTGTTAGTCCTGTTTGACTATACATACCATGTGATAGCTGCAAGTCCTTATGGAGAAGCTCGTTGCACCAGAGGTCATGTGAGACTTTTCCAGCTGATACAACCTTCTGTAATGTGTCAAATGGCGGTGATTATTTTAGGTGATTGCAAATTATTCGATTTTGCCAGATTCAGTGAAATCCTAATAATTCATCATGGCGGTGACTGACAAATATCACAGCTAACACATAAAAATCGTCTCCCAGCCTTTCTTTCATGGCAAACACTTGTAGCATTTAAACAGTTTAAATGTATATTTTTTACCAGGACTGTCGGTAATTACAGAATTACCCCCGGGACCCCCTGTGACATTACACTGCCTACAACCCATGGAATCCCCTGGAATAGCCGTTTCTATGTGGTCCGAAACACTACGGCCTCTCTGTTCAGATGCACATGTGCCATTTACCCAAAATAAACCGCTCTTTTGCCTCGACCCTGCATCAAAAATGATAATTTCTGATTGAAAAGCATAAAGATTTTTATGCAACAGCAAACAAAGGCGGCAATATGTTGGGGGGTAAGAGGCAGAGCCCCGAGAGGACAGCGTGCCATTGTAAGCCGAGGACATTAAACATGGAACGCGATGGTTCTGGGATTTTTTGCGGGTTGGGGAACTCTCCAGACATTAGTCAGACGTTGGAAATGCTGAAGGACCTCTCAAAGGCTCTTTGTCATGGAGCAAAAGACAACATTTTTGGTGTTTTTCTCCCTCTGTTGCTTTCTGCTATTACAAGTGCACAGTTAATTAGGCTCTGAATGATATGTATTATTTTATGTCTATCCCATCCGGATATGATCCACAGTATATTGTGCTGTGAAAATGTAAAGAATAGACTAATTCTGTTAGTGGGGTTAATGTAATTCACTCCCATTTAGTATAAAGGGACACACAATGGCAGCTTTGTCGGATGCCGCGGGCAGCTGTGCCGGACGGTCAAGATCTCAAGTTCTTTGTAGGACACATAAAAAGGACTTTGTTGTCTCTTCCCCCCCATATTTGGGGCCGTTCAGACAATTCGAATGTTTTCACAGATAAACAAAGGTATTCCAAACGCTGAGCCTACTTACTGCTGATGACGAATGCCGCCACAATACAGGGAGTTCAGCTCGGCGGGATGATGGGTGGATTGTGGGAGAACGGCCGCAACGTATCACAGGATTCTGAGTCACTGCGATCATCGCCGTCCTCGTTCATATATAAACATTTGGATGAACTAAGACCCGATGTTGAAAAAGTAAAGACACCTAAATAGGCTATATTCATTAATATTGGGGCAGATTGGGTAGATCTGGAACGGATAACATGGCATGCATGTCCGCCATAATCATATCATGCCAAGCAGTTCATTTTTTCATGCTGGTTTTGTGGGCGACAGTTTCTTGATCAGTTGATTGCAGTAAAGTTGGTGTTACGCACCTGTCCCAAATCTGTGCTTTGCTTCCCTCACCCATGTCCACTACATGTTGTCTCCATGTCTGGCTTTGCAGATGCACTGGAATGATCCCATGAGAGCATCCTCTCGGGCCTATAAAAGGTTCACTGTGATGAACCCACACCTCGCCATCCCGCCTCACGTCACTATTATGTTAGAAGGATTAGGTAGTGCGGCCTCCCCACTTTCACCAACGTGATGCTCCGCACCCCCTGGGGACACATAAGGTCAGCTTGACACAGTTTTACACAGACACCCCTGTCCACACTGGTGCAGGGAGGCACGGGGAGTGAGAGGATGTTGCCCACACAGTCACTGACATGGCAGCAAAATCGCCCACAATCCTGACAAGCTGAAAGGCCCCTTTCACTAGCATCAGTGAAACAAAGCGCTGCCCGCCCGGTAGGACTGCCACCAGTTCCTCATTAGATATAAGCCTGATCCGTTAACAGGGATATATAGGGCCAGAGACCAGCCCTGGTAGCATGGAAAGTTAGACCGAGAAACAGACGTGTGGATTCGTGGATCGAGATAAAAGAGCAGCCCAAGGTTAAATTATATATTTAATCACCTTAACAGCACACTAGACAATACACTATATACACACAATAGTTATGCATATACAATTGTCAGATATGCAAATACAATAGTGGTAGTACAAAAGATATAAGCAGATGTATCATGTCAATTACCGGTTTGATGTTAGACCATGGGTTGCAGGGGGCATGGGCTGCCTGCTGGTTCCTTGTTCCTTCAGAGTATGTTACTTGTCATGATCCCCACTTTCGAAGTGAACTGGAAGCATAACAATGAGAGGGGGCACATGGCCTTCCACTAGCTTTTATTGACCTTTGAGTCACTCCCCTACTGACCTCTGAGCTGAACCTAAATCCTCTCACCTTGACTCTACCGGCTAAAAGCTCCAAAACCAAAGATGGATCATAACTCCTTAATGGATGGTCCTAGGGGGGCGGTTTGGCGCCATAAGATTCAGCCGGGTCCCTGCTATGCTTTCAGACCAAACACAGCTTTGCTACCTGGCTCCTACTAACCATTCGACGTATCTCCCCACCTTGTGGTGCTAGAACGGATCGAGACCTGGAAGGCATTCGGTACGGTCCAGAGATCTTGAAAATGTAACCGGTGTGTGACCAGGATGTATGATAAGTCCATATTCTCCTTATGAAATCATACCTGACTCAACAAAGGAGTTAAGGTACTGCCACACTAAGCTATCCCGCTAGCGATCTCGTTAGCGTTGCATACTAATGAGATCGCTAGCGGGATTGTTTCTATATCGCTAAATGCGGCCACATTTAGCGATATAGTTAACGACGCTATCGCCGTTAGCGATCTTCTTAACGACTTTAGCGGTACAAAAGTACCGCTAAATCGCTAAGAAAAGGTGCCACACAGCGATTAGATACTTACCCAGCGGGAGCGCCAGCGATGAAATAGGGTCCGGAACGATTCCAGCGACGAGCGAGATCACAGCAGGAAGCTCGTCGCTGGAAGCTGCCGCACTGAACAATATCGCTAACGGGATCGCTAAATAGTGACGTTTTTTAGCGATCCCGTTAGCGATATTGTTTAGTGTGGCATACCCTTTAGACAGCATGATATCTATTTTACAAGCAAGCCTTTTGTTCTGAGCTTAGCTGGCTAAAGGTGCGAAATCTGTCACTCACAGCCTTTTTAGGCTTGATCACCTGCTGATCTAGGTGCCCTGTTACAGCTGCACACTGAAGGAGGTTTTATAACCACATGCCAAATAGGATACAAATGATTGACATGAAATTATATCTCCAATATTCTTCACACTCACCAAGACACACACCTGTGTTATGTTATTAAGACTTAAGTGTTTCTGAGAGTTTCTCAGAGTTTTCTGAGTTTCCCCATACACCTTAACGTGCTCTGCTGCCTGTCCGCGGTCTCCTGGACGTCTCCCACCTGCCTGCAGTTTCCAGCATCCCAGTTGCCTGCCTGCAGTTTCCAGCACCCAGTTGCCTGTCTACAATCTCCTGGACCTGCTTTCCTGCAGTTTTCAGTATCCTAGCTGCCTGTCTGTAGTCTCCAGGATGTCTCCTGTATACTGGCGGTCTGCAGTACCTCAGCTCTCTGTGTCCTGCATGCCTCACCTATTTGCTACATCAACGCCAGAGGCCTGTGTGCCCTCTCGAACCTTTTGTTAAGAGTATCCACATCACCTGGGGAATAGTTGTCTCTTGAAACCACAACCAGCCATTATCACCAAAAAAGGTCACAACTGTCTACACATTTCTATAATCAGATGGAGGCATAGGACCAGGTCATGGCCCCAGACGACAAGCTGCTTTTTATTACGGTGTCCACACACCTTGGATAGTGGTCAGTCAAGCACCTGTTCAGTTGACAGCTATCTCTCCTCTAAAGAAATGTATGCTTGGAGAGAGTGGCGTAAGCAACTGTCAGACGTCCTTGGCAATGGTTTATCTTTTACCATATCAAGCATTGTGGTCCATCAGTGGCTACATTTTAATTTTGGGACACTACCCAAGCAAGGGATACAGTAAGGAGGCAATGCTGGTGGAACCTCGAAATTGAGCCTCTCTACCAAGGGTCAGGGATGCACCATGAGTCTCAGGCAGAACCGCAACTGTAAATTTTTATTAGAGAGAATATTTTTTGCAACTTTGCCAAAAGGTGACCAAAATATATTGAGACGATCTAGTAGTGACACCCACATTTAGTAAAAGATCCACAAGCACTTCTTGTCCTGGATGTCAAAAAGAGAATTCTAGGATTTTGTTTTCTGCATGCTGTCTCACTGTTGAATTTTTTTTTGTATTGGAGCCCAACTCCATAAAGACCCAATGAATTTCTAAAAATTTCTTGAGGATGACCATCTCTTATCTTGTACAATGTAATTGATTCTTGGCTACATGTTCTCCATGTAAGCAATAGCCATCTGCTATGGAAAAATATTTTGATAAATTGGCCCTAAATTTTTAAATTTCTGTGGATAGAAGAGAAGACTTCCATGAAAGGCTGGACAACGTTAACGTTCTTCAGACGTGGAGATGGTCTTCGTGGCCCACTTGTGTCCCACCTCTATTGCTCCATATGAACCCAAGACTTGCATATTGTGGCCAGAGGGAGCAGAAGCAGGAGGTCTGGAGCAGATGCAGGAGGTCTGGAGCAGATGCAGGAGGTCTCCTCTTCTTGCCTCAAGGGGCAAACCTGAAACAGTAAACAAATGTGTTTTGTTTTGGTGTTTGGCACAGATAGTTGTTGTCTCTGGCACACATGGAATTGTCTTGGATTTGTCTTTCCTGTTACTAATAATTAGACTATTGTTTACCCCAAACAGAAATGACAAGTTGACTTCATTAAGTAGAGTACTTTTCCCTTCACTAAAAAAAACTGGGTGAACTTAAAGGATGAATCTGTAAATGAAGATTCACAAAAATACAGATGTAATGTTAATTAGAGATGATCAAAAAGATTTGCAGGACCGTGTTCCAGTGGCCTCGTAATAAATCTATGACCGCCGGGCCAGAGCCCTTTGAACCTGCTCCTACCTGCCTTATCTCCGGTGCCTCTCCTCTCCGGTGCCTCTCCTCTCCTCTGGGTCATGTGAATCTTTATGATCATCTCTAGTGTTTAAGGGGTGGTCCGAAAGTAACATTTATTTTAATCCTAAATGTCTGTCTATGTGGTCATAATATAATCTTTTTTTTCTGATACACTTTAATTAAAATATCCCTATCGTTCACTATGCTGTTTTATTTTTTTTTTTCTACTACTTCCTGTGATAACGCTTCATTTGAGAACCCCCAGTGCATGCTGGGATATGCAAATGAGATGTCACCAGGGAGCAGAGGCTGGGGTTACTGCCCCCACCCTGAAATGAAGCGCCACCAGTCACATCCGATTCAGGGGCTGGGCTAGTCCCTGCTCTAATGAGCATACACCAGTTGTTACTGTGCATTTTTTTTATGCATAGTGACAGTGCGCTCCCTCGCCGGCTCTGATCAGAAGTGACAAGCTGGCAAGAGAGTGCACTGTCAGTATGCATTGAAAGGAGAAAACCTGGCGAGCAGGGACCAGCGCCACCCTCCAAAAGTGACGTATAAAGTTCTATATTCCATACATACATGTGTATATCATGACATAATTGTGCTGTCTACATAAACCATCAAGAAAGAACAGAAGAAATCAATATTAGTAAGAGAAAATAGAGACAGTAAGGAAAAAAACTGGGGGGGGGAACCGGGTAATGTATCCAACTCCTAATATGAACCATTTCTAATAATGGTGTATTTGTATGTGGCAAAAATACATCTGTGCCCTTAACCTAGGACCTGGGTGCGTATGGTACATCTGCACCCTCTATAGCTATATACCTGGGCCAAAATGGAAAACTATTGCGAAATTGCACACAAATCAGAAAAAACGTCACAGACCTGATTTATAAAAGAAAGGAAAATTTTGTTTTAAAATTGTTGTTAGCATTGATATCAAACTGTGATTTTTACAAAATTGTAGTTTTACAAACCTTTGATAAAATGAAACTTTTTTACTAATAATTTTGGAATTTTTTAAATTATTAATTTATTTATTCATATAACTTATAAGGTGAAGAACTTTGACCAAAATGTCAAAATTGACCAGATACAAGTAAACTAATGACCAAACTTTAATCATTTTTTCTTCACTAATGAACATATCTCAGAATTGGCTACATGTAACTAAAGTAATAGAAAAGTTCGATTGATATATGCATAGCAGTCATTTTTTTTTTTTTAGATTGACATTTGTTTGTTTTTTTCTTTTGCAGCGATGCTTATACCTTCGAAGTGACAAGTGAATCTGCCGCCATATTAGTTGTCACTTTTGCAAATGCTCCTCAGCAGCCGACAAGAAACATTCTTTTATCATTGGCTATTTTTCACCAGTACTGAGAACCAGTTTGGTAGACGCACTGGTTGTCCCTTTTGGAAAATGTCTACTAAAAAGGAAAGTTTGGCAATCTAAGGCTTTATCATTTTTTGGGAAAAATGGCTGACATAATGGAAATGTTGGCAATTTTAGGATAATACCCTGTAAGAAATGTTTTGTTTCCTTAATTTTTCACACCCCCAAGTGTAGATTGTGTAGATAAATGGGCAAAAAAAGGTTAATTTTTTCACAATTGAGGCAAATTTCCCTGTAGGAAATTGGACCTGAAAATTGTTCTTTTTCCATAAGTGTTGGCGTCAGTGTCTTTATTATTGGGGTTTGGCTTCGGAAGGTTGTAAAAGTGTCTTCGGAGTGATTCACTCGGCCAACTTCACCTTACTCTGGGAAATTTGTAACTTCCTAAGCTTTGAACTGGCAGCTGGACGCGGAGATACATTGTGTCCTTTTGAACATATTTTCAAACAAAACTGCTCATCAAAATATTAGAATACAGCGACAATTGTCCTTTGTCCCTAAAGTAATTAGTGCCCCCCTGGTTAATGCTGAAGTCTACATGCTGTCTTGACCTTCCTCTACTTTAGTGTCTAAGGTTGTGTCAGAAGACAGAGGGAAGCAAAAAATGCCCCAAGTGAAGCTCGGAGCTTTTCGGTCTCAAGGACTTCAATTGAGTGTGAGACAATGACATCAATGTGTCGGCTGGTGGAAAATGCTGTTTATTAAATCCCCATTAAAGGGACACTGTGTTTCCAGCAATGTTATGTTAGTGGGGAAAAACATCTTATGGGATCATTTTGGAAACTTAATTGAAGATTCTTTTACTAATTATGTCAGTACATTTAAAATGTAAAAGAAACGTAACAATTATTAAATGAAAGAAAATAAAAACAATTATTTTCAATGGTTATTGTTATTGTCATCTAAAGTCTATTGACTAATTAGGTGCAATTTTATGTTATCAAAACCTAAACACAATTTATAATTCTGTAAGTCAGAAATGCCATCAAAGAACACAGTCGTCTTTTATTGTACATATGAATGAGAGGTAGAAACAGACCCGCAGGATTATGATATAAATATCAGATATTGAGACCTCAGTTCAGCCGTCCATGAGCAGCATGTTGTCATGTGTGCATTGCCACGAAGATCGTCGCGGTTGCACATTTTGACTTCTCACAGCTGAGTTGCTGTTTCTTTGTGTTTGGCAGCTAGGGAGTTAATTCTGTCTGTGCTCGGTGCTGGGACTGGGTGCAGTTTCTCCCGGCTGCAATTGATTATTTGTTGATTGGTTTCCTTTAAGTTTCTGGTTGTCTGCTTTGGGAGTTGCCAGTGAAACACTTCATGCAGACCACAGATAGGAATGAATCTGTATAGACTCTAGTTGAGAGCTCCTTAGTTGTTTTAAGCTTAACTTGCTTAGAGTTTATTTCCCAGACCATTTATGTTCCTTCGGTGTTTGAGTGTGTATGCAAGCGAGTGTTATCCTGTCTGTCTTATATGTCTAATCTGTGTATTTAGCTGAGATCAGCCCATATCCCTTTGGTGGTAATCAGGATCCTTCTTAGGACTGATTACAGGGTTCAGGGTCTGACAGGAGACAGGGTTAGGCTGGAGACTTGGACCTCTGAACCATTATCAGTACCTCCAAGGTAAGGGATTAGTTAGGACCCCAGTGTAGGGTCAGGTTAGACCCGGTCCTCCTCTTTCCTGTTACAGCTCATCAAGTCCTCAAGATTAACCCTGAGTTCAACTGATATCGTCTCTGCACATCTAGTCCTCAAGATTAACCCTAAGTTCTGCTGATATTGTGTCAGGTAAATCTATTTTATACTTACATTCTTATGTTGCTAAACTATATGTTGTATAGAGTGTGGTTCCTGTATAAATAGTTTACTGAAATTGTAGTCATATCATTAGACAGCGTGACATTTTCACTGGCCACTCCCAAAGCAGACAACTAGAAACTTAAAGGAAACCAATCAACAAATAATCAATTGCAGCCGGGAGAAACTGCACCCAGTCCCAGCACCGAGCACAGACAGAATTAACTCCCTAGCTGCCAAACACAAAGAAACAGCAACTCAGCTGTGAGAAGTCAAAATGTGCAACCGCGACGATCTTCGTGGCAATGCACACATGACAGTATTGCCCGGAGGAGAGGACGTGGGTCCCTGCGTCTGATGTTAACGCAGATTGTTTGGTTCGGACCTTCCACAGAACTCACCCGGGCAGGCCTGGCCCTGAGGGTCCGGAGGCCCCTCGTAGAAGGGGGGGTACTGTCATGTGTGCATTGCCACGAAGATCGTCGTGGTTGCACATTTTGACTTCTCACAGCTGAGTTGCTGTTTCTTTGTGTTTGGCAGCTAGGGAGTTAATTCTGTCTGTGCTCGGTGCTGGGACTGGGTGCAGTTTCTCCCGGCTGCAATTGATTATTTGTTGATTGGTTTCCTTTAAGTTTCTGGTTGTCTGCTTTGGGAGTTGCCAGTGAAACACTTCATGCAGACCACAGATAGGAATGAATCTGTATAGACTCTAGTTGAGAGCTCCTTAGTTGTTTTAAGCTTAACTTGCTTAGAGTTTATTTCCCAGACCATTTATGTTCCTTCGGTGTTTGAGTGTGTATGCAAGAGAGTGCTATCCTGTCTGTCTTATATGTCTAATCTGTGTATTTAGCTGAGATCAGCCCATATCCCTTTGGTGATAATCAGGATCCTTCTTAGGACTGATTACAGGGTTCAGGGTCTGATAGGAGACAGGGTTAGGCTGGAGACTTGGACCTCTGAACCATTATCAGTACCTCCAAGGTAAGGGATTAGTTAGGACCCCAGTGTAGGGTCAGGTTAGACCCCGGTCCTCCTCTTTCCTGTTACAGCTCATCAAGTCCTCAAGATTAACCCTGAGTTCAACTGATATCGTCTCTGCACATCTAGTCCTCAAGATTAACCCTAAGTTCTGCTGATATTGTGTCAGGTAAATCTATTCTATACTTACATGCTGATGTTGCTATACTAGTTGTTGTATAGAGTGTGGTTCCTGTATAAATAGTTTACTGACATTGTAGTCATATCATTAGACAGCGTGACACATGTGGAGTGATTGACATTTACTTGGCTGTTGTAAAGAATGAAGATATGTAGATACGCAATGCAATGACTTAGAATCTCACAGATCAATATGAAAGAAATGATGGATAGATCGACAGATATTTTTTTGTTTGAGGGATTTTTATACGTTTATCCTTGGACCCTACTTCCAGTTCTGTAAGATTCCTGCGTTGTCTCCCATCCTCTGCTATTTTGAGGTTTAGCCACAGATTTTCAATGATGTTCAGATCAGGGAACTGTGAGGGCCATTGTAAAACCTTCAGTTTGCGACTTTTGAGGTCGTCTATTGTGGATTTTGATGTGTGTTTAGGGCATTCTCCATTTGTAGAAGCCATTCTCTTCCTCTTTTAATCTTCAGCTTTTTTAAATTTGGTGTTATGTTTGCATCAAGAATTTGTTGAAATTTTATTAAGTCCATTCTTCCCTCTATCTGTCAAATGTTCCATGTGCCATTGATGTCAACACAACCCCAAAGAATGATTGATTCCCCCTTGTTTAATGATTGGCGAGATGTTCTTTTCCTGAAACTCTGTGCCCTTTTTTCTCCACATATACCATTGATCATTGTGTCCAAAGAATTCTATTTTAACCTCATCGGTCTACAGGACTTGTTTCCAAAATACATCAACCTTGGTTAGATGTCCTTTTGCATAATTCTGATGCTGAAATATTATAGTGAGGACGCAGGAGAGGTTTTCTTCTGATGACTCTTCCATGAAGGCCATATTTATGCAGCTGTCTCTGAACAGTAGAACAATGTACCACAACTCCAGAGTCTGCTAAATCTCCCTGAAGGTCTTTTGAAGTGAAGCGGGGGTTCTGATTTGTCTCTCTATCAATCCTACGAGCAGCTCTCACTGACATTTTGCTTGGTCTTAAAGAACTTATCAGGACCTCCACTGTTCCTGGTAACTGCCATTTCTTAATTACATTTCAAACTCAGGAAAGGGAAACTTGAAAACACTTTGCTATGTTGTTACAGCCTTCTCCTGCTTTGTGGGCCTCCACCATTTTCAGAGTGCTAGGCAGCTGCTTAGAAGAACCCACGGCTGTTGTTTTTTGGCACAAGGCTAGAAGAGGCTGGGTTCTTATAAAGCTGGGAAATTGGTATCCCTTGGCCTTTCCTAATGATGATAGTGAACAAGTCATAACCCTAACAGTCTAATTACGGTCTGAAACCTTGGTCAAAGTTAATTGAGATCCACAAATCTACAAGGGCGCCCAAACATTTGCATCTGTCCATTTTCCTTTTTGTACTATTTAAAAAGTGTAAAAAAATACAATATGATTTTTTTGTTGCCTAAAATACAAATATCTTTAACTTTAGGCCTATAGATAGATAGATAGATAGATAGATAGATAGATAGATAGATAGATAGATAGATAGATAGATAGATAGATAGATAGATAGATAGATAGATAGATAGATAAATAGATGGATAGATAATAAATAATAGATAGATAAATGATAGATAGATATATAGATAGATAGATAGATAGATGATTGATAGATAGATAGATAATAAATAGATAGATAGATAAATGATAGATATATAGATAATAGATAGATAGATAGATAGATAGATAGATAGATAGATGATAGATAGATAGATAGATAGATAGATAGATAGATAGATAGATAGAAAGATAGATAGATAGATAATAAATAATAGATAGATAAATGATAGATATATAGATAGATAGATAGATAGATAGATAGATAATAGATAGATAGATAGATAGATAGATAGATAATAAATAGATAGATAGATAAATGATAGATATATAGATAATAGATAGATAGATAGATAGATGATAGATAGATAGATAGATAGATAGATAGATAGATAGATGATAGATAGATAGATAGATAGATAGATAGATAGATAGAAAGATAGATAATGGATAGATAATAAATAGATGATAGATAGATAATAGATAGATAATATATAGATAATTGATATATAGATAGATAATCGACAGATAATAAATAGATGATAGATGATAGATAGATAGATAGATAGATAATGGATAGATAATAAATAGATGATAGATAGATATATAGATAATAGATAGATAGGTAATAGATAGATAGACAGATAATAGATAGATAGATAGAAAGATAGATAATGGATAGATAATAAATAGATGATAGTGATAATAGATAGATAATATATAGATAATTGATATATAGATAGATAATCGACAGATAATAAATAGATGATAGATAGATAGATAGATAATGGATAGATAATAAATAGATGATAGATAGATATAGATAATAGATAGATAGGTAATAGATAGATAGACAGATAATAGAGATAGATAGATAATGGGCAGATAATGGATGGGTTTATATTATGCAGTGAGATTCACCGTTTTCTCACTTTGCATATTAACAACATCACATCAGGGTCCTATTAACTTTTCAGCCATTTTTCAGTGACAAGGAAACCTTTGAAGGGTCCGCGGTGGCCCCAGGCAGTGTGTTACTGGCAATAAGCCGTGTTATTTTGCTATCATAAAAGAGAAGGGAAATTGGGAGTGTGTCCAGAGGCGGATTGTATTTTATGTCGGTGTATACAGGTCCTGCGGGACGGATCCCTGTATAGCACAATGAAGGCCGGAGAAGTTGACGTTCTCTCTGGTTTTGGTTTTATTCGCTCATCTCATTTAGGATCTGCTGAGCTCAGGACAAAGGCCGGTACCAGGTGCTCGGGCGGCCGCCCCTCTACTATATTTAGGTTTTCTTGTTAGTTTAACCCCTTTGTTTTCTATGGGGGCAGTAATTCTCTCTGTGACCCTCGGGTTCACAATGTTTTTTTAATTAGCTTGAAGTTGTAAATCTGGACGGTTCATAGGTTCGGCAGGGAGACGCAGCGCATAGGAATATATAGATAGATGATGTGTATGACTCCCATACTGAACACATAGTAGGGGCACATGATGGGCAACGTGCCACAAAATAGTCCAAAATGACATTTTTGTCTGTAGGGTCTGGAATTAAGACCACCATAACGTTCAGATCACCTATTCACAATGTTCAAAAGGACAAGTGTAATGTTAAAACCCCATTTGAGGGACTTTCAATAACTTTTGCAAGGATACTAAAATCAGATAACATTTTTTTTTTGCCATTTTTTATAAATATGGGATTACTTTCCGTGATATGTGACTCAATATAATGAGGCATTTTGCTTCTCTGGGTGATGTTCATTGCTGAGCTATTATTTTGTATTGTTTTCTCTGTATTACAGAAAGGGGGCGCTGTTTCATTAGTGTCTAGGGGAATTTTCGACTACTAAAGTGGTGAAAAGTGTTACTGCAGGTGATAAAAATGTTTACAAAAGAATACTATAAGGAAAAATAACGTAATACCGTTTATTCCTACATTAAAGCGTTTTTCCACTGTATACACAAAATGTGCCATAAATGTCTGACAGGAGCATGATAAGGGTCTCTGTTCTGTGCACTCACCTCTAAACGCTGTTCATCTGATGGTTTGGAGTTGTAGAGCGGTGCCGTGTCGGGCGTGTATACAGGATATACTGTATGTCCTATCAATATCTAATATAATAATTCAATTATGGATGATTTAACATTGATAACTCCCTTTAACCCCTTCCAGACCGGGCCATTTTTCATTTTTGCCATTCTGTTTTTTTTCTTTCTCTTCTTCTAAGAGTCATACATTTTTTATTTTTGGAATCAAAATAGCTTTATGAGGGTTTTTATGAGTTATAATTTTGAATGACACCATTCACTTTACTGTATAACGTACTGAAAAATGGGAGAAAAAAAATCCAAATGATGTAACATGGTGAAAAAAAGTGTTTTTTTGGGCTTTGTTTTTTTACTCCTTTCATTACACAGTAAAAAAAAGACCTTGTAACCCGATTCTCCAAGTCTGTGCGATTACTGCGATACCAAACTTGTATATATATATATTTTTTTATATTTTGGTGATTAAAAAAATTCAAAACTTTGCAAAAAAAATGTGTTTTTATTGTTTCTATTTTTTTTTATTATTGTGACTGAAAAACAACTTTGGTTATTTTTCTTTACGCTTTTTGCTTTATTTTATTGTAGATTTTCATAGACTGGATTTTTACGGGCTCAGCAACATCAAATATGCTCAGTTTTTATTTATTTATTTTTGAGTGGCGAAAAGAGAGCGATTCAAATAGTTATTTTTATTTATTGATAGCTCAAAAAAAACATTTTGTTTCCTAAATTTCACTTCTTTTCTTTGTCTCCTTAGAAGACTTGAACCTTGCATCATTCGATAGCTTATACCATATGCTGCAATATATAATAAAGCCTGTTCTGGGCATCGAAGGAGTACAAAGATGGCAGTGCCAGGGACCTTCTTATGGTAAAGCATCAGTATCCCCTGTCAGACATTGACTGGCCCGTGGGACAGCAGGAGAATCCCCGGTGGGCCCTCCCTTCTATATGAATAGTAGCTAGCACACTAGATTTATTCACTACAGACTGACAGAAGCAACATTTCATCAATCATTCAATAAACTACCAGTGTATTATTATATAGAGAGGATTTTGTGAATGAAGACAATGCAACAATTGAATGTAGCTGAACAGTGGACCCCACAATTAATGTTACCAGTGGGATATTGGTACCCCAGTCCGATGCTGGACAAACACATCTAAATGGTTAAACAGCAGAGATCAGAGCCAGCTCCAGTCGCTGCTGTTAGAGGCAGGTTGCAGGCATTGTAACACAGCAGGGACACACCGGGTATGCTGCAGGCTCAGCTCCGGAGCCCACTCTATCTACCCACACTCCGCCTGTGTGCAGTAGAGGGAGCATATTCCAGTGACACGCCATCACTTTACAATACAGGAATGCCCCTTTAATATATAATTACTGAGATCAAAACTTTATTTTTTTGAAACTGAGCTCCAAACCCTCTACATAGACATACAGTCATGGCCAAAAGTTTTGAGAATGACACAAATATTATATTTTCACATGATCTGCTGCCCTCTGGTTTTTATGTGTTTTGACAGATGTTTTTATCACAGACAGAAATATAATAATTGCAAACATATGAGTAACAAAAGCTTATATTGACAGTTAGAATGAGTTAATGCAGCAAGTCAATATTTGCAGTGTTGACCCTTCTTCTTCAGGACCTCTGCAATTCTCCCTGGCATGCTCTCAATCAACTTCTGGACCAAATCCTGACAGATAGCTGTCCATTCTTGCACAATCAATGCTTTCATTTTGTCAGAATTTTTAGGTTTTTGTTTGTCCACCCGTCTCTTGATGATTGACCACAAGTTCTCAATGGGATTAAGATCTGGGGAGTTTCCAGGCCATGGACCAAAATCTCTATGTTTTGTTCCCTGAGCCATTTAGTTATCACCTTTGCTTTATGGCAAGGTGCTCCATCATGCTGGAAAAGGCATTGTTGATCGCCAAACTGCTCTTGGAGGGTTGGGAGAAGTAGCTCTTGGAGGACATTCTGGTACCATTCTTTATTCATGGCTGTGTTTTTAGGCAAGACTGTGAGAGAGCCGATTCCCTTGGCTGAGAAGCAACCCCACACATGAATGGTTTCAGGATGCTCAACAGTTGGCATGAGACAAGACTGGTGGTAGCGCTCACCTTGTCTTCTCCGAATGAGGCGTTTTCCTGATGTCCCAAACAATCGAAAAGGGGATTCATCAGAGAAAATAACTTTACCCCAGTCCTCAGCAGTCCACTGCCTGTACCTTTTGCAGAATATCAGTCTGTCCATGATGTTTTTTCTGGAGAGAAGCGGCTTCTTTGCTGCCCTCCTTGAGACCAGGCCTTGCTCCAAGAGTCTTCGCCTCACAGTGCGTGCAGATGCACTCACACCTGCCTGCTGCCATTCCTGAGCAAGCTCTGCACTGCTGGTAGCCCGATCCCTGCAGCTGAAACACTTTTAAGAGACGGTCCTGGCGCTTGCTGGTCTTTCTTGGGCGCCCTGGAGCCTTTTTGGCAACAATGGAACCTCTCTCCTTGAAGTTCTTGATGATGTGATAGATTGTTGACTGAGGTGCAATCTTTCTTGCTGCGATACTCTTCCCTGTTAGGCCATTTTTGTGCATTGCAATGATGACTGCACGTGTTTCTTTAGAGATAACATGGTTAACAGAAGAGAAACAATGATGCCAAGCACCAGCCTCCTTTTAAAGTGTCCAGTGGTGTCATTCTTACTTAATCATGACAGATTGATCTCCAGCCATGTCCTCATCAACACCCACACCTGTGTTAATGGAGCAATCACTGAAAAGAGGTTAGCTGGTCCTTTTAAGGCAGGGCTGCAATGATGTTGAAATGTGTTTTGGGGGATAAAGTTCATTTTCTAGCCAAATATTGACTTTGCAAGTAATTGCTGTTAAGCTGATCACTCTTTATAACATTCTGGAGTATATGCAAATTGCCATTAGAAAAAGTGAAGCAGTAGACTTTGTAAAAATTAATATTGGTGTCATTCTCAAAACTTTTGTCCATGACTGTACAGTAGTGTTAAGTAAAACTTTTTGTTTTCCTGCAGTGACCACTAGGGGGAGCTCGGGAGCTTACTGCTTCTTACATCAGTGGTTCCCAAAATTATCACTGAACCCTGGGAGGGTGAGTGAAGCACCTTTTTTTAAACACACTAATGCTGGGACATAGGGGCTTTCCAAAATGTAAAAAAAAAACATATTAATGGTAGTTTTAGAAAAGTTTGCTATATAAATAGTTTGAGCAAATATATAAAACATTGTAATATATATTATCAGAAAAATATACTTTTTTTTCTCAGTATATGAGACATTTCTTTCATCTTCCAACTAATCATTCATTCACTATTTCTTGAGAGGTGGACTCTTCACCTCACTGAGGAATTAGGTTAGATGCTGCTCATAGAAGTCTATGGAGAGAGAGAAGAGAAGATGAGGGTGGAGCTGCAGGGAGAGACAGCGGCAAAGCGACTTACAAAGACTGAGACATGGGCGTACCCACCGTGGGGCAGGGGGGCAAGTGCCTCCCCCTAGAAGCAGGGGCGCACGGTGCATAATCCGGCCCGTCGGCCCCGCCGACATTGAACTGACAGTTCATTGCCGGCGGGCGGCGGGCCCTTTAATCGCGGGCGCAATGTGCTGAGTTAGGAAGGCCTTGCGGCCTTCCATATGCAGCACAGGCGACGTGATCGTCATCACGCCGCCTGCGCGCCCTGATGACATCACGCCGCCTGTGCCAGGACTCAGGAGAAGACGGAGTCCAGAGCGCGCTTCTTCAGAGCAGCGGGGAGATAGGTGAGTACTGGCTTTTTTTTTTTTTTTGACGCCGGGCCCGGCCTGTGGGGGATTATACTGACTATAGGGTGATTATGCTGGCTATAGGGGGATTATGCTGGCTATAGGGGGATTATGCTGGCTATAGGGGGATTATGCTGGCTATAGGGGGATTATGCTGGCTATAGGGGGAGTATGCTGGCTATAGGGTGATTATGCTGGCTATAGAGGGAGTATGCTGGCTATAGGGGGATTATGCTGGCTATAGGGGGAGTATGCTGGCTATAGGGGGATTATGCTGGCTATAGGGTGATTATGCTGGCTATAGGGGGATTATGCTGGCTATAGGGGGATTATGCTGGCTATAGGGGAGTATGCTGGCTATAGGGGGATTATGCTGGCTATAGGGGGATTATGCTGGCTATAGGGGATTATGCTGGCTATAGGTGTTTATGCTGGCTATGGGGGATTCTGCTGGCTATAGGGGGATTCTGCTGGCTATAGGGGGATTATGCTGGCTATAGGGGGATTATGCTGGCTATTGGGGGATTATGCTGGCTATAGGGGGATTATGCTGGCTATGGGGGATTATGCTGACTATAGGGGGATTATGCTGGCTATGGGGGATTATGCTGGCTATAGGGGGATTATGCTGGCTATAGGGGGATTATGCTGACTATAGGGGGATTATGCTGGCTATAGGTGATTATGCTGGCTATTGGGGGATTATGCTGGCTATAGGGGGAATTATGCTGGCTATTGGGGGATTATGCTGGCTATTGGGGGATTATGCTGGCTATTGGGGGATTATGCTGGCTATAGGGGGATTATGCTGCTATTAGGTGATTATGCTGGCTATTGGGGGATTATGCTGGCTATAGGGGGATTATGCTGGCTATTGGGTGATTATGCTGGCTATTGGGGGATTATGCTGGCTATAGGGGGATTATGCTGGCTATAGGGTGATTATGCTGGCTATAGGTGATTATGCTGGCTATAGGTGATTATGCTGGCTATAGGTGATTATGCTGGCTATAGGGGGATTATGCTGGCTATTGGGGGATTATGCTGGCTATTGGGGGATTATGCTGGCTATTGGGGGATTATGCTGGCTATAGGGGGATAATGCTGGCTATTGGGGGATTATGCTGGCTATTGGGGACTATGCTGCTTATGCGGGATTATGCTGCCTACTGGGGACTACTATGCTGCTTATGGGGGATTATGCTGCCTATTGAGGACATATGCTGCGTATTAGGGACCTATGCTGCCTATTGGGGACCTATGCTGCCTATCGGGACATTTACCTGCCTATTGGGGACCTATGCTGCCTATTGGGGACCTATGCTGCCTATTGAGGACATATGCTGCCTATTGGGGATCAATGCTGCCTATTGGGGACATTTACCTGCCTATTGGGGACCAATGCTGCCTATTGGGGACATTTACCTGCCTATTAGGGACTCTCGCACCACACCAGTCTGAGCCTGAGCTAAAAGTGGAGTTGCGCCACTATGTGCACTGATGAGGATGAAATGATATGGATTGGCAAGGCTGCAGTGATGGGCAGTGCAGGCTGTATGTCTCTGTGTGGGCAGTTTTATTGCTGGTATATTGTTTTTATAGCGCTGTATATATATTGGTATTTTACTAATAGCAATTTGGAATCCCTAGGAAATAATGATATCAAGAAAGAGAAAAATTGCTTCACTTGTGACAAATATGGAACCGAACATTGACCATCTCATTAGCCAAAAGCAACCCATAGTTCCCACTGAAATACCAGTAAGTTTGTTGATTTTTAACTTTACTTGTTCTTTATTTTAAGTATTGTATTTGTTCCTGTTTCTTTTTTTTTTTACTTCAAAATAAGAGTGTAGTATATGGTGTATACAGGGTCATACACATCGTGTGCGGTATATAGAGTGTAGTATATGATGTATACAGGGTCATACACATCGTGTGCGGTATATAGAGTGTAGTATATGGTGTAATACAGGGTCATACAATCGTGTGCGGTTATATAGAGTGTAGTATATGGTGTATACAGGTCATACACATGTGTGCGGTATATAGAGTGTAGTATATGGTGTATACAGGTCATACACATCGTGTGCGGTATATAGAGTGTAGTATATGGTGTATACAGGGTCATACACATTGTGTGCGGTATATAGAGTGTAGTATATGGTGTATACAGGGTCATACACATCGTGTGCAGTATATAGAGTGTAGTATATGGTGTATACAGGGTCATACACATCGTGTGCGGTATATAGAGTGTAGTATATGGTGTATACAGGTCATACACATGTGTGCGGTATATAGAGTGTAGTATATGGTGTATACAGGGTCATACACATCGTGTGCGTATATAGAGTGTAGTATATGGTGTATACAGGGTCATACACATCGTGTGCGGTATATAGAGTGTAGTATATGGTGTATACAGGGTCATACACATCGTGTGCGGTATATAGAGTGTAGTATATGGTGTATACAGGTCATACACATCGTGTGCGGTATATAGAGTGTAGTATATGGTGTATACAGGGTCATACACATCGTGTGCGGTATATACAGTGTAGTATATGGTGTATACAGGGTCATACACATCGTGTGCGGTATATAGAGTGTAGTATATGGTGTATACAGGTCATACACATCGTGTGCGGTATATAGAGTGTAGTATTGGTGTATACAGGTCATACACATCGTGTGCGGTATATAGAGTGTAGTATATGGTGTATACAGGGTCATACACATCGTGTGCGGTATATAGAGTGTAGTATATGGTGTATACAGGTCATACACATCGTGTGCGGTATATAGAGTGTAGTATATGGTGTATACAGGTCATACACATCGTGTGCGGTATATAGAGTGTAGTATATGGTGTATACAGGTCATACACATCGTGTGCGGTATATAGAGTGTAGTATATGGTGTATACAGGTCATACACATCGTGTGCGGTATATAGAGTGTAGTATATGGTGTATACAGGGTCATACACATCGTGTGCGGTATATAGAGTGTAGTATATGGTGTATACAGGTCATACACATCGTGTGCGGTATATAGAGTGTAGTATATGGTGTATACAGGTCATAAACATCGTGTGCGGTATATAGAGTGTAGTATATGGTGTATACAGGGTCATACACATCGTGTGCGGTATATAGAGTGTAGTGTATGGTGTATACAGGGTCATACACATCGTGTGCGGTATATAGAGTGTAGTATATGGTGTATACAGGTCATACACATCGTGTGCGGTATATAGAGTGTAGTATATGGTGTATACAGGTCATACACATCGTGTGCGGTATATAGAGTGTATATACACTTCTGTATTATACTTTTCATATACAGGTTATAATGCCTCTTATTCTTTGTATAGAGGTGAGTGTGCCATGTATAATATATGGTATATACAGCGTAGTGTCACATACACTGCTGTATTATACAATATACAACAGTTCTAATGCTCCATACCTAATATGCAGGATAATGTACAGTGTATATGATGTCACCTGTATAAGATGTGACATTGGCTTCCCCCCCTAGTTTTGATCCTGGGTACGCCCATGGACTGAGAGGCAGCTTTCTAGGAAATGTTCGTCTCATCCCAGTGATGGATCCACAGCTACACTGGTCAATACTGCTTATAATGTCCTACATGCTGCTATAGAGAGGCAGGGGAGCAGGATCTCCTCATCCCTCTGGGTATTGTGTATAGGAGACATCATAACAGCTAATCTCTACTCTCTAGCTCAGAAACAACTGAAAACGAGAGATAGATCCTGTAGAGGAGAAAACTGGTGAAACATACAGGACACAAATCCTAAAGGTCAGAAATAATGTTATTCCTTGTGTACACGGGGGGCAGATTATTCTGAATAGTCCATTGAAATGACCAGTACAATTAATAATAACACAGTATGCAGTGGGCTCCAGAGCTCCCTCTACAGGTGACTGCAGGCGGATAGAAAGTTACCTTTTAGTTTCATGTCTATGCAGGAATTTTGGAGCTCTGTGTCAGGAAAACAAAGCTCAGACCACTATGAAGATATATTAAGAAATGAATCAGCACAGAACGTTTTAACTAAAAATGACTTGATGATAAAAGCTGCAAAATCAGTCATTACAATTTATGCATGATGAAGGAGATTCTTCCCCTGTATACTGTACATACTAGCAAAAAAACCCTCTTTTCTGTTGCCACCACTAGGGGGCCTATCTGTATACAGCTGTATAGGCCTCCTTCTAGGGTGATTAAAAGCAGCAGACACAGCGCCCCCTGGTGGTGATACCAGGCAGAAAAAAAAAAATAAGACTGGATATACCCTCACATAAGATTGCCAACACTTCCGGAAAACTTAGAAGTTTTCGCAGCTGGGATCCTTCTTCTTGTTTTCTGAGAGTTATGAGCAGTCGTCTCCTGGCAGTTAGTTTTAAGATCATCAAATTTGCCTCGTTCCGATATATTTGTAGAAGATTACAGCCCATCTAAATTGACCCTGAAGGAAGATTTCATTAATGTCCTGAGCTCGAGACTAAAACTGCAAAAATCTATCTCCTCAATTCTTAATGTATCCAGGATGTCCCTAACTTTCTTTTTAATTACAAAGCAAAATGACTCTGAAATCTTCTTCATCCCAGGAAAAATGTCCTCCTGCATCCATCATCCCCTCCACATGAGAGTTCTCGCTCTTACTTTTCCAGTCATTTAACAGTTTTTGTAGGAAAAAAAAATGTGCCCCCCTCCTCCCTGCAACGACTGGATGATTCCTTATAGGCAAATGGTGATCGCCAAACCCGATCATCGATCAGAAGAAAGTCTCCATACAGCGGCGTAATAACAGCACACAAGGCTGTCCAAGGGGCTGCAAAATAATTATTGACCCTTGTGGGGGGCGATCAAATGTATGTACAGGGAAAGGAGAAGAGTCCATATCTATCTACAGATGACTGTCTCTATATATCTCTACATTATCTACTGTCATCATCATTCATCATCATCTCATCATCATCTATCTATCCATCTATCTATCTATCTATCTATCATATCTATCTATCTATCTATCATATCTATCTATCTATCTATTATCTATCTATCTATCTATCTTATCTATTATATCTATCTATCACTATCTATCTATCTACAGTTGTGCTCAAAAGTTTACATACCTGGATAGAATTTTTTAGCTTTCTTGGTCTTTTTTCCACAGAATATGAATTTATAACACTAAAACTTCCTCTCCACTCATGGTTAGTGTTGGGTGAAGCCATTTATTGTCACTACTGTGTTTTCTCTTTTTAAATCATAATGACAACACAAAACATCCAAATGACCCTGACAAAAGTTCACATACCCCATTTCTTAATACCGTGTATTGCCCCCTCTAACATCAATGACAGCTTGAAGTATTTTGTGGTAGTTGTGGATGAGGTTCTTTATTTTCTCAGATGTAAAGCTGCCCACTTTCTTGCAAAAAGCCTCCAGTTCCTGTAAATTCCTGGGCTGTCTAAACATGAACTGCGCGCTTGAGATCTCCCCAGACTGGCTCAATGATATGAGGTCAGGAGACTGAGATGGCCACTCCAGAACCTTCACTTTGTTCTGTTGTAGCCAATGACAGGTCAACTTGGCCTTGTGTTTTGGATCGTTGTCATGTTGGAACATCCAAGTACATCCCTTGTGCAACTTCTGGGTTGATGATTGCAAATTTTTCTCCAATTTTTGCTGATAACATTCTGCATTCATCTTTCCTTCAACTTTGACCAAGTTTCCTGTGCCTTTGTAGCTCACACATCCCCAAAACATCAGTGATCCACCTCCGTGCTTTACAGTAGGAATGGTGTTCCTTTCATCATAGGCCTTGTTGACCTCTCTCCAAATGTAACGTTTATGGTTGTGGCCAAAAAGTTCAATTTTGGTCTCATCACTCCAAATTACCTTGTTCCAGAAGTTTTGAGGCTTGTCCCTGTGCTGTTTTGCGTATTGTAGGAGAGATACTTTGTGGCATTTGCGCAGTAATGGATTTCTTCTGCGGCCTCAAGTGCCTCCTTATTGTGCATCTTGAAACAACCACACCGCTCGTTTTCAGAGAGTCCAGTATTTCAGCTGATGTTATTTGTGGGTTTTTCTTTGCATCCTTAACAATTTTCCTGGCAGTTGTGGACAAAATTTTTGTTGGTTTACCCGACCGTGGCTTTATTTTTACAGAGCCCCTGATTTTACATTTGTTAATCACAGTTTGAACGCTGCTGACTGACATTATCAATTCCTTGGATATCTTTTTGTATCCCTTTCCTGTTGTATACAGTTCAACTACCTTTTCCCGTAGATCCGTTGACAATTCTTTTTCTTTCCCCATGACTCACAATCTAGAAATGTCAGTGGCTGGATGAAAGTATGCCAGAGTCTGTCTGGATCCCAGAAACTCACTCAGCTTTTATGCACACACACTGATTGCAAGCAAACAGGCCACAGGTGAGGATGTTACCTTTAGTAGCCAGTCAAACCCATTTGTGTCAACTTCTGTGCATGTTATCAGGCCAAAATCACCAGGGTATGTGAACTTTTGATCAGGGTTTGGATGTTTTGGGTTGTCATTATGATTTAAAAAGAGAAAACACAGTAGTTTGACAATAAATGGCTTCACCCAACCACTAACCATGAGTGGAGAAAAAGTTTTGGTGTTATCATTCATATTCTCTGAAAAAAGACCAAGAAAGTAAAAATTCTGCCGGGGTGTGTAAACTTTTGAGTACAACGCTATCATCTATCTATCTATCTATCTATCTATCTATCTATCTATCTATCTATCTATCTATCATCTATCCATCTCTTATCTATCTATATCTATCTATCTATTATCCATCTATCTTTTATCTATCTAGCCATCTGTTATCTATCTATTATCTATCTATTATCTATCTTCTTTCTCTTTTTCTTTCCTATATCTATCTGTGATAATTCAGATGACACCATACACAATTCTCTACATTGACGCGCCATTATCGGTAACTTCTAGTAATAATCCCTCCATCAGTTTTCCATTTGTTATAGTTTTGTTTGTGTTGTTCCTCATATTTGGGTATTTCCTATATTCTGGATTTCCTTGGTGACTTCGTCTCCCTCCTTGGTGCCTGCAACATCCGTGCTACTTAAGGGATTGAGTTAAAATGTTAAAATTAAATGGCCGTTCTTGCTAAGTTAAATCTGTAAATCTAATGAACCTTGGAAGGAGAATGTTGCCTGCGGGCGTCCACTGCTCCTCTCATCATTTCCCTGATATATTGCTTTGCACTACAAGGTAGTATTGTCCTGTGCTACTTATGCGGCTATAACCCTTTACATTTCTCAGTATTGCATCCCAGCCCCCATACCCTGTGGTCCTTTTCGACTGAAAGACCATCATTTGCAGAGTCAGACATTCAGCGCACTCACTGCTGAGTTTGGGAGGGTCTTCATCATATACAACAATTCCTTGCAAGGGTCTTGCTTTGGGAAGGTGTTAAAACAAGGCCGTTCTGCCAGCACCGGAGGCGCCATGGTACATATATTAGCACACGTTTTACGGCCGTGTGTAGGAACGTGAAATAAACAGCGATGATACATTATATTGTGGAGATGAAATCGCTTGTATATGCACATTGTCACTCAAGCCTGCGGCCGGGGAGCAGCCTCGCTCCGTGTTTTCCACCATAAACTCAAAACTTACAATTACTCCTTCTAAATATTATTTAGGTTTCTGTAAAAAACAAACAAAAAAGTTGCAGTATGGATTTTAGAATTATGGTCACACAAAATCCTTATTTTTATTTTTCTCTAGAGAAAAACAAATAAGAAAGTAATAGAAAAAAAGGAGAAAATTTGCACAAAAAATAATTAAAGCTCAAAAAAAGTGTAGAGTTGTATAAATGTTTTTAATTTTTCTTCTGTAATTTTTTCATAATGATGTTAGGTCAGCAAAAACTTTGCTTCGGTATCAAAAATGTATTAAATCACTACTTACAGTGTAATTAGCTACAGCCTGCAGGAGCTCAGGCCTCCTCATGGGCAGGAGTTCAGGCCTCCTCATGGGAGGGCTCCTATGCAGGAGTTCAGGCCTCCTCATGGGCAGGAGTTCAGGCCTCCTCATGGGCAGGAGTTCAGGCCTCCTCATGGGCAGGAGCTCAGGCCTCCTCATGGGCAGGAGCTCAGGCCTCCTCATGGGCAGGAGTTCATGCCTCCTCATGGGCAGGACCTCAGGCCTCCTCATGGGCAGGAGCTCAGGCCTCATGGGCAGGACCTCAGGCCTCCTCATGGGCAGGAGCTCAGGCCTCCTCATGGGCAGGAGCTCAGGCCTCCTCATGGGCAGGAGCTCAGGCCTCCTCATGGGCAGGAGTTCAGGCCTCCTCATGGGCAGGACCTCAGGCCTCCTCATGGGCAGAAGCTCAGGCCTCCTCATGGGCAGGACCAACAGGTCAGGTGATGATTTCTGTCAAGTTACATTTGTTTCCATTAACAACAGGATTGAAAAATTAGTTACCGCCTAATATTGGCTCGATAATCTGACTTAGTCTTGGATTTTTTTAATCAAGCACATTGATTGAACAAGAATGGAATTTTCAAACTTTGGGACAGATGTAAATTAAAAAAGAATGTACAATGGAAGATGATTATTTAAGCACTGGGTATTTACAATTGCTAATTTTGCCTTTCTACCCAGTTAATTCTTCTCTTCTCCATTAAGTCTATGACATCACATGATTTAAAAATGACTAGCTGAATCCTTCTAAGTTCCATGTAGAAACAGGAGGTCAATTTTTCCTACATGAGTCATCATAAGAATTACAATACTACATCACTGAAAAGTCTCTGGTAGGGGGGAGGAGGAGAGCAGCTGAATTAGGAGGTGAAGGGGAGAGAGGTGGAGCTGGCTTGACAGGGAAATTGCAGTAATGTCGAATTGTAGTTCTAATGATGACTCTTGCAGGGAAAAGAGACCTCCTGTTTCTTCATAGAGCTCAAAAAGATTTAGCTAGTCTGTTTTTAATCAGTGATGTCATAGACCGAATGGAAAAAAGAAGAATTAACTAGGTAGAAGGGCAAAATGAGCAATTGTAAGTACATAGTGCTGTATAATATGTTGACTGCAATATATTAAGAGGATAAACACTTCTTTTATAGTATATTTCCTTTGGGTCGTCCATTGGGTTGCTCTCATCGCTAGAGTAGTTTGTGTTTTTAATTCAGACAATTCTACATCAGATCTGATTACTTTTTCTCTAATATTAGGGAGATCTGCAATGTGAAAACAAGGCAGGATGTTTGAAGTCAGAAACTGTAGGAAGGCATCGACCCAACATTGGCCAAAGCCTACGTATAACACTGGCTATTTTGTAGCTACATTTTGTATAAGTCGAGACAAAGGGAATCTGAGTCATTGTATCCTTTTTGGGGACAATGTATGTATTTAATATGACAGAACATTCCATACTGTAGACTCTTTGCTTGAGTCTATCCACTTATTTATTCGGATGACCTCTCCTTTAATATTTATGAGTCAAAAGCATTGAACTTTTCTCCATTTGATCAGTGTTACTGACAATTCTTTTGACTCTTAGCAGTTGACTAAATGGTAAGGATTGAGGGAGATTTCTGTCATACATCAATATATAATTCTTATACTTTGGCTTCTCATAAAGTGTCATCACCAATTGTGTTTACCAACATGTCACCAATAAGTCAAGAAATTATACACTGGCTTCTAAACATGTCAAGCTGAACTGAATCGCAGGGTTTAATGAATTCAAAAAGTCATGAAAGTTGGTCAATTCATCTAAAGAGCCAGTATATAAGAAGAAGACATCGTCTATGTATCGCCTTTACCAGAGGACATGGCTAATGTGTTGGGAGATATATAAACATAGCCCTCCTCATTTTCACTCATAACAATAAGGAAATCTTCCTAAAAAAGTAGAATATTCCATAATGTTTAAAAACAGGTCACAACAAGAAGATAAGGCAATCATATCTGCTCTTTCTCAATCTTAAAAAATACATCTAGGTTTGATAAATATCAGATGTGGCCAAAATGGAGCAAGTCGGAGACACTGCCGAGCTAAGGACAAAATTGGCCAATGATGCATGTGAATTATCTATATCTATTGGACTGAATCACTCATAGCAATATTTACATGAGTGGGTGCCATATTTGCGCCCATAGCGGTTCCATGCAACTGGACAAAGTATTCATCTCCAAATCATTTTTAATTACCAATTCAAGTAAAGACAAGATAAAGGAAACACTTTCTTCAGAGCACATGTAGTAGAGATAAACTTGTGCCTCACAGCACGTAGATCTCTATCATGCTTAATGGACATATAAAGTGATACTTTGTCAAATGACACTAACAACACATTTACAGTAAAGGTGATTTGAAGCTGTGACAACTTACAGAAAAAAATCAGACGTGTCTTGTATATAAGACCCTATATCTGTAGCCAAAATCTTATCCAAAAAATAACAATCTTGTTTAAAATATTTATCTATAAATAAGATAATACAGCAGCCCCTGTAAACACTAAAGGTACTGCCACACTAAGCTATCCCGCTAGCGATCTCGTTAGCGTTGCATACTAATGAGATCGCTAGCGGGATTGTTTCTATATCGCTAAATGCGGCCACATTTAGCGATATAGTTAACGACGCTATCGCCGCTAGCGATCTTCTTAACGACTTTAGCGGTACAAAAGTACCGCTAAATCGCTAAGAAAAGGTGCCACACAGCGATTAGATACTTACCCAGCGGGAGCGCCAGCGATGAAATAGGGTCCGGAACGATTCCAGCGACGAGCGAGATCACAGCAGGAAGCTCGTCGCTGGAAGCTGCCGCACTGAACAACATCGCTAACGGGATCGCTAAATAGTGACGTTTTTTAGCGATCCCGTTAGAGATATTGTTTAGTGTGGCATACCCTTAAGATGAATGTGAGCTTGTATATATCTATCTGTGGCTCTATCTATTTGTCATTCATTAATCACATAAGTAATTACACTATTTTACTGTGTCCGTTAGTCATGATGTCAATTGCAGAATGTATCTATCACATCAATAACACATCTTTTTCCCAGAATGACCGTAGCAGATGTTATTGACAAAAAAATCTGGGAACAGAAATTACAACCAGGCATTATTTGCTCCATCCTTGCCTCGATCTATCTATTGATGTAATGCATCACGGAAGATACGAAGACGTTTAGATTCCACAATTTTCAAAGCCATCAGTCACTCATTAGAGATTTAAATTAATCTTTTCCTACAAAATTACATAATAATCTGCTGAGCTCCAGAGAATTTCTCAAAATTCGTCGGACAATTCGAACACTTGGCGATTCGATTCGCCTTGCAGCTGTCACATAGTATAGCAGAGAAGCAGCGGAAGGGAGGAAGTACACTGAGGAGCGGTCAATCAAAGATTCAGTTTACACTATTAGCAAAGGATTCTGATATGGATTTTCAAAGCAAGCGCACCAGCCTCATCAGGTAGAAGGGATCTGATTAATAATGTATGCAATTTGTGTTGTATAATCTAGTGACAGATCCACTTTAAGTGAGAGGGAGGAACCTATCATATCATATAACTATACAGCAAATGGTCATCGCTGGATCTGATCAAAACTTTTCTGAACCGGAGTTATGATAGCTGAGTTAGTAAAAAAGATACTTTGCCGGTGGAATTGAAATAAATAATTAGTTTTAATCCCAGCTTAGAGTGCACACAAATACGTTTACTGCTGATGGCGCCGTCTTAAATTCCCATCTTAATTGAATGTTGGCAGATATTTTATAAGAAAATGTTAAGCAACTTGTTTTGTCTGTTCCTGTTTAATGCTTTGATAAATCAGCCATTGTTAGTATTCTATAAATGGTAAACCTCTAATTACCTCGGAGTTCTCTGATTTATACCTCGCCTCACTTTCCGTACATCTGCAGCCCAACAAATGGCTCTCAGAAGGGAAATCTGTTATGATACATTGTCAGTAAGATTAATCCTGATCAATTTCAAAGTTCACTCTCTTATTTGATGGCTTTCTTGGGAATAAGTGGGGCTGAGATTGACTCCGTTTCCTTTCTGTCATTGATTAAACATTGTATTCTTGAAAAGGCTAAACACACAGATATCTGGGAGGCGGCGGTAATAGATACATATCGTACAACCGGGTGACAAAGGTGAAAGTCGCTGGAAATTACTAGAAGTAAATATTTACTGTCCAGGAATAAAAATCTAAGATGGACAAGTAGGGGGTCTTATGTAATAAGAGGGGGTGTCGCCCTCTAGCAAAACTTGGAGCAAAACCAACCAACCGCCCCCTTATTCCTTCTTTAGTCACCCAGATTACATCCATTTTTTAACCTCTTCATTACCGATGGCGATTTTCCGTTTTTGCAATTTCACTTCGTTTCTTCCCCCATTTCCAGGAGCCATAACTTTTTTGTTTTTTCGTCATCAACATGTTTTTAGAAGGGCTTGTCTCCTTTTTTTTGGGCCAGACGAGTTGTAGTTTTCAATAACACCATTTATTTGACTATAAAATGGACTGGAAAATGGAGAAAAAATTGCAAGAGGGGAGAAATGGTGAAAATAAACTTAATTACGCCATTGTTTTTGGGCTTTGTCTTTATAGTGTTCATTGTTGGGAAAAAAAATAACTAGAAGTATAATTCTACGACAGGACAATTACCACAGTGCCAAACTTTTTTTTCATTATTGAAATGGGAAATGGTGAAAAAAAATTAGAGATTTGTTAAAAAAATGTTTTGGTAGCTTTTTATTATTCTTCTATCGATAGAGCTGCGTGAGGACTTGTTTTTATATTTGTATCTTGGGGTACTTACGATGTTTTGAACACTTTTTATTTTATATTTTTTAGGGGGAATGTGATGACTAAATTGGCAATTGTAGCATTTTTCTTTCTTTTTTTTCTTTTTATGATATTTACCATATTGGCTAATTCAATTCATATTTTTATAGATCGGATTTTTGAGATTCCAGTAGTACCAAATATATTTTAAAACGCCAATTTAAAATTTAAAGATTTTTTAATATTTCTAAAAGATTTTTTTTATCATTCACTTTATGTTTTAGCTTCCATAGGGAACTTGTTCAGGATCTTCATCTCATGTCCAGACTGGAAAAGGGGCAAAGAGTATATCTCGCTCTGAAGACCACCTCATCCTGCACTATACAGACAACACACTGAATTTATTAGCGTCAATGCAATACTTAATTTTACCTGTGGAGGCAGCGCAGGAAAGTTAGACAGTTACTGTCAGATATTTCAGATGATCTCTGGGTGTCCCAGCAAGTAGACACTTCGTGATCTGCTTATCAGTAATTGTCTTACTAGGAATTGTTCAAAGTGGAGAAGCCCTTTAAGTGAACCCTATCAGTTGGAAGGATTTACTTTGTTTCTCCCTTTAGCCTTTGCCAGAAGAAGTGTTGCCCCTCAGCTGATGATCCCCATTACACCCACTGTGCTTGCTTCTCGGGAAGTTACAACCTCGAGAACTATCATGAGACTACAACACCATGATATTTTTTCAGGCTTACTACGGTTTATTGAAATTCTTTTTAGCTCATCTGCTCTTTAGTTTGAGACAATGACCTCAAATATTATGGTAAAGTCATCATTGAAATTGTGTTTCTTTTTTAAATGTATATAACAGACCTCATAGAATTCTATTGATGATACCACACATTGGAGACTCTATTAAGTAAGAAGATGTTAGAGTGAATCTGTCACAAGATCTCAAAGTACAAACTAAATATATGGCTAAAAACATCCGTCAGACTCAAGGAGGCTGGTGTACTTACATTGATAGCTTAGTCTGATTGACAACTTATCCATGTCCCTCCTCTCTGCTGATGTTCAGTCTCCATCCACTTAGCCTGATTGACAAGTCCTCAATGTTCCTCTTCCCTGCTGTATCTCCACCCATCTACCCTGATTGACAACTTCTCAGTGTCCCTCCCCCCTGCTATATCTCCACCCAGCTAACCTGATTGTCAGCTCCTCAATGTACCTCCTCCCTGCTATATCTCCGCCCACCTACCCTGATTGGCAACTTCTCAGTGTCCCTCCTCCCTGCTATATCTCCACCCAGCTAACCTGATTGTCAGCTCCTCAATGTATCTCCTCCCTGCTATATCTCCACCCACCTACCCTGATTGACAACTTCTCAGTGTCCCTCCTTCCTGTGGTATCTCTACCCACCTGACCTGATTGACGGCTCCTCAATGTACCTCCTCCCTGCTATATCTCCACCCACCTAACCTGATTGACGGCTCCTCAGTGTACCTCCTCATTGCTGTATCTCCACCCACCTAAACTGAATGACAGCTCCTCAGTGTCCCTCCTCCTCTGTTGCTGCAGAAATCTCACACTGCTCAGAACAAGCCACAGCTGTCAGTCAGGTCGGTGGGTGATCAGAGACTGGACATCATTTAAAATACTAATTTTAATATTTGGACATGGAATTTTAAGGTAAATACGCCTGGTCACAAATCCACTTTAAGGCCAGCTTTTTTTGCTTCCCTGTAGTATAGGGTGATAGATTATTGTAAGTGCGGATAATTACTGACCGCTCTTATTTGGTTACTAATATATTGTACTGCAGGGTGAGACATGATAGAATCACTGCCGATTTGTGACCCCGATAAAAAAAATATACAAAAAAAAATCCACATAATTTTTAATTAAAAACTCAAACAGAATGAGATACAGCACAGTGTAAAAAATATAAAAATGATAAAAATTATATTAATAAAATAAATTTACACATAAGACCTGAACCTCACTCAAAATTGTGGATGGCAGAACCAGTCTAAAATGTAAAACGGACACCCAAGTGCAAAAGAAACAGGGGGAAAAAGAAGAAGAAACTTCAACCCAGGCAGTAAAGGTAAAAATGTAGAATTTTATTTAATGTCAATACAAATATATATAAAAAAAGTAGCACAAGCATCCAATATAGAATAAAAAAGGAACATGAACACCACCAAAATGATATCCAATACCAAGGTATTTTAACAACTAAAATCAGGTAAATATACAAATAGTTCACAAACTATACAATACTGATAATATAGTGATACACTCTGGTATGAGAAGTATATATGTGCCACCATAAAAAATATGTGTTATATGAAAAAATCACAAATAAAATATACTCAGTGTACAAACAAGATATCAAAAAATAGGTATGGTGCAATATAGCACAAAAATATAAAACTATATATGTGCAAAAAACAGCAATTAATGCATACGGTCTAGTGCCAATATAGATACTAAAAAACGCAAAAAGACAGAAGATACCCAGAGTATATAGTGTAACCAAAAGGCTGTACGCACCTGAAGGGACTATATGAAGGGAATTACCCAAATAGTGCCAAACCAGGGGAGACAATAAACACTCAAGTGATACCAAAGTATAAGTCTATTACCTGAAAAAACCGAGGGAGGAACAAACGATTGGTGGTGACAATGCTACCTTGAACGCGCCCCTAAGGTAGCATTGTCACCACCAATCGTTTGTTCCTCCCTCGGTTTTTTCAGGTAATAGACTTATACTTTGGTATCACTTGAGTGTTTATTGTCTCCCCTGGTTTGGCACTATTTGGGTAATTCCCTTCATATAGTCCCTTCAGGTGCGTACAGCCTTTTGGTTACACTATATACTCTGGGTATCTTCTGTCTTTTTGCGTTTTTTAGTATCTATATTGGCACTAGACCGTATGCATTAATTGCTGTTTTTTGCACATATATAGTTTTATATTTTTGTGCTATATTGCACCATACCTATTTTTTGATATCTTGTTTGTACACTGAGTATATTTTATTTGTGATTTTTTCATATAACACATATTTTTTATGGTGGCACATATATACTTCTCATACCAGAGTGTATCACTATATTATCAGTATTGTATAGTTTGTGCACTATTTGTATATTTACCTGATTTTAGTTGTTAAAATACCTTGGTATTGGATATCATTTTGGTGGTGTTCATGTTCCTTTTTTATTCTATATTGGATGCTTGTGCTATTTTTTTATTTTTTTTTATATATATTTGTATTGACATTAAATAAAATTATACATTTTTACCTTTACTGCCTGGGTTGAAGTTTCTTCTTCTTTTTCCCCCTGTTTCTTTTGCACTTGGGTGTCCGTTTTATAATTTTTAATTGTTGATAGAGAATTCTTCCAAAATTGTTTTAGGAAATGAAAAACTCTGCGTTCCCTGCAGTAGTTTCCACTAGAAATTCATTGTTTTTGATCTCCTATTTGCGCAACGTACTTTTAGTATCTACGATTCTAAACGATGAAGTGTAACTGTCATTTCAGGAGAACTTGCAGCGGAATGTCTGTGTGTTCCACTAGCTCCGCCTCCTCTCCATAGAATTCTACACGCACCAACTGTCACCTCCTATCTCAGTAATGCAAAAATCTATCTTCACTGAATGCAGATTTTATCCATGAAACAAGAGGGAAAGATCAATCCAGGAGGAGAATGAAGCAGATTTCCATGATCAGATATATTACAACGTTGCTTATATTCATGTCCACTATTGATTTATGGAATAAAAGTTAAAACGATGGTAACACTTTAAGCTTTGGGCCGGTGACATTAGACTCTCCGCGGCCCGTTTCCCACACCGAAATATAAAAATGCAATTGTTTTTCTTCAAAGTGATCCAGAACAAAGAGGAATCGACCCTGCAGAGGAAAACCTGATGATATAAATCATATAAAATCATATACAAGGCGGGGGGGAAGGGGAGACCGGCAAGGGGGAGGTGGAAGGGGCTCAACCTTTTGTCAAAGTTTTTAGTGGTCTGATTTATACTGTAAAATATTTTTTGTGTTATTATTGATGTCAAGCAAACATTTATCTCAGGTGCCGGAGCCTTGGGAGACGTCAGCGAAAACAGTGACACTTCTGTTCTGCTCCTTCCTGGCAACTAAGTGGGTGGGAAAAGGGTAGTGTGACCCCTCACCCTCACCACCAGTCTCCCTAACAGCTTTGGCCTTTGGGTCATCTCAATTTCCCATCCACTGAGTGTCCATTACTGACTCGTACGTTGATAAATGCTTTTTTTTTTTTCTTCTTCTTAAAGGATGCGGCCAGGACTGCCAGCAACGAGCACCGGGGAGGAAGATGTCCGTCCCGAGAGCGCGCCGTGGGACTAATAGACCAGCGTGTCTGCGTACCGTGGCGGCCGGCGTCGCCTAGCAACGGGACCCCCGTCACAAAAGGCGAACAGGCCGCCAAACAAAAAGAAAGGAGATAAAAACGAGTCCGGGTGTATGAGGCTCAAAGGTTAATATTCCCACGTCTAATGGCTCGCTCTCGGATAATTGCATTTTAACCTTTTTAAGGAGGATGCAAGGGAGAGATTCTGTGCACAATAAATGAGACCTTGTGCGGACGAGTAAATGGCTTTTTACTAAATTCGGGCAGCTGTAAAAAAGTGAAAAGAATAAAATAATAAAAAAAAATGTATTCCAATTTTTAGGTTGATTCTTTATTATTTTAGGCAAGAACCCAGTTCCCGTAAAACACAGTCTGCTTTTTTTTAGACCCATTTAAAGGAGACCTTTCACTGGATTTTTAAAATTAAAGCTGAGTATCTCCTCTGATTGCTGCTGTTTCACAGATTCTGGAACATTTTTTCTTTTTCTTCTGTGCCTCTCCGTTCCAAAAATATGCCCCGGAAATACGGGTGCAAATGTTCCCTTAAACCAACTGGGCGTGTACCACGGAACTTCCTTGAGGGCGTTTGCTTTTTTCTCCCCTGACACTGGCCAATCAGGACACGGCCACACCCACTGGGAAAATGTGCAGCTTTTTTTTACTTGGGGGCATAACTTTGGAACGGAGGGTCACAGAAGAAAAAGAAAAACTGTTCCAGAATCAGTGGAAATCAGAGGCGATACTTAGCCTGAATATTAAAATAATCCAGTGGTGAGAGAATTTTAAGGATATGGGGGTATCCCACATAAGACCCTCCTCTATACCGATTGTGAAAGTCAACGCCTGCTAAAAATAATTTTTCAGTAGATAAAGTGTAATTAATTTCTTCCCTCGTAAATTGCCGGAGCAACAATAACGTCCCCTAACTACTCTGTAATGTCTGGAAATTTCAGCACTGGGATCGTTAAAATTAAAAATGTAGTCAGTTTTGCAGATAGTCTTTGTTTGTAATGTGTACTGTTCGAGCCTACAGCTCCCATGTAGAATTATGTGTCTCCATGGCTATGCAGACCGTGGGATCGGCATAGTTCCCTTACATGGGTCCCAGTGGATGAGCAAAAAG
Source organism: Oophaga sylvatica (assembly GCA_033576555.1). Classification (NCBI taxonomy): domain Eukaryota; kingdom Metazoa; phylum Chordata; class Amphibia; order Anura; family Dendrobatidae; genus Oophaga; species Oophaga sylvatica. The sequence continues at coordinate 79,508,077 of JARQOD010000009.1, forward strand.
TCGGGGTCAGAAGGGTGCGAGGAAGCATGGTGGCAGGATCAGACTACACAGGATTAGCTTGTAGTCTGTTACTATGGAGACACATGTCTGTAGATGAGCTGTGTACTCACAACACACTGCGTTATTATTATTATTATTATTATTTGCTAAGGTGCTTTATATTTTTTTTATTTTGCATGCAAAGGAACAATAAAAATGGTCCCACAAAACTGTATATGTATACTATATTGCGACATTATATTGGTGCTGTATGGTTGTATTATGTCGACATTCCTCAAAACTGTTGTTTCACACTGTATCGTGGCATTATTTGTGATCTGTATGGTGATATTATGTCAGCAGCATATGGAATTATTTGTGCCCTATATTGTGGTATTATTTAGTTGTATGGTGGTATTAGATAGGCAACACATGGAGTTATTTGCCCACTGTATTGTAGCATTTTTTGTGTGCTCTACCGTGCTATTTTTTAGGCAGTGCATACAGCTGTTATCTACACACTGTATTTGGCATTGTTTGAGTTGGTGGTATTATGTAGGCATTGTAGGTAACTATTATTTTCCCACTGTATTGTGCCCTAATTTAGGTTCTTTATGGTGATATTAGGTAATTATCATATGGAACTGTTCTTTGTGCCCTATATTGGGGCATCATTTGATTGCTGTATAGAGGTATTATTTAGGCATTGTATGGAACTGTTATTTATACTTTGTATTGTAGCATTATTTGTGTGCTCTTTGGCAGTATGATTTTGGCATTGTTTGTAATTGTTATTTGCACACGGTATTGTGGCATTTCTTGTGTACTTTATAGTGGTATTATGTGACATTGTATATAACTGTTATTTGCACATGCTATTGAGGCATTATTTGTGTGCTGTATGGTGGCATTATGTGACATTGTATGTAATTGGTATTTGTACCCTGTATTGTGGCATTATTCATGTGCTGTATGGTGGTATTATGTGTATTGTAGATAGCTGTTGTTTGTACTCTGTATTTTGGCATTATTTGGGTGCTGTATGTAGTATTATTTAGGCATTGTTTGTAACTGTTATTTGCACACGTTATTGTCGTATTATTTGTGTGCTATATAGTGGTATTATGTGTCATTGTATTGTGGTATTATTTGGGTGCTGTATGGTGGTATTATGTGTATTGTAGATAGCTGTTGTTTGTACTCTGTATTGGGGCATTATTTTTGTGTTTTATACTGGTATCATGTGGCATTGTATTGTGGCATTATTTGGGTGCTGTATGGCGGTATTGCCTGTATGTGTGCACAGTATGGCACAAGGTTTTAATTGTTTTTTTTTGCCATTCTTTAATCAAGGCATAGTAATATTATCTATTAATTGAGCATTTGTTTTCAGCTGTAATCCATTTCCAGATGCCATATTTTGCCGATCAGCCTGTGGACCTCACGCCACATCGTGGACAACTAGATGAGTTCCTGTGTTGTAGCCATGATCCATCCAGGGCAGGATTACCAAAAGCGTTTATACTGGATGTATAGGAGACGCCATTCCTATTATTGGGTCACATGAGCGATATCACGGCCCCTATAATGCAGCCATATGGTGCATCCAGATACTGCCGTTACACTCTTAGTAAATTTGTAGCAATGAATTTCGTCTCTGTAATGAATAACTGCAAAGAAGAGGAAGATAATTTGTTTTGTCGGATTTGTTGTTTCTGGATCTTCCTTGGAAGGAGCTGATTAGTGAGCGCATTAGCCAATTAAGCCGCTGAATCGACGGCTCATAGACAGCGAGGAATTGGCTGGTAACGATCAATACTTGGGCTTTCTGTAATTAACAAGCATTCGATTAATTAACTAACAGCAATATGCAAAATGACTTCATTGACACCACTCCGCACACAGGCCGGTTATTTTCCCCTTTGGCAGAACGTTGTTTTTACAATTGGAGAAAAATGTATCTGCATCAATAATTTTCATTAAGGCACAGCTCATCTGCGCTTCATATTGGAGTCTGTCGATCAGCTCCTGTCTGATGCAGCATCTCTCTCCATCCACCATGCTTTACACTGCAGCTCTGCCTGCTCAGAATGGCTGCTGTGAGTAATCACAGACACATGAAAGTCACTAGGTGGAGAGTGGTGGGCGCAAAACACTGCAGGCAAATAGCAAAACCCTTTATTAAGGTTTTCCCACCCTCTCTGGAAAATCCCTTGAGGGCACAGCCCCACCACTATGGACCGCCATTATGACTCCCCATTGGGAGTCTAGTCTACAGTTTGTGCTTATTTAGGGGTCTTGTCTAGGGGTCTATATATACGAGATAGTGAATTCACTTACTTTGGGGTCTCAGGGGTTCTAGTTTGGAGTTTGTGTTTTTTAGGGTTCTGGTCTGTATTTGTACAGGGGGTCTCGCATAATGTCTGTATTTACTTTGGGGTCATGTCTGCACTTCTTTGGGGGGTCCTGCTTAGTGTCTGTATTTACTTTGGCGACCAGTCTGTGTCTGATGGGGGTCCTGCTTAGTGTTGGTATTTACTATGGGGTCTGGTCTGTACTTGTTCTGGGGGGGCTGGTCTGGAGTTTGTATTTTTTTCAGGGGGTCTTCTCTAGAGTCAATATTTACTTAGGTGTCTGATGTCTGTGTTCCTTCAGGGGGTCTCGCATAATGTTTGTTTTAACTTTGGGATCCAGTCTGTATTTGTTCAGGGGGTCTTGCTTAGTGTCTTCATTTATGTTGGGGTCCGGTCTGTATTTGTTCAGGGGGCAGGGGCTGGTCTGGGGTTTGCATTTATTCCGGGGGCCTTGTTTACGGTCTATATTTATTTTGGGGTCTGAATCTGGCCAGGAGTCATGTCTGGTGTCCGTATTTTTTCAGAGGGTTTCGTCTGATAATTGTATAACTCAAGTCTGTATTTCTTCAGGGGGGACTTATCTAGTGTCTGCGTTTATTTTGGGGTCCTGTCTGGGATTTATAATTGTCTTGCCTAGGGAAGATATTTGTTTTGGGGTCTTGTTTCTTTATTTCTTCAAGGGGGTCTTATGTATATCTACAGTCATGGCCAAAAGTTTTGAGAATGACACAAATATTATATTTTCACATGATCTGCTGCCCTCTGGTTTTTATGTGTGTTTGACAGATGTTTTTATCACAGACAGAAATATAATAATTGTAAACATATGAGTAACAAAAGCTTATATTGACAGTTAGAATGAGTTAATGCAGCAAGTCAATATTTGAGTGTTGACCCTTCTTCTTCAGGACCTCTGCAATTCTCCCTGGCATGCTCTCAGTCAACTTCTGGACCAAATCCTGACTGATAGCAGTCCATTCTTGCACAATCAATGCTTTCATTTTGTCAGAATTTTTAGGTTTTTGTTTGTCCACCGTCTCTTGATGATTGACCACAAGTTCTCAATGGGATTAAGATCTGGGGAGTTTCAGGCATGGACCCAAAATCTCTATGTTTTGTTCCCTGAGCCATTTAGTTATCACCTTTGCTTTATGGCAAGGTGCTCCATCATGCTGGAAAAGGCATTGTTGATCGCCAAACTGCTCTTGGAGGGTTGGGAGAAGTTGCTCTTGGAGGACATTCTGGTACCATTCTTTATTCATGGCTGTGTTTTTAGGCAAGACTGTGAGAGAGCCGATTCCCTTGGCTGAGAAGCAACCCCACACATGAATGGTTTCAGGATGCTTAACAGTTGGCATGAGACAAGACTGGTGGTAGAGCTCACCTTGTCTTCTCCGAATGAGGCGTTTTCCTGATGTCCCTAACAATTTGAAAAGGGGATTCATCAGAGAAAATAACTTTACCCCAGTCCTCAGCAGTCCACTGCCTGTACCTTTTGCAGAATATCAGTCTGTCCATGATGTTTTTTCTAGAGAGAAGTGGCTTCTTTGCTGCCCTCCTTGAGACCAGGCCTTGCTCCAAGAGTCTCCGCCTCACAGTGCGTGCAGATGCACTCACACCTGCCTGCTGCCATTCCTGAGCAAGCTCTGCACTGCTGGTAGCCGATCCCGCAGTGAAACACTTTTAAGAGACGGTCCTGGCGCTTGCTGGTCTTTCTTGGGCGCCCTGGAGCCTTTTTGGCAACAATGGAACCTCTCTCCTTGAAGTTCTTGATGATGCGATAGATTGTTGACTGAGGTGCAATCTTTCTAGCTGCGATACTCTTCCCTGTTAGGCCATTTTTAGTGCATTGCAATGATGACTGCACGTGTTTCTTTAGAGATAACCATGGTTAACAGAAGAGAAACAATGATGCCAAGCACCAGCCTCCTTTTAAAGTGTCCAGTGGTGTCATTCTTACTTAATCATGACAGATTGATCTCCAGTCATGTCCTCATCAACACCCACACCTGTGTTAATGGAGCAATCACTGAAAAGAGTTAGCTGGTCCTTTTAAGGCAGGGCTGCAATGATGTTTGAAATGTGTTTTGGGGGATAAAGTTCATTTTCTAGCCAAATATTGACTTTACAAGTAATTTCTGTTTAAACTGTCACTCTTTAAAACATTCTGGAGGGTATGCAAATTGCCATTAGAAAAAGTGAAGCAGTAGTTTGTAAAAATTAATATTGTGTCATTCTCAAAACTTTTGGCCATGACTGTATGTTAGTATGTCTATGTTAGTGCCATGTGCACAGGTCGTCATTCTGATGCCCTTTTGTTGGGGGGGTACTCTATTACTCTATATATACCTAAGATTTTACATCCACCCTCCTGGCCCGGGGCTGACTTTGCGATAAATGACTGACGCTTTTCATGACGCGAGCGCGTGGGCGGCCCTTATTAATCATTTTCTCCCTGTCCTCATATACCAGCGCTTAATATCACAAAGGGTTAACGCTTTTAATTTTAAAAAACTAAACATCTGTAGGGGAGAAAAACACAGATGGAATTACAAGTCGGTCGCTCTGAGATTTTAATTTAAAGCGAGAAAATTAAAGAAAAAATCACCAGGAAACAAAAAGAAATAATTTACGATTAGAAGAAATCCCTAACGGGGATGCTTACAATTAGAGGACAAAACCCAAACAATAGCCTACGAAACAGACGACCTCTACTCTTTTCCTGTGTGTTCCCATATTTTTACAGACCATAGTTTATCAAAATGTTTCTATGTTGCAAAATGTTGCATTGCTGACTGTTTCCAATGGAAACCACTGAACTGTAAAATCGGCCAGTGTGAATGAATGGAGAAAATAATAGAAGCAAAAAGTAAAGCAAAAAA
>JARQOD010000009.1:79513391-79553549 GCA_033576555.1 Oophaga sylvatica
AAAATGAAAACAAAGCCCTTCAAAAAAATGGAAACAAAAGGAAAACCCCCCACAATGGGCAAAAAAACGGGCAACACACGGGAAAAAAAAATAAAATAAATTTACCCAAAAATAAAAACCTTCCCCTAAAATAAAAAGGGAATACCTGGGTTAAAGGGAACCGGGGGTTAACCCCTATGGGGCTATAAATGCTTAAACCAATAGACTAAATTTCAATGGGGGTAATGCCAAAATATAAATAAAAAACCACGTGGAGGAGTGAATCCCGGGGGAAAAGAACGTGCTTTTTTGGCGTCCCCTCCCCCCGGGGCCCCGTTTCCCCGCCGCTTTTTCCCGGGGGTGAGAAAAATATCCTAAAAATTTTGGGGGGAAGCCGTGCTCAAACAGTTCCAACATTTTCCCGGGTCAAAAAGTGCCAGGGAAAAGACTTTTGTTTATGCTCTCAAAGCAAAAAAATAGAGACGGGGGGGGAGCAATGAAGAACCGGGGGGGAAAGCTGCAGGGGCCCGAACAGGTAAGGGGTCATCCTAAAAGGGGGTTGAATAAAAATTTTTAACTTTTTTTTAAGACCTTCCCAAGCCCCAAAAAAAAAAATCTTGCAAATTGTCAGCGGGTTTGGGGCCCTTTAAAAACGTGCATATGAAATCCTGAAAATTTTGGTTTCCCCCAAATTTTTTCAAATTCCCTTTTTGGGATTGAATCTTCATTTTGGAAATTTTTAAAAATTCCCCCTTTTAAAATTTTGGGGCCCCCGTATGAAAACCCAAGATCTTTTGTTTTCAAGGGGACCCTTTTAAAAGGGGGCCCATTTTAGAGATTTTTAAAGAGACAGGTCTCCTTTTTAAAAAGAAAACCCTTTTTTTGGAAACTTGTATTAAAAGTGAAATTTCCCTCTCTTTCCCCAAGGAAAAGTCATTGGGTTAAAAAGAAATCGTAAAAAAACGTGTACCCCGGGAAAAAGTCAACCAATTCAGGGGGGGGCTTCACTTTAACAACGGGAAAAAAAACGTGTTGTCCCCGGGGCCCGCAAAGGACGATTTGGGGGAAATTTTTACTTAGGGGAGGGGGACACGGCCTCGGAGTGGGGGCTTTTGCAGACCCCCGGGGATGAGGGGAAATTTTACAGATGTTACTCAGGGGTCAAAAGACCGTAATAACAAGATTTAGCAGAAAATTCTATCAAATTTCCCTGTGAAGAGAATACATGATACGACAAAAAAATCGAAAGGGGAGATTAAAAATAAAATTAACACTTTACCTTTCGATGGGGAAAAGGGCCCCAACCGATCCATAATCATTTTTCCCGACAGCCGCCAGAAATTTTCCAAGTGAAAAACCTTTTTTTTCCCGTCTCCGGTCTTTTAAAATCCCGGGCGCTGTATATTAACCCAGAACTGCAAACAACGAGGGGAAAAAACATGATTCCCCGTGATGTGCCCCTTTGATGATTTTGGATTTTAAAAAAAAAATGGATGGAAAATACACTCTTTAAAAAACTGAAATTTCAACACAAAAGATAGACACAAAATGGAATCAAAATTTTCAAAACATCTCGATTTATTCAGTATCGGGTAATGAATGACATGTGCAGAAGTCCCGGCACGTAAAGCCTCAGTTGCTAAAAATTAGGTTATTAATGGTTGTCTGAGGGATGTTCTGCTTCTTAATGCACTTGGATAAATCATCAAGATCCTCTGCTGGCAGCTTCTGTGTAATCACCGGTCAATTAAGTCCCAGATGTACTCGATAGCGTCATCATGTGCGGGGGAAAGATGCAGAATCAGAGTGTGAGCCCGTGTAATATGGTGCGGGGCGGTAGCTGTGGGCGAGGTACTCGTCTGTTGCACCCCAGCACGTTACGTGAAAATGAAGGTCCTGGCTGGGTGTATGGACTTGTGTTGTAGAGGTGGTACGCCCATGTAGGCCGCACGTAACTGAATACGCTGGCTTGCCAGCACCAGATGTTAACCAGTTCATGAAAGGAAACCACCAGTTCTTAACAAACAAAGCTTTACTAAACAGCCATTGAGTGGCAACTATGTACAGAGGATAATGGGTTCACATCTTCTCGCACATTTTATTACTAATGCAGAGCATCTCAATATACAGTCTCATTACTTCCTCGGCGTCACACATTCCTGCCTCCACTGGTCTCATTTTCTTCACCACCGCCTAGCTTAACACCACAGTGCAGTCCGTGAAAGTAATTTTCTCTTCCCCAGTTCCGCTTCCAAATCTCCTCGTAGAGGAGAGGGTTTGCCAATATGGCCGGACTTAGCTTCAAGCTATTTGACACTTAGTGAACTCCCGCCCGGGACACTCACTTCGTCTCACGTCCTATTCCGTCCTGGCCCATTACCTTTAAGAGCTGTAAGGTACTCAGGGCCTTGCTGGTAGGCGTACCTTCTCTGGACCCTTCTCACTTGGTCATGGTGCTCTTTGGTCCATCCTCTGAGAAGGCACTGTCTTTCTCGCTGCGTCTTTGTAACTATCTCTGTCTTGGTCTGTTCCTCAGGATCACGCTATCTCTGGCCCAATCTCCTTTCTCTTTTGCCACAGAGCACCCACTGCATGCGGCCCTGCTGAGCACTCAGACCAAATGTCTACTCTAGCTGCAAGCTAAGCGCTCTCTGAGCCACTACCAAGAAGTTCTCTCTGATCCTGCTCTATCTGCAATTTAGGCCATGTCTGAGTCACTACTAGGCAGTCCTCTCTGTTCTTGCTACATAGCCCCTGGGTTAGTTCCAACACTTAACTATGTCTTACCATACTCCCTGTCTGTTGCTAGGCAGAACTCAGCTTCCTCACATTACAGTGCAAAACATTACAATAGATCACAATTACAGTTTACATTAGACATCTCCATCACAATAACGCATGGCATCACCCTTTATATTATAACAAATATTTATGTATTCAAGGGGGAACAGGGCTATATGTCCATCTCCTTACATTTCCCCCTTCTTTAATGATGGTCGTCCTTGACCATCGGAATAACCTGGAAGATACCAGTGCACAACACCACACATATAACCTCTCCTTACACCCGCATCAAAGGCAGGGAGACGGCGGATGATGTAAATATAAGTCATATGTCATAAATGGGTTAAAACGGATGAAAAAAATATATAGAAAACATATTAGAAAATTATAGAACTTAAGAAAACATTCAAAACTTTGCTTTATCATGTAACATAGTATTAGATAAAAAGAATAAAAACATTCCAAAACTTTTACTTTACCATGTAGTATAATAATTAGAGCAAAAAAAGAATAAAAACTTTCAAAACACTTCTACTTTACCATGTAATATATTATTACATAAAAAAGAACAAAAACATTCAAAAACTTTTACTTTACCATGTAGTATAATATTACATAGAATACAAACTTTCACAAAACTTCTAATTTACCACGTAATATAATATAATAATGGGGTGAAACTTTATATCTACTGATCATCAGTAGCTGAGATAATTGGAGTACATTTAAATGAAGCATACTTACGGACCCCCTTCCCCCCGGCTCCATTCACCTCAGGAAAGACGGACCCTCCTTATCCCTAACTTTGCTCCACGGGAGACGTATCCGTCTCTGTATCGCCGGTCTGGCTTACTCAGATTCCGCAGGGCCTGAGGCGAGCTCTACAACATTTCAGTGTTGTTTATCGATTTCTGCCCTGGTGCTTAATAGTTTTTCCCAGTCCCCCTGAATGGCTTTTGTAAGCAATAGGGTTTGTACATGAGGCCGATCAATACCTTTTATATTTACAATAAAATTGAAAATGCTTCTGTTGGGGGTGCGGGGCGGCATTTGTCATCGTTCAGCGAGGGAAAACTATGTCATTACCTGAATTAAAACATTTATTTCTGATTAAGAGAGTGTCCTATCTCATTAATTCTTCCCTTTCCAATAGACGGGGAATGGAATCCTATTGATTTTTGGACTTTTACACATCTCCACTGCAAGGAAGATAATTGAGAAGTTAGCCAGAATAAATGAAGTTTCAAGTCTAGCGGTCTCGGCAATACCTTCCAAATTCAAGGTGCTTTTATGAAGCTGGATTTTAATTTGTTGGCAAGCTGAACCTGTGGGAGTTATGCGGCTGAGTAAATTGGATTAAGAGTACAATCTCCTTTGAAGCATATCTCAGTGAATGCCGAGAGGGTTTTGCTCCCCTCTGAGTAGCCACAGGGCCCTTGTAAGATTTGCACTAAGACAGCTTCTAAATTGCCCTCCTTCAAAAACGCAAGACGAGCTCCAGGAAAAGGGGGATTAGGAGACAAAAAAATGCCTATTAACTTAGCCGCGGTCCTGCTCTTCATTGTCCTCGAAAAACAACTTAGATCTAATCTCGGCTTGAACTAGACCTTCGTACTGTCCGACTTAATTGATTTGGCTTTATTAGAATAATGAGATTATATATAAGCCCAGTTAATAGAAGAAGCCTTTTCGTCGATTGCTCTCGGCATGTCTGTAGAGTCTTAGCGAGACATCTCGGATCTTATGAACAGTCCATTGACCCGCTGATGTGGACAATTATGAATAGGATTCCGTGGCATCGTTGATTGGAATTTTTTACTTGGCTTTAACAAATAAATCCATCATTTCCAAAAATATCTATAAAAAGATCTATTTGGCTGAGTTTGGTGGGATATTTTTTAGGTCATCATAATATTGATGACCTATCGTCAGGATAGGTGGGAGTCGGACATGGGGAACTACTAAGATGAGGTGTAACCAGATGCCAACCAAAAGTACTCGTATGGATCTAGAACATCCCAGCTCTCTACACCCTGTAGTGGCCGTTCTCGGATTCTGAAGCTCATCTCCTATTGTAGGGACTTCTGGCAGCCGTGGTACATGGTAACAGCTGATCAATGGGGGATCCAAGAAACGGACCCCCAACAATCTGTTATTCACAAAGGTACTATAGTCCTGGACAGCCTTTATAAAAAAGGGTTTTATCACAGTCAGTCCATCGGCTGTGTTATATTCATGGAGGAGTGTGATGTTGTTTTTATAAAAGATCTAAATCTTGGACAAACCATTTAAGAAGACCATATAGCGATGTGATTCAGGTCATTGGTCATAACAGAAAATGCAAAGGGCTATAGAATCAACTGAAAATGACTTAAGAGGGGCATAAAATATGGGGTGCAGAGGATATTTAGAAACCAGTGCTATAAATTATAACACTTTGGATTTTTTTATTGATAGTTTTCCCTTGGCCAATGATTTCCAAGGCTTATGGTACTCTACAAGTCCACTTAAAATGATAAAAAAAATATTACTATTAGGCTGTTTGTCACCAGCCAATAACCCAAAAATACTCAATGGTCACTAATAAAAGACTAAAAAAAATGGAAATATGCATAGTTAAAGCAGTTAGGATTTTCCTGGGGAAGTCCCAGCAACCAAGATACAAAGTGGTGGGACTTATGCAATACCCTTGAAAAAATGTGCGTTCCTGGGTTGTTTGAGGCTGGGGCTTCTATGCTATGATGTTGCCAGTGAGCATGTTGGTAAGCATCAATAACTGACAATACTTTTTGCAAACTGTCTCTGAGCAAGTTTAGAAAATGTACAGTTGTGTGAAAAAGTGTTTGCCCCCTTCCTGATTTCCTCTTCTTTTGCATGTTTGTCACATTTAAATGTTTCAGATCACCAAACCGATTTAAATATTAGACAAAGATAACACAAGTAATCACAAAATGCAGTTTTTAAATGAAGGTCTTTATTATTGAGGAAAAAAGGAATCCAAACCTACAGGGCCCTGTGTGAAAAAGTGATTGCCCCCTAAACCTAATAACTGGTTGGGCCGCCCTTAGCAGCAACAACTACAATCAAGCATTTGTGATAACTGGCAATGAGTCTTTTTCTACCCTCTGGAGGAATTTTGGCCCACTCATCTTTGCAGAATTGTTGTAATTCAGCCACATTGGAGGGTTTCTGAGCATGAACCGCCTTTTTAAGGTCACAGCATCTCAATCGGATTAAGGTCAGAACTTTGACTAGGCAACTCCAAAGTCTTAATTTTGTTTTTCTTCAGCCATTCAGAGGTGGACTTGCTGGTGTCTTTTGGATCATTGTCCTGAATCCTGATGCATTACTCAGGTGCACTTTAGCTTGAGGTCACGAACAGAACTGCTGTTACTTCCACGCCAGATGCAATGGGACATACACCTTCCAAAAAGTTCAACTTTTGTCTCGTCAGTCCACAGTCTATTCTCCCAAAAGTCTTGGTGATCATCAATATGTTTTCTGGGAAAACTGAGACGAGTCTTTATGTTCATATTGCTTAGCAGTGGTTTTCGTCTTGGAACTCTGCCATGCAGGCCATTTTTGTCCAGTCTCTTTATTATGGCGGAGTTATGAACACTGACCTTAATTGAGGCAAGTGAAGCTTGCAGCTCTTTGGATGTTTTTGTGAGGTCCTTTGTGACCTCTTGGATGAGTCATCGCTGTGCTCTTGGGGTAATTTTGGTTGACTGGCTATTTCTGGGACAGTTCACCACTGTTCCAGGTTTTTGCCATTTATGGATAATGGTTCTCACTGTGATTTACTGGAGTCCCAAAGCTTGAGAGATGGCTTTATAACCTTTTCCAGACTGATAGATCTCAATGACTTTGTTTCTCATTTGTTCCAGAATTTCTTTAGATCGCGGAATGATGTCTACCTTTTGAGGCTCTTTTGGTCTACTTCACTTTGTCAGGCAGGTCCTATTTAAGTGATTTCTTGATTAAGAACAGATGTGGCAGTAATCAGGCCCGCTTGTGGCTAGGGAATTTGAACTCAGCTTCCCAAAGATGTGATAAACCACAGTTAATTTATATTTTAAGGTGGATGCCGTCAATTTTTCACACAGGGTTATGTAGGTTTGGATTTTTTAATCCCTTAACAAAAAAGACCTTCATTTAAAAACTGCATTTTGTGATTACTTGTGTTATCTTTGTTTAATATTTATATTTGTTTGGTGATCTAAAACATTTAAGTGTGCCAAACATGCAAAAGAATAGGAAATCAGGAAGGGGGCAAACACTTTTCACACAACTGTATATATTTTGCCTGATAGTTGGGCAACTGTTTTAACATGGCAGGCTATATGGTAAGAGTGTTTATTATGAGTCCTAGAGTCATATCTAGACTTTCCTTCACCGGAACCAAAGGTTCAGTTTCCTAATTTGTCCACGTACTTAAATACCCTGGCCAAGGCAAAGTGGCTAGTTGACATCCTCTGGCACTCAGCCCCCTAAAAATGCCCTTACAGTTCTCCTTAGACCACTGTTTGATTCCTCATCTCTCCTTTTTCTCCTGTTTCCTACCTTGCCGCTGTTCTTTTGTCAAATTCCCTCATTTCTAATATAAGGATAAAATAATAGGTGGAAAGAAGCCTGACTGCAGGATCAGACTACACAGGATTTGTTTGTTGTCTGTTACCATGGCGACATATAGTTCTGCATGTATAAAAGCTATAGAAACCAAACAATATGGCATTTTGTATCATAATTTACTGCAAAGTTGCACAATTTTTCATTTTACATCCATTGGGACAATAAAAAGTTAAACCTAAGACAGACATGTCCGCACATCTCAGTTTTTGCTCCCTTCCGTAATCACGCTCACAGCACGTCACGTTCTCAGTCTGTGACAAATGAACTCAATGCGATTACAAATTCTACAGAAGCAAAGAACTTAATTTCTTGTTGCATTTTAATGCTTGTTGCGAGTAGCAAGTATGCAAAAGGTTGAATACATTCATCACAAACACTTGTGTTTTCATTCCTTACACCAATGAGAAATTACAAGATTATCAATGACCTTCCTTCCAATGAAGCAGAATATAATTATATCCATTCATTACAGGCGGGAGATGAATGGCGGAAATTTACATAGAATAAAAATATTATTTAATGCTCCTATTGTTGATGTGGTAAATGTAAGCGTCATTTATTTAAATACTGAGCCTCTTATTATTTTCTTATTAAATCATTATCACCACGCACCATTAAAAATCTACAATTAGTTCAGAATTTAGTATCTCTCCCATTGTCTCATTCTAAACAGCTCCGAGTGACTAAATGCAGAGAATCATTAGAGAATAATCCTTAACTAAAGTATCTAGTAATTAAAATGATATCCAGTATTCTCATTATTATTATTATTTTGTATATTAGTGTTGTTTTATTCCTATGAGAAAAGGAGTTTGTTGTGCCAAAAAGTATCAAGTTTTAATGTGGGCATTTGCATCCTTTTGTTTTAATGGAATTCTAATAAATAATATTGATTTTTATTGGATGGATGTGCCGGATTTTTCCCTTCTCTTTATGTGCTGTTTTTATTATGATTATTATTATTATTATTATTATTTAATTTACTATTATTATAATCATAATTGTTAACCAAATATTGTTTTTATTATTTTTTTATTTTTTATTATTATTCAAATTATTTTATTATTAGAACTTTATTACAATGACTATTATTTTATTTAAAAATGTCAGTTTTATTATTAATTTTAGGATTATTATTGTCATTATTAGTTGCTTCATTAGTAAACCGTTTCTTCTCTATATGGTAAATGTCAAGCATTTGTGTCCATGTGATCACTTACATGACCGGCAGCCGCGATCGACAGTGATCGGCACCTGTCAGTGGCAGCCAGGATCGAGGAAAGCTTAGATCCTGACCATTTAACTCTGATATGTGGCATCAACAAAGCAGAGAGCGACAACCACCAGTTTTGACCTATTTCTCTCCAATCCTGGGCCTTACAGATACCTCCAAGCCTTTTCTGAAATTATACCTGTTCGATACATATGGTATCTAAAATAAAATTATACAATAAGTTAATAAAATTAACATAAGGTATCTAAAATAAAAAGTTATATACATAAGGTATCTAAAATAAAAAGTTATATACATAAGGTATCTAAAATAAAAAGTTATATACATAAGGTATCTAAAATAAAAAGTTATACACATAAGGTATCTAAAATAAAAAGTTATATACATAAGGTATCTAAAATAAAAAGTTATATACATAAGGTATCTAAAATAAAAGTTATATACATAAGGTATCTAAATAAAAAGTTATATACATAGGTATCCTTTTACCTGGGGCAAAAAGTCATTTTGAAGACCCTTCACTCTACCTAAATGTTGTGGCCAAGGAAAAGCAGCAGATGCATTTTACTATAATGTAATGATAAAAAAAAAAAACAAATAAAAGGAAATTTTAGTAAAGTTAATGGTAAAAAGTGAATAAAGATTATTTTATTTTTTAAGAAAATAATTTTTATTGAGTAAGATTTGGAAAGAATATACCGTATACATATTCAGAATCCAAAGTAATTGTAAAAAAAAACACAAAAAATGTGAGACAATTTTGGAAGAAAAGTTTAATTGACTTTTTCATTTTTACATTTTGCTTAAGAAAAAAATTAAAATAAATAAATAAATAAAAAAAAATATATGTACTGGTGCCTCTCACATTAGAATATCATCAAAAAGCTAATTTATTTCAGTTCTTCAATACAAAAAATGAAACCTCATAACCTATATATAGAGTCATTACACACAGAGTGATCTATTTCACGTGTTTATTTCTGTTAATATTGATGATTATGGCTTACAGCCAATGAAAACCCAAAAGTCATTATCTCAGTAAATTAGAATACTTTAAAACACCAGCTGGAAAAATTATTCTAAAATCCCAAATGTCGTCCTACTGAATGTATGCTCAGTAAATGCCCTCAATACTTGGTCGGACTACTTTGGCATCAATTAATGCATCAATGCGGCGTGGCATGGAGGCGATCAGCCTGTGGCACTGCTGAGGGGTTATGGAAGCCCAGGTTGCTTTGATAGCAGCCTTCAGCTCATCTGCATTGTTGGGTCCGGTGTCTCTCATCTTCCTCTTGACAATACTCCATAGATTCTCTATGGGGTTAAGGTCAGGCGAGTTTGCTACCATTCAAGCACAGTGACACTGTTGTTTGTACACCAGGTGTTGGTACTTTTGACAGTGTGGACAGAGACCAAGTCCTGCTGGAGAATGACATTTCCATCTCCAAAAAGCAGAGGGAAGCATGAAGTGCTCTAAAATGTCCTGGTAGACGGCTGTGCTGACTTTGGTCTTGATAAAACACAGTGGACCTACACCAGCAGATGACATGGCTCCCCAAACCATCACTGATCGTGGAGACTTCACACTAGACCTCCAGCAGCTTGGATTGTGGCCTCCACTCTTCCTCCAGACTCTGGGACTTCGATTTCCAAATGAAATGCAAAATTTACTTTCATCTGAAAACAACACCTTGGACCACTGACAACAGTCCAGTTCTTCTTCTCCTTGGCCCAGGTAAGACGCTTCTGGCGTTGTCTATTGGTCATGAGTGGTGACACAAGGAATGTGACACTTGTAGCCCATGTCCTGGATACGTCTGTGTGTGGTGGCTCTTGAAGCAATGACTCCAGCAGCGTCCACTCCTTGTGAATCTCCCCCAAATTTTTGAATGGCCTTTTCTTAACAATCCTTTCAAGGCTGCGGTTATCCCGGTTGCTTGTGCACCTTTTTCTACCACACGTTTTCCTTCCACTCCACTTTCCATTAATCTGCTTGGATCCAGCACTCTGTGAACAGCCGGCTTCTTTAGCAATGACCTTTTGTGGCTTACCCTCCTTGTGGAGTGTGTCAATGACTGCCTTCTGGACATCTGTCAGGTCAGCAGTCTTCCCCATGATTGTGGAGCTGCTGAAACAGACTAAGGGACCTTTATAAACACTTAGGAAGCCTTTGCAGGTGGTTTATTGTTAATTATTCTAATTTACTGAGATAATGACTTTTGGGTTTTCATTGGCTGTAAGCCATAATCACCATCATTAACAAAAATAAACCCATGAAATAGATCACTCTGTGTGTGATGACTCTATAGAATGAGCTTCACTTTTTGTATTGAAGAACTGAAATAAAATAACTTTGTGATGATATTCTAATTTTGTGAGAAGCATCAGTATATATATAATATAGTTTATTATTATTGTTATTTGCAATAATTATAATAATAATAAAGTCTCAATTTCTAAGAACTGTTGTAAAAATAAAATGACAACAATTCTTTTATTGTGTTCCGAAGATACTTTTGTCTATTCTGCTTTTGTCACTTTTTCGATGTAGATTTCAATTCCCTGTCTGTTTGGTATTCTGTCCATTTGCCCTAGCTGTCATTATTCCGTGTTCATCGACAGAAGACTTATAGTTGGCAAAAACCTATCAGGTAGGCCGGACAGCAGATAATTGAGGTGATGATCAGAGCTTGCAAAAGACAATTGATAGTGAAAGTGTCAAAGGCTTTACCTAACAAGATCTGTACCCTTTGTATCCTCCAGCCTTGTCTGGGGATGGACAGAATATGGAACAACAGGGAGATCTAAAGCGTATCGATAGCTGCAATTACACTGCACAATACTTCCGCGCTCTCCTCTATGATGAATATATTTTTTGACACAGCTGCAAGTTATTAAATAGAAGGGTGAACTCTAAAGAAATGGTCCTGACCTTCAAAAGATTTTTTACCACTGAAGAATATTTAGGCTGGGAAGTAGGGGCGAGATGCTTTCATTTCAATGGCATTTCCCATGTAAAAATAAAAAAATAAAATAAAAAAAATAAAAAAATGAAAGACTTTAAATTTTGAATTTTTTTCTAATCGTTTTCAGACCGACCGGTTTGTCATATGTGTATCCCAAGTTAACAAGTGGTTAAGATTGTACAACGTAAAGGTAATATGTCAATATATATTTAAGGAAAAAAATAAACATAGTAATATTTTTTTGTAGTTAATTAAATCAATTATATGAATGTCTAAAAATAACGAAATAATAATAACGATGATTATTCTAAAGCTAAACAATAATAATACTAGTAGCAATAATAATAATAAGAATAAAGATGAATCATTTACACCAAATATTTACTTAATAGAAGTAAATTAAAATATGCATTTTTAATTACTTTTTAAATTCTAAATAATTAATTTTTCAGTTAATGCATTTTTAATTTTGAAAAAGTAAACAAATTTATTCCTAGTCTTTTTAGTTAAGAAAAAAAAAGATAAATGATTAATGATTAATGTTTATTAATATTTATGTAAAAAAAACAAAAACAGAAGATGACGGAAATATTTTACCTTCAGCACATATAGGTACAGGTAATAGTATATATCGTGTACAAAAGAAAGCACAATTTTGAAACTTTTCCTTTCTGGACTGTTTTCTTTTCTATACTATGTTCTACAAAGTAAATTTGTGTTTAGGTGTAATGGAAACAGGAGAGGAGAAAACTTACAGGATCTGACATATGGTTTCAGTGACTACACAACAACACCCCATAAACCACAATATTATTCATCCCATCACTCCGGCATAGTTAGAAATGCTGAGCGGTCAGGGGGAGCCCCGGCCTGATAAGTGTTGACCCTGCTCTTAATGTGATCACTGAAAATCAATTCCCTGATCCCGACCTTAGTTTTTCTTCAAAAGAACAAGCGGTGGAGAAAAAGGAGGTGGAGGTGGAAAGTGCGGGAGTCACATATCAGCAAAATACAGATATTGGGGAGTTTAGAACAACTTTTTTGGTTTTACTACTTTGTAACAATTTTTTGGGTCTTTGGGTATTTATACTTAAAAACCCGAGAATCTCCAATATCATCAGTAAAATCTGTTATCTATCTATCCAATATCTTTCTATCTATCATCTATCTATCTATCTATCTATCTATCTATCTATATTATCTATTATCTACTATGTATTATCTATTATATATTATCTATCTATGAATTATCTATCTATCTATCTATCTATCTATCTATCATCTATTAACTATCTATCTCATATCTATCTATTATCTATCTATCTATCTATTATCTATCTATCTATCTATTAGTTATCTTTCTATCTATCTATCTATCTATCTATTATCTATCTATCTATCTATCTATCTATCTATCTATCTATCTATCATCTATCTTTTATCTATCATTCTATCTATTAATCTATCTTATTATCTATCTATCTATCTATATTATAATAATAATAATCTTTATTTTTATATAGCGCTAACATATTCCGCAGCGCTTTACAGTTTGCAACACATTATCGTCGCTTCCCCAAAGGGGCTCACAATCTAGATTCCCTATCTGTATGTTTTTGGAATGTGGGAGGAAACCGGAGAACCCGGAGGAAACCCACGCAAACACAGGGAGAACATACAAACTCCTTGCAGATGTTGTCCTAGGTGGGATTCGAACCTAGGACTCCAGCGCTGCAAGGCTGTAGAGCTATCCACTGAGCCACCGTGCTGCCCATCTATCTATATCTATCTATCTATCTATCTATCTATCTATCTATCTATCTATCTATCTATCTATCTATCTATCTATCTATCTATTATCTATCTATCATCTATTATCTATCTATTATCTATCTATCTATCTATCTATCTATCTATCTATCTATCTATCTATCTATCTATCTATCTATCTATCTATCTATTATCTATCTATCTATTATCTATCAATCTATTATCTATCTATCTATCTATCTATCTATCTATCTATCTATCTATTATCTATCTATCTATCTATTATCTATTATCTATCTATTATCTATCTATCTATTTCATATCTATATCTTTATTTATGTAACAAGTCTCTATTTTTATAACCATTTTTTATGTTATGTCCATGAAGACCCCATTGCCTGGAAAGGTCACATCTTCTATGTCGGGGCTTTCAGCCTCGGAGCCGTTTGTCTCTTAAAACACTTAAAGGATATTTTGACTTCTTTTTCTTGATCCTCATAAGTCAATAGGCCTTAAATGTGAGAATGAAATGGGGAAAAACGAAAATCTGATGCCAGGATTAGCAGATGCTGCTGCTGCCGCGGCCTCCGGCCCACAAGGGACCATAGAAGCCATCACAGACTGAAATCAATTTCTGAGCGGTTGTCAATGTGCGGCCGGCCGCCGAGCTCTTTATCTGTCATTTCTCTTTTACAGTGTCGCTGAATCCCATTTGACGGTTTACAGTCTGAGACTCGCCGCGTGGACTGACGCCGCCGGGTTAACGGCCGCTTTTTATCTAACTTTATTCTCGTCGTCTCCTCCAGGTAATATCTTCTCTCTTTCTAGATAAATCTCAATAGAAATTTCTCCTAATTATAAAAAGGCACAATGAGGCGCAGGCGATATATATTTATAGGCCGGGGAATCCTCATTTATTTTATAGATACCGGTGTATAAAATATGGCCGCGCGCTCCTCGTCTTCTTATTATGGGACATGGACGCCGGCCCTGTATGAAAACATCCTGCATGATACCCGATACCTCAGGATGTGGTGAGATCTCAGCTTTCGAGGTGGACTGTAATAGTATGAGACTATAAAATGTATTCAAAATGGAGGCGGCCATTTTGTCTCAGGAGAGATGGACGCAAATCCAAAAAAATCACCTAAAATGGCCGCCGTCATGTTACAGTCCGGATTAGACCGAGAGGAAAGATCACATGATGTCATGTTTACAAATAACGTCAAATCCCCTCTAAGTTGCCACGGTGATAACATTTGGCGTAAGCTGTATTGGGGCAGAGACCGGCCCACGATTGTGGAAATGTGCGGACATGTCGCCCATGGTAACCAATCAGAATTCAGATTTCATTTTTAACCCCTTAAAGACCCATTTGCCTTCTGTTTTTACAGTGCTTATTGAAGGTTTGAGTCCCTATTTTTCAACATTTTTTTCGTCAATGACGCCATGCGAGTGTTTGTTTTTTTTGCGTCGTGAGCTGATGGCTTCATTTATTCCGATGTTGGGTACCTAACACATTTTGATCAGTTTTTATTGTACTTTTTCAAGGAGGTGCAGTGATCGAAAAAAAAAGGCATTTTTATTTTTTTTTATTTTTTTTTATGGCATATAATTAATTGCATATTTGTATATTTTTATAGATCAAATTTTTTCACAATTTTTTTTTGCTTTTTTAACTTATTTTTAATGGGGCAGATAGGAGGAGGATTCAACAAGTTTCTATATTTTCTTATAATTTTTTTTATTTTTTTACTTTTTTTTATTTTTAGTCCTTTTAGGAGACTTGAAACATCCGATCTCCTATACGACCTTCCTTAGTATTACAGTATATCATGTAAATCACTCTCCTATGGAGCTCAGGCTGTGGCTTGGATTCATGGGAACACCAAGATGGCTGCCATGGTAACCCATTGGTTCTTCCCCCCCTTCCCCAATCACGTCACAGATTGACAGTGGTATCTAAATGGTTAACAGCAGTGATAGGAGTTGAGCTTGTTCCACACACCCCGATCTGCTCGATGATGGATATATCAATCATGGGGCGCTAAGGGGTTACACTGCCCCAGAATAATGAAAATTAGTCACTATGAGCAACAACGACACAGTTCTGATACGTAGTGCCATTAACATGGTCATAAACAGGTCAAATTTGCCCCCAGTTTGATCAAATTGGGTGTTTTATGAAATCAGTGCGAAAGAATAAAAAAAAGTCTTTGTTGACCATAGCAACCAATCACAGCGCGGCTTCCATTTTGTATTCTGCCCTTGAAAAATGAAAGCGACACTGTGATTGGTTGCCGTGGGATGTTTTAGCTTCAACAATGTCACTATGGATGACACCTCGTCTTGACGAAACCTTGCAAATGAGGAGCTGTGGGTGTTCAGGATAGTTTAGAGAGTGCAGCCTGGTGTCAGTGTATTCAAAATGGCCGACGCGGTCCCCCTATATACGCGCTGAGCTTTCTTTAAGTCGGCCACTCCACTTTGAACACTCCCTTTTTTTTTAAAAAAAATTGAGATAAATCGTTTTGAAGCAAATTTTTCTTTTTTTTTTGT
Organism: Oophaga sylvatica; assembly: GCA_033576555.1. NCBI lineage: Eukaryota > Metazoa > Chordata > Amphibia > Anura > Dendrobatidae > Oophaga > Oophaga sylvatica. Next base: position 79,529,316 of record JARQOD010000009.1, read on the forward strand.
AATTTGATTCGCTCGAAACCAGCAAAATGGTGGCCACCAATTGGCTAAGACACTTTTTTAGAGTTGAAAAGGGGTTAAAATAAAATGAAGCAGTAAAATCATATAATCAACTCGCCCCTCACCTGTCCTGCCGCCGCCATTCCCCACCCGGACCTCCATTCACTTCCTCCAGTCTTCCAGCGCTGATCACTAGGCCTCTGGTGCATCCCACCCTGGCAATGCAAGTCATAGAGGTCAATGGTGTGTATGGGCCTAGTCTGTGTGATCCGCGAGAAATCATGAAAACCGCTGAAATCACGAGCGATTGTCTGTAATATGTGTTCAATAAATAAGTGTTCCATTTCCCTGCAGTGCCTCCACAGGCGAACTGAAGAATTACACATACAATGCTAAAATCAGTGGGTTATCTGTGTTGTATGTGGATGTTTTAAAGATGTTGTCCACTTTTGGCACTAAAATTTTTACTTTTTTAATTAAATTCATGTATTTGGAGCTAAAAATAATTGCATACAACATTTTGCACCGTTTTGACTTTTACATGCTCTTCATTTTCCAGCACATACAAGTTTGATGTGCACTGTGGCCATAAATCAGAAAAAGACAGATGAAAGACTGTCAGAATGAGCTGACTGACAGATTCTCAGTTCACTCATTCTGCAGCCAAAATAGGCAGTACATACAATATAAAGGCAGTAGAAGAAAAATGGTGCAAACGTTTTTTATGAAACCCAGTTGCAAAAATTATTTTTAGCCTCATATATATGTATTTAAGTAAAAATGAATCCCTCCTTTAAGTCCTTCAGTGTTTGAGATATTCTTTGTGGTTCTTTTCCCAGGATGAGATAATCTAATGATGGCAGAACTGATAGCTGCACTGCAATTTAAAGAGGTTTTCAGGTTTTTCAGTTTTATGTAAATAGATAATTATTATTGTAGAATTTCGTAAAAAAAAATTTCGACGACACTGCATGCTTCAGAATCTCGCCAACTCTGTTTGCTGGCAGTTAATAGAAACATTCTCACAGCAAAAAGTTATCCCCTACCCATTGGATAGGAAATAATTTGAGGATCGCTGGGGGTCTGACTGCTGAGACTTCCCGCAATACGGAGATTGGAGTTCTGGAACCCTGAGAATGGGGCTCGGCTCTGGGCCCTATCCTGCCAGAGAAAGCCACGCGTTGTGATTGGCTATTTCCAGCAGATTTATTGCCTGTGAATGGAGAGAAGGCCGAGGATGCACACCCTGCTCCATTCACGACTGGGTCCCAGCAATCAGACACTCAGCGATCATCAAGTTATCACTTATCCTATGATTTTTTTACACTCAGCGATCATCAAGTCAATCCCTTATCCTATGATTTTTTTTTAGGAATAACCCTTTTAATAGTTAAGGAAATCCCTTCCTGAGCTCTGATACGCTGTAACATGCCGCATGTTCCATATTGGAACCACGGAGGAAAACTTTGTATATGTTGTATGTCCTATAAAATCTAGTGTGTTCTACCATTATGGCAGATTTAGACCAAAAGCTGAGGGCAAACTAGTATTTAAAGAAACATACACGTGCAAACTGGTCTGAGGTCTCCACACAAGTTGACAATCATTAGTGGAAGTCTAAGAATAGACACTCGGGTCCGAGAGCGGGCGGCCGTGTCGGGTGTTGATGCGAGAAAGTCGTGCGACTTACTCGCATCACACTCGCAAGTGTGACGCCGGCCTGAGAGTCCATATTTTTATAGCTGATAGTAGAAGCTGCGACTTTGGATTTTCCAGAAGACCTTTAGCTTGAGAACCCTTGCTGGGAAAGGTGTACACATCTACAAAACCGGAGACCTGCAGCTATGTCATCCATCAATACACTCCGCACTGTGATCCTTCATCAGCATCAAACCTCCCTCTCTGATCTCTACGGCCCCGGGGCCACTGGTAGAGCCGGGGTGCCACTGTTGACACCGTCCTGATCATGGACACCAGTCATATCCATCATTGTATCAATTTATGCTCGGAGCATAATTAATGACTGGCCAGACAAGGACTCATTAAGGTCAAAAAACACTGGAAAGAAATCCTCAAAATAAGCCATTGAATGAATCCAACTGAAAAAAATATTAAAATAAAATTCATGTCAATATGCAAATTGTAATTTTCTAATATGCTGCGTTGAGGATGAGTAATTTTCCGACTCCTGAAGTTCAGCTTCATTTTGTGCCTTCCTTTGGAGGGACTGGTTTGAAAACATACTATTGGGACAATTTCGAAAAACTTTTCAAGTCCTCACAACTCCAACAGAAGGTATCAATCCAGTTCATAGGGGCATGCCCTGTACTAATATGGTGGCCACCATAGGACTATTAGGAATGGGGCTTGTCAGGAGGAAGCCATGGAGTTGTAAAGCAGAACTGCACTATAATAATAAATATAATATAATAATAAATCACTAAAACGCAGGGACAGAAGCACTCAGCTGAGTCCTGCTCTTCTTCAAGACTGAAGACTGACTTGTAGCATGAGCCTGCCCTAAGTCGTGGACAAGAGTAGAAAACTACTCTCCATAAAAGCCTTACTGGGCTTTATCGGGAACATAATATTAATGGCCTTTCCTAAGGCTAGGGTCACACAAGTGTATTTTCTCTCATTCAAGAGAATCGGGCTAATCACACTCATAGTTTGATCAGACTGTGATCATTGTGTGATCTGATTTACTTGGATGACGAGAAGATGGGAAAAAAATGCCTCCATCTTGTCCATTCTGTCAATCTGTGAAAATCAGACTGCACTCATATGTGGTCCAAATACAGTCCGATTTTTCCCCTGAGCTCAATGACTTGCATGGCCAAGTGCAATACGATAATCAGAGCCAACTTGGGCAAGCTGCAACTTGGTCCGAGGAAAAAACGGACATTTGTATGGCCCAATAGAATAACATTGGTCCAAGTGCGAATCGATGTTTTGTTGGATTACAGTCGGAATGAAAATACAGTCATGTGCACGAGGCTTTAGGATAAATCATTGCAAGTGGGGCGAGGCGGTAGCTGTGGGCGAGGTAGTCGTACATCACGCCTCAGCACACTACATGAAAATGAGGGTCCTGGCTGGGCGTGTGGACCCTAGCTGCGATCGTGATACGCCCTTGCAGACGGCATAATGTCGTTGTATTCAGCTGGCCAGGACTAGATGTTACAGAGATCAGTAAGACAGACCTTCGTTCATAAATAAACGTATGTTTACTGAAGAATAACTTTTGAGGAGCCATGTCCTGCAGATAGTAGACATTCACCTTCATGGACATTTCTGGTTTGACATGGAGATCATCACACACTTTCCCTTCTCTTTCATGGGGTCTCTCTCACTGACTACTTTACTTAGCGCTTGAAGCCCAGCACACTATTTCAGGAGCCTCCTAGTCACCATTAATGGCACTACAGTTCAGCAAGCAAGAGTCCTATTCTTCCACCAATGGTTCCACGTACTTCTCCCCGTAGGGGAGTTTTCTATGTCAACATGGCCACTGCTTAGCTTTCCGCTTTTTTGACGCCTCTGGACCACCTCACAGGGCATTTCCTCTTCATCTCGCTTATCCTTCCTTCCTCTTCCGTCCCGTTACCCAACTGACAGACCACTCTATACCGTGCAGCTAGACTTCCTGCCCCAGGCCCCGATAATCTTCTCACTTTTGCTCCGGACACTAATCTCTTCCTTCTCGTTGTTGCTTCTCCTTTAGGAGCTTACTACCTGCCTTGGTCGCCTCACTCTTGCCACAAAAGCACCCACTGCATGCGATTCTTCTAATCAGCCAGACCTGAGGTCTGCTACCACTGCAGGATCGTGCCTATCTGATGTTCTGACAGGAAGCTCACTGTTGTACTCTCACTTAACTCCTCCCCTATGGGCTAGTCCCAGCTGTTAACTCTTTAAATCCCTGTCAACTGGATGTGGCTGGGCAGAACACAATCGTATCACTAACAATGCAGATTATTAAACATATAAACATCATAATCTATTATATAACATCATATATCTCCAAGGAAGAGTGTGGACAACACCTCCACTTCCTTACATTTTCCCCTTCTTTAATGATGGCTGTCCTCAGCCATCCGGAATCTGCAAAACACCAAAGCAAATTCACCACCTCACCACATGTAATGCATTTTAACTATAAACAATTCTCAGTCATTTCTTCTTGCAAGCAGAGTCTGTTTGGTCATTTTCAGTAAGGACCTCGGAACAATAGCACACCAAGTCCTTTAATCTCGAACCAGTCCATTGGATTTATCTGGCCCTTCTTGGAAAGGGCCCTGGATCAAGAACAATATCACAGTCCAATTGCTTAATGGTAGTCCATAGGACGAAGGCACAGTCCATTAGCTCATCATTAGTCCTTAGGACAAGGGCTCAGTCCATAAAGTGCAATGATAGTCCTGGATATGAGGCAGTCCATAACTGAGGGTGTAAAACTCTCCAGCCACTTTTAATCCAGCAGGAAAAAGCACAGAGGGCACAACAACAAAAAAAAACACTAGAGCAGTCCTTCCGTCCTCGGCTATCAGAATATAAACAGTCCATTCCAGATTTGTGGACCATAGATCCACTGGATTTGTATTATGTGGGAGTCTAGAACTACTTGGGGTGCAACGGGCACAGTTTGCTAGCTCTTCCATCTTCAGGTCTGTTCTTGTTACCCTTGAAACTTATTTAAGTCTCCTCTTCTGGAGCACTCAGTGATGACCTCCACCTTCTTCTTTATACCATCAATAACTGATTTGTGGGGTTCGGAGTCAAGGCACCTCAGCCTATCAGCTGAATGAAGGGAATTGGACGCTCCAGCAAGAGAGTAACTATAATGGGTGCATGGATTATAGACAATCGCACCTTTGTCTTAGAGCCTAAAGGACCCAAAAATATTTCTTTGGTCCATATAGGAAGACCGATACCATACAGTATGTAGTGCAGCGAGATAGGTGCAGTGCGACAGACAGGCAGGGACTACAGGATAGTTTAAAGCAAATGTCTTTAATGTCCAAAAAACTCACACAAAGGAATGATGTCCTCCCGATCGCAGCCGAGTTTCCGTAAACACAGTCCAGAACTCAGAACCCGTTGCCGAGGACAATGGCACCGCTGTGTCATTTGTGTGCATCAGCCGCTTAGAAATCTCTGGGTCTGTGTTAGCTCCACACAAACCTGGGTTGCACAGAGCCTCCTGCTCTGCACCTTGCAAACTCCAAACTGACACACCCATAGCAAAAAAACTGATAGATTTAAATGGAATCGTGGCCCCAGAGCCACTTCCAAAACCCGTTGTGGAGAGAGGGATTCGCCCCACTATCAAACCTGAAAAACCCTCTAAAAATAAAAGCCCTTAACAGGTTTTCCTAACAAACTGACTGAGTCACAACTTGGACCCAATACACTCTTTCTTTTATTATGCCTTGTGACTCACAGGCATTTTGCTGTGAACACAAGGCACTCCAGTGGGTTTAATAGGACTCCGTCTGCATCCTGGGTGATACATATCGACCCTCGCATAGGATCCCCCTCACTGCCTCACACATTGAAGGACCTTCACAGTTGATAATCCTGTTGGAGATTTTTCACTGTATGCCAAAAGCCTCAAGTTACACCATTGACCTCCAATGAGAACTGTGTCCCCTTCATTGCTTTCCAAGCACAGCACAGGGCCTGGTACTGCAGCCCAGACGGAGGATTCCTAGTATCCTACAACAGCTAACCAGTTTTCTCAACCAATCTGCAGTTTTAAGAAAAGGGTTAAAAAATGGTCTATTAGAGAATAAGTGGTGGAGGTCTCTTAGGTGGTGGAGGTCTCTTAGGACTCCAAGATGGCGGAAGTCATTGAATGTAACCCATCATATACCCTCCATGAAATCTTTGATGCAGTTTTTGAGCCCAAACCATAAATTACTCCAGTGGGGTGAAGTATAAGTCCTCTCTTTACATTTCCTATTCCATTTGAATACACTCCTGACTTTAGCTCATAAACTGCACCAACATTTTTCCAAAATTGCACACGTGATTCCAGTCAAAAAATGTTTAAACAGATAGGATCATGACCACAATTGGGTGAAACCAATACATACTTTAATTTGTAAGTTCTCTACATCCTTCCCATATAGATGAGGTTAAATCCTTCAATCACTGATTGAATTTAATTCTTTCTTAATCCCTCCAGAGGATGTCATCTCTCACCAAAAAAAGATCATGTCCTCTTGGACATTCATATTGACCACGACAGTCACCTCTGCCCTGACCGGCGACCCCATGTGACAAATCAAGCCCACAGCAGATCACAAGTTCAAAAGATTTTCCTCGTCCGTGTGAGGCCTGTTTTTATAGTGAGATGATTGCAAATGACAACATTGCTGAGCCTTTAATTGGGATTCTACAAACAGTTTGCATCTTCTATTTGCCCGGCCAATACTGGTTAATAATTTAGAAAGCCTGAAGACAAAGGCGCTGACGCTGACTTTCCTGGCTGCCAACTACTTGTATCGTAAAAATAATTATGCAGATTTTAACAATGATGTTCAGTCTTACCAGCTGCAATTGAAAACTTGGCTCAAGAAGTGGCCGCCATGAATCTACACTTTGGGAATTGGCCAAAGGGTCTAATAATTTACCAAACATTTTGCAAAAATAAATTAATATTCTATGTCCTACTAACAGAGATGATCAAAGAGATAACCCTGGTCCAGTGGTCAGGTAGGTAGTCCATGGATGCCGAGACCTGTGTCGCTTATCTGCTGGCATCCCAGCGCCTCTCCTGATTAGTGTGGCACAAATACAAATCTGAAGAGGCATCGAAGATTCTGGCAGGTAGGAAGAGATTCGACACATCTTGGGTCCATGGCCATGGACTACAAATGTGGCAAATGGATCGGGGTTCTACAAATCTTTTTGAACATCCTAGGTTGACCTAGTAGAAGAACATACCAGGACTCCTGACAGTGCCGATTATAGAAGACTGGTTGATACTGAGGAACACTATATCTATGGGTGCCCCGTCAATTTTTGGAAAAATGGGCAATTACATTACATCTTAAATTTGCACTTCTATTACATCTACGCCACTCATAATAACAATTAGACCAACCTCAACTGCCGGTAATGATTGCCAATGAAATAATCTCTCTGATGTATCCAATAGTGTCTTACCTTCTAGATCCGGAATATTCTCTTTTTTTTGCATTTAAAATTCCAAAAAACACATGATATTATAGTTCCAATCAATTCAAAATAACAAACCAATTCTGCGCCTCAGACTATTAGTGTCCAGGCCTTGTCAGACCCCATACAACAATTGCAATCATGTGTCAGTGTCTGTATAAAAGTATCTACTATAGCAGTGACCATATCATTTAACAACCCAATATCAATACCTACAGTACAGACCAAAAGTTTGGACACACCTTCTCATTCAAAGATTTTTCTGTATTTTCATGGCTATGAAAATTGTAGAATCACACTGAAGGCATCAAAACTATGAATTATCACATGTGGAATTATACTTTACACTTTACAAAAAAGTGTGAAACAACTGATAATATGTCTTATATTCTAGGTTCTTCAAAGTAGCCACCTTTTGCTTTGCACGCAGAAAAGGTGAACGGATGGACTCTACATGCCTAGTTCCCACCGTGAAGCATGGAGGAGGTGGTGTGATGGTGTGGGGGTGCTTTGCTGGTGACACTGTTGGGGATTTATTCAAAATTGAAGGCATACTGAACCAGCATGGCTACCACAGCATCTTGCAGCAGCATGCTATTCCATCCGGTTTGCGTTTAGTTGGACCATCATTTATTTTTCAACAGGACAATGACCCCAAACACACCTCCAGGCTGTGTAAGGGCTATTTGACCAAGATGGAGAGTGTTGGGGTGCTACGCCAGATGACCTGGCCTCCACAGTCACCAGACCTGAACCCAATCGAGATGGTTTGGGGTGAGCTGGACCGCTCACGGCTTCAATTTTGAAAGGCATAATACTGCCTCCATCATGCTTCACAGTGGGTATGGCGCTGTTTTGGTGATCCACAGAATTGGCTTTGCACCTTTTGAAAATATGTCCAAAGAGTACAAAATTGGTGTCATCAGACCATAACATATTTTCTCACATGCTTTTGGCAGACTTAATATAGGTTTTACCAAAACATACTGTAGCTTGGCTTGAATGTTTTTTTCATAAGAAAAGGCTTCCACCTTGCTACCCTAACTCTACAGGTCAGACATATGAAGAATAAGAGATATTGTTGTCACATAAAGTACACAAATAAGACTTACCAGAAGTTTCTGCAGCTTCTTTAATGTTGCTGTCAGCCTGTTGGCAGCTTCCGGGACCAATTTTCTTGTAATTTCATCAACTTTTGAGGAACGTCCAGTTCTAGCTAAAGTCATTCTTTAAGCCATTTCTTGATGACATATTCACATTATTCCATAGTAGATCAAATGCCTTAAAAATATTTTTATATCCTTCTCCAGACTGATAACTTTAAACAATAAGATACCTTTGCTGTGTTTTCAGCTGTTTATGGACCATCTCTTTTGCTGTAAAAAAGCAACTAAGAAAATGTCAAGAAAATTCTCCAAGAACAGCAAAACCTTCTATGGGGTTAATCAGAATCCCTGTAAATGATGGCGGCCGAGCACTGACTACTATGTAACATGAGGGTAAATGTGATTGACTAATTTTGAACACAACCACATCCCCAATTATAAGATGGTGTTCACATTTATGCAACCATATTATTTTAGTTTTATTATTGATATTCCCCCCCCGCAAAATTACTTTAGTTTATTTTTCTATTGAATTGTACAAATTATGGTGACATTAACCCCTTAATGACTGAGCCAATTTTGACCTTAATGACCCAGCCAAATTTTACAATTCTGACCAGTGTCCCTTTATGAGAGTATAACTCTGGAACGCTTCAATGCATCCCACTGATTTTGAGATTGTTTTTTCATGACATATTGTACTTCATGATAGCGGTAAAATTTCTTCGATATGACTTGCGTTTATTTGTGAAAAAAATGGAAATTTGGCAAAAATTTTGAAAATTTTACAATTTTCAAAGTTTTAATTCTTATGCCCTGAAATCAGAGAGTGATGTCACACAAAATAGTTAATAAATAACATTTCCCACATGTCTACTTTACATCAGAACAATTTTGGAAACATATTTTTTTTGTTAGGAAGTTAAAAGGGTTAAAAGTTGACCAGCGATTTCTCATTTTTCCAAAAAAAAATTACAAAACCATTTTTTTTGGGACCACCTCACATTTGAAGTGAGTTTGAGGAGTCTATATGATAGAAAATACCCAAAAGTGACATCATTATAAAAACTGCACCCCTCAAGGTGCTCAAAACCACATTCAAGAAGCTTATTAGCACTTCAGGTGCTTAAATGTGGAGGGAAAATTTAACATTTCACTTTTTTTCACAAAATTTTTTACTTTAAACCCAAACTTTTTTATTTTTACAAGGGTATCAGGAGAAAATGGATGCCAAAATTTGTTGTGCAATTTCTCCTGAATACGCAGATACCTTACTTGTGGGGGAAATCTACAGTTTGGATCCACGGCAGGAAGGAACGTCATTTGACTTTTTCAAAGTAAAATTTGCTTGAATTATTAGCGGATGCAATGTTGCAGTTGGAGAACCCCTGATGTGCATAAACAATGGAAACCCCCACAAGTGACCCCATTTTGTAAACCACATCCCTCAACAATTTTATTCAGGGATATAGTGAGCATTTTGAACCCACAGATACGTTACCGAATTTGATAACATTAGGTTGTCATATTGAATATGTCGTCATTAGTGTTGAGCGCAAGTGCTCGCTACTCCAGTTTGCATTGGGTGCCTGGGTATGCACCAAATATCGCAAGTGCTCGAGTGACATGCTCGAGTCCCTGCCCCGCATGTTTTGTGGCTAACCCTAACCACAACCCTAACCCTAACACACCCCTAACCCTAACATAACCCTAACCCTATAACAGCCGTAACTCCAACCCTAACCCCAACCCTAACCCTAACGCACCCCTAACATAAGACAACCTTAACCCTAACACAACCATAACTCCAATACTAACCCCAACCCCAACCCTAACCACAACCCTAACCCTAACCACAACCCTAACCCTAACACACCCCTAACCCTAACATAACCCTAACCCTATCACAGCCGTAACTCCAACCCTAACCCCAACCCTAACCCTAACGCACACCTAACTCTAAGACAACCTTAACCCTAACACAACCGTAACTCCAACCCTAACCACAACCCTAACCCTAACACACCCCTAACCCTAACATAACCCTAACCCTATCACAACCGTAACTCCAACCCTAACCCCACCCCTAACCCTAACACACACCTAACCCTAAGACAACCTTAACCCTAACACAACCGTAACTCCAATCCTAACCGAAACCCTAACCCTAACGCACCCCTAACATAAGACAACCTTAACCCTAACACAACCGTAACTCCAATCCTAACCACAACCCTAACACACCCCTAACCCTAAGACAACCTTAACCCTAACACAACCATAACTCCAACCCTAACCACAACCCTAACCCTAACACACGCCTAACCCTAAAGGGTATGCCACACTGAACAATATCGCTAACGGGATCGCTAAAAAACGTCACTATTTAGCGATCCCGTTAGCGATGTTGTTCAGTGCGGCAGCTGCCAGCGACGAGCTTCCTGCTGTGATCTCGCTCGTCGCTGGAATCGTTCCGGACCCTATTTTCTCGTCGGCGCTCCCGCTGGGTAAGTATATATCGCTAGTGTGGCACCTTTTCTTAGCGATTTAGCGGTACTTTTGTACCGCTAAAGTCGTTAAGAAGATCGCTAACGGCGATAGCGTCGTTAACTATATCGCTAAATGTGGCCGCACTTAGCGATATAGAAACAATCCCGCTAGCGATCTCATTAGTATGCGTCATTATCGTGATCGCTAGCGGGATTGTTTAGTGTGGCAGTACCTTAACACAGCCCTAACACTAATCCCAACCTTAACCCCAACCCCAACTCTAACCCTAACCCTAAGCCCAACTGCAACAAATTGAAAAAAATATATATTTTAGCATTTTTATCTAACTAAGGGGGTGACAAAGGGTAATTTAATTTACTATTTGTTTATCACTGATATAGGGTCTATCACAGTGATCAAAAGGAATCAATAGGTTAATTTCCTATTGATGCTGGGTACCGGCCAGCAGATCTTGGTGGGGGCACTTCTCGTGCGTCCGCCATTTTTTCTTCCAGGAAGATGATGCCGGACTGGGGAACTGATCAAGAGGGACCAGGGAATGCTGGAGGTACCGGGGAGTCTCGGGAGGCATCATTTCTCTCTCCTTTGACATGTATATCATGTCAGAAGAAAGAAATCATTGAAACAGCTGGCACACTTTTTTTGTGATCAGTGAATAACGACGATCACTTGATCAAACACCAGAAAATCCCGCCCTGATTATGTTCTCTGGGGTCTCAGTTATCCCCGGGAGCCAAGGCCTGGAGATTTTCAGACTCTGGAGGGCGCTACAGCCTTATTCCCGATCGCTGTTTTAAAACAGCAATGAGGGAATAATTACCTCTAGCGTCCGCTGTTATAAGGGTAAAGGCTTAAGAAAGGCTCACACCTTGAGCCGAAACATCGCAAGAGCCCATATGGCCTAATAAATCACTATATTTTTTCTAAGGAGGAGTGTTGTCTTCATATTTTTGTGTACTATATTGAGGATCGGTCTATGTCTGGAAGGTCTGGCATCCATTTTTCCACATACTGCTTGCTAGTGCTGCTTTTCAACTTTCTTTTATATTTAGATAGATAGATAACAGATAGATAGGGGTGTAAATGCAATCGGTGCAGGGGTTGCAATTGCTCCCGGGCCCCTGAGCCTAGGGAGTCGCAAAAGTCCCCGTGACCTATATAAAAAAACATTGGTATTAAAACCTTGCATTAATTGGGGGCCCTGTTGGAGCTTTTGCATTGGGGCCCATGAGCTTCAAGTTACACCACTGTAGATAGATATTTGCAATCAAGAAGAGGGCATGGAAACACACTTCAAGAACAGCAGCTGAGATGTCACCCTGTGGTCGGCTGTGAATTCTGCCCGAAGGGAGCTGACACATTTCCTTTGTCCTCCATGATCAATCCCAGCAATAAATATTAGATTGGAATGCCTCTAGATAAACAGGCCTGAATGTCCAGGCTTCATCTGGAACAGCAGGGCCATGATAAATTAGGGTTATTGCTTTAATTAGGTGATGAGGCCGCTGCTGTATGTGGTCACCCCTGATATATGAAAGACGGTTTTATTGCCCAATAATCACATTCTAATGTCAGAAATAATGAAAATGATCTTGTAGTAAAAGTTTAATACACTAACAAAAAAACAGAATGAGATGGGACAGCTTTTCACAGATTAGACCCCTGTACCGGGCTGTAGGGTCCTGAAATTTATTACATAATTATATGTATGGAAGAAGCCCAGAGGGAATTCTAATGTCCAGAGCGGGTTATTTCTGAATGTCCGTTTTTTTATGTAAGATATACGAGCAAAGTAGACGTGACGTTAGAATTTTAGAAATTTTTGAAAAAATGTTCTTATAAATATATTTGGCTATTTACGGTAAATTCCTTCTACACTTGCCATATACATATGATGAACAAAGAGATATTCCAATTTTAAGGCCTGAGCATTGGGCCAAGATCTTTTACCTTTGAGTTTCCCTAGTCCCTAATGATCACAACAATGGTGGTGTCAATTAACAGGTTCTCCAATAAAACACTTTTATAGTATACAGAGAAGAAGGATTCAACTCCTGGGTCTTCACCCAACCATAGGCCTACAAGGAGCCATGGAGCTGTGATGGGGTCCTTGGACAAAAAGGGATAAGTGAAATGTTGGTCCCATTCCCAGTGACATGACTTGAAGTTTGAGGGCCTCAATGCAAAATGTCTAACAGGGCCTTCAATTTTCATGGGTCTTTAATAGAATTAGGCTTCTCAAGTGGGTCACAAAGACCATTTGGAACTCGAGGCTTCAGGGTCTGAATGCGACTGCAACCAGTTCCCCCATTACATTTACAGCCCTGCCATTCCTTTTGCTCTAGGATGACGGACTGTCTGCTTCTTAGAATCTGTCGTGTTCTCAGGGGGAATTGGGGCAATGGTCATAGAAAATGCCTTGTAATGGTGGAAAAGTGGACATTACCCATTGCCATAAAATGTATGTCTGTACTTTTGTATATTTTAGGCCTCCTGTTGGACATATAACTTTGATAGAAGGTACAAGCAAAATATATAGAGTCTGATCTGCACGGGTAAAACTAGAATCATTGGATCCCAGGGAAAAATGAAATGGGTCCCGTAACTTATCGACAAAATTAATTTCTGCTACTTCAGATGTGATTAGTACCATATATCAAAGAAACTACCTAGCAGAAAGCCACCAACACACTATTCCCTACAAAAAGGTAGAATATTCTTGGATCTCTTTGCTTACTGCGTCTATAGTCCTTTGCTTGACCATGTAGGGTTGAATGTTGGGTCTGTAGACCATCCCAGCTGGTGGGGTCTGGGACACTACACAACCACACAGTCTTCTTTTCCTTATCCAGTCCGTTTTGACCAGTAGATATTCCAACGCTATAGATGTATCCAGGGGCGTACATAGAAATCATGGGGCCCCATAGCAAAAGTCTGAATGCCCCCCCCAAAAAATAAAAATAAAAAAATCAACAGGTGCTCTGAGTCACCGTCTTGTGTGTGTGTCCCTCTCCCTGAGTGAGAGAGGCTCATGAATGTTTTATGCTTCCTGCTTCCTGCAATGCACGTGTGCTGCTCTCTGGCTGCCAGGAGACGTGGCATTCTTATGCAAATCCAGCCAGAGACTTCAGACAACTGCTGACCAGGAAACAAGGAAAGGGGAGCTTCAAAGGGGTATACAGCGGCCGGCAGCCGTCGCTTACATTTAATTTAAGGAGATAGTACTGTGTCAGCACAGCACAGCTGCCAAACTGCAGCGGCCGTCGCGGGCCCCCTCACGTTTCCGTGCCCCATAGCACCTGCGTGGTGTGCTACTATTGACGGTACGCCACTGGATGTATCCTTCCTCAGATTTCCTCTTGGATTGATATATCACGAGTACAAGTCTCCTAAAATTAATTTGAGGCAGATTTGCTGGATTTGGCCCGACAGACTCAATTCAGTCCAAATAAAATTGGTCTGATTTGGAAGTGTTCAGATTGCCTTGAAAAGATGCTTATTATGCCCTGAGGTCTGTTTTTAAATGGAGGAGAGGGAAGGGGTTAACAAATAATAAAACACGTTATACGCACCTGTCATAGTCCCTAAGATGGCATTACGCCTCCACTCCACAGCTCCCCGGGTCAATCACAGTCCTCAGTCTTGGACGGGAGTCATGGAGAACAGAAGACCAGTTCTGAGGACTGGGAAGCTGCGGTGGCATAAGGATAAATGAGTGTTACATACTTTAATATTTTAATCCTTCTTGGCTCTTAAAAGAAGACAAGAAAAAATGCCATGTGCCATATGGCCGCCTTTTTTGCTAATTTTCTTCAAACTGAATCCCAAAAATTTGGGAAAACATTGAAAAATGTGTAACGACCTTGATAGGTAATGGATCAATTCGCTCATCTCTAATTCCGAGATGAATGGCATGAGAAAAAAAACATGGTCTCTGTCAGAAGATATTTATGTGGGCACCAGGTGGTTGTGATGCGAATTACCAACCGTTCAAAAATTTTACTTGCATAAAGTGATAATTTATTGCGATTATATGCTAAAAATTTGATTCCTTGGCTACATTTTTCAAAGGTATCTACTACTACAAAATTACTAAAAAAAAAAAATTGTGCAACCTACATAGTAGTACATCACTAGCAGTCACTTGTGGAGTCTCTCTATATGGCTGTCTTCAGAGGTTACGCTCTTTTAGGTGAGGAGAACAAGGGTTAACTCATCCCGAAATGCCTCAGTCCCAATTTAGAGAACAGAAATCCTTCCATAAATCAAAAGTTACAAACAGACTTTGCGGTGTCATAACTCTTGTGACGGGCTTCCGTGTGATTGATTCGTATACATACATTCTGTCTGATTACCATAATGTGCACTTGTGGGACAATCCAGGCAGGAGACGAGCGAGGAGCCAGCCGAGAGCTAAATAACTAATGATCTCGACTCCTCCTCGTTGAGAGTGATTTTCCTCCAATGTTTCATCATATCAAGTGGGAGAAAAGAGTCCTCAGGTTTAGGCAATCAATTACAGATATGCGGAACGGCAGACACAATCAGTTCACTGATTGTCACCGGTCCTGAGCGGTGGCACCAAGGGAAGTGATCCATCAGACCATCAGAGAAAGATGGGAGACAATTGTAGACTAACAGGTCCCTGGATTGGGTGACTTGAAAAATCGAGGTGCCTTAAACATATACAAACCTTAGAGAAGAATCTATATCCGAGGCTTCTTAAGTCCCCGGCGAGCGCGGGGGAATTGGAAAACAGCGACGGCCGGGGAGAGAAATTAAAATAACCTTGTACTAGTTGAGTTGCAAACTTCCAATATGATGAAGAAGAGATGTCAGGTTGCGATTGATGCTTTTGTAACCCTTCTTCATGATAATCAAGTGGCTCCCACCCATCAAAGTCGAACCCCATCATTAATGTCTCCCATATTTATTCAAGGGCACTTTCATCCACAATCCAATTACGGCACATATGGATTGGATTGATGGATTTTTTTAACCCCTTAACCATAATCCACCAAACACCCCAACAATCAAAGCATTAATCCAGCATTGGTGACAAAGTCAGCTAGAAGGTCCATAGTGGTCAGAAGTAAACTGTCTATGAAGCCACTGTCCATACACCTTCTAGTATCCATTCTTGGTGCTGCAGCTCAGCTCCCATTCACTGTAATAGGACCTGAGGTGCAGTACCCAAAGATGGCCACTATTCAGTGTGTGGAGCTGTGGTGTTCCCATCTCCATACACTGTGTAGCCTTGGCCGCCAAGTGACATGGTAACATCTGATAGTCGGATGTCGTAGGTGTCAGACCCCCACCGTTCAGATATTGATGACACCAAGTCTCAGGAAAATATGTTGTGCCCTAATAGTTACATAACAAAGTCAATATATATATATATATAAATATATATATATATACAGAATAAATATATATATATATATATATATATATATATATATATATATATATATATAAAATAGGTACAATTAAAAGTTACAAACTGAATGTTTTTTTATGGAACCAGAAAATATTAAAAAAAGGAAACCAAATAAAATCAATTGTTTTTATATAAAAATACATTAATATTTGATGTGGGAAACTACATGCAGTATATAGAAAAATGTTTGGTGTCCTCAAAATTCTGAGGGAATGGATTACTGATACATAAACTTGTTTTAGAAAGGCAAAAGAATCCTCCTAATCTAGAATAATAATCCAAAAATGAATTATTTATGGATTATATATGTCATCCCTCAAACAATTTTATCTCAGAATGAGGGTGCTCCTAAAAGGGTCAAAAGACAAATTTGCCCAAAATATAAAAATGCTGTACATCGATGTAGCCGTCATTGAGAGAAAATGCAGCTTGTAGGTAAAAAAAAAGGGAAAAAAAAACTACTGCAAACACTGTTTTTATGGTGTGGTAATTTTAGCCCCTTATTTTTTTTCGCAGGGAACAGTATGAAAGTTCTGCAGAAGTTTTATGTGTGACTTTCAGAAGTCTTTGCAGGTGGACAATTTAAAGGGGATGTCCACTACTAGGACAACTCTTTCTCATACCCCATTCTTGACACCTGTCCACACACTCAATCAATCACACTCCAACCTCTCCACCATGGCCAAGATCAAAGAGCTGTCTAAGGACACTAGGGATAAAATTGTAGACCTGCACAAGGCTGGGATGGGCTACAGGACAGGACAATAGGCAAGCAACTTGGTGAGAAGGCAACAACTGTTGGCACAATTATTAGAAGATGGAAGAAACATAAGATGACTGTCAATCTTCCTCGGTCTGGGGCTCCATACAAGATCTCGCCTCGTGGGGAAGGATGATTCTGAGAAAGGTCAAAAATCAGCCCAGGACTACATGAGAGGACCTGGTCAATGACCTGAAGAGAGCTGGAATCACAGTCTCATATATTACCGTTAGTAACACACTACGCCGTCATGGATTAAAATCCTGCAGTGCACACAAGGTTCCCTGCTCACACCAGCACATGTCCAGGCCCGTTTGAAGTTCATTAATGACAGTCTGGATGATCCACAGGAGGCATAGGACAAGGCCATATGGTCAGTTGAGACCAAAATATAACTTTTTGGTATCAACCCCACTTGCCGTGTTTGGAAGGAAAAGAAGGATGAGTATCACCCCAAGAACACCATCCCAACCGTGAAGCATGGTGGAGGAAACATCATACTTTGGGGGCAACTAAGGCAAGGCAACTAACGAGTGGCTCTGTAAGAAGCTTTTCAAGGTCCTTGTGTGGCCTAGCCAGTCTCCAGACCTGAAAATCTTTGGAGGGAGCTGAAACTCAATGTTGCCCAGCGACAGCCTCAAAACCTGAAAGATCTGGAGAAGATCTGTATGGAGGAGTGGGCCAAAATCCCTGCTGCAGTGTGTGCAAACTTGGTCAAGAACTACAGGAAACGTCTGACCTCTGTAATTGGAAACAAAGGTTTCTGTATCAAATATTAAGTTCTGTTTTTCCTTTGTATCGAATACTTATTTCATGCAATAAAATGCAAATTAATTATGTAAAAATCATACAATGTGATTTTCTGTATTTTTTTTAAGATTCTATCACAGTTGAAGTGTACCTACGATACTATCTTCTATCTAATTATCTCTATTCTTTTCTACTCTATTATCTAATCTATTATTTCTATCTATATATTATCTATCTATCTATCTATGTATTATCTATCTATTTTTATCTATCATATTATGTACTATCTATTATCTATCTATCTATCTATCTATCTATTATCTATCTATCTATCTATCTATCTATCTATTATCTATCTATCTATTATTATCTATCTATCTATTATCTATTATCTAATCTATCTATTATTATCTATCTATTATCTATCTATCTATCTATCTATCTATTATCTATCTATCTATTATCTATCTATTATCTATCTATCTATCTATCTATCTATATCTATCTATCTATCTATCTATCTATCTATCTATCTATCTGTTATCTATCTATCTATCTATTATCTATCTATCTATCTATTATCTATCTATCTATTCTATTATCTATCTATCTATCTATTATCTATCTATTTTACTATTCTATCTATCTATCTATCTATCTATCTATCTATCTATCTATCTATCTATCTATCATTATCTATCTATCTATCTATCTATCTATCTATCTATCTATCTATCTATCTATCTATTCTCACCCTCTTATCTATAGTATCTATCTATCTATCTATCTATCTATCTATCTAATCTATCTATCTATCTATCTATCTATCTATCTATCTATCTATCTAATCTATCTATTATCTATCTATCTATATCTATCTATCTATCTATCTATCTATCTATCTATCTATCTATCACTATCTATCTATCTATCTATCTATCTATCTATCTATCTATCTATCTATCTATTCTTCTATGTGTCTCTATCTATTCTATATAAATATAATAACACATATAAATATACAGATTTCCTGACCTGGAGATCATAGTTTATATTACCGCTGGACGGGGCGATGCTCCGGCTCGGCCTCGGTACATAGATTCCTCTCTGTGGAGAAGCCTATGACTTGGTAATAGCTTTTTTAAGTAAAGTGAGGATGAATTTGAAGAGATCCCTCCACGAGAGTCACAGCTGCAATTGTAACTTTACAATTCAGCTCTATAAATCTTGACATGTACAGGAGATTGGCTAACCCCGCAATACAATCTGTCCAAACCTCATTGTCTGAACGACCAGCCAGCCTCGTTTTAAGAAATGTATGTGAATCTCAAACTAATTTTATCACCTTCATTTGTAAACTAGTCAATCAATCATTGCCCTCCTGCAAGCGTAATACCAGACGAGGGAGTACATTTTCATGCATTTTCAGACGCCGCGGCCGGAAATTAATCTCAACCTGATCAGACAACTCTTGCCCTCATCTCAATAGAGCATCATTAAGGTCAACAATGTATATTAAAAAGCTGATCAATGTAGCCGGCAATGGAGCTATTTCACATATTGGATAAACTAATATCTTACTATAGAGGTGAGGACAGCGGGGGAAAAACTGCCTGACGCCGCAAAGACGTTACGTTTCCTAATTCGCAGAAATATAAGCAGGAAGAGAATTGCCGGATGGCAAGAGATTAGCAATTTTCTAATGTGTGCAAATAAGGCAACGCTAAGCAGTGATGGACTACAAATCTCAGCATGCACTACTAGCACTGAAAGTCCTAGTTTTGATTACGCTTGATAAAATACAAGCTTAGATGATGCTTATAGACACTCCACTTAAGTAAGTGACAGATTATCCAAATGGAATAATGCCTAGTGGCAGCTTCCAAATAACAAGACAAATCAAAAAGGGGAGAGAAGCTAAATGCCATAAAATAACAAGATTTTATTGAATCACCTTAAAACAAGCAACAATTAAAAAGTGATATGCAGTGGGGACAAAAAATGCAAAAATAAGCCACTCATTTGTGGTAAAGAAAAGTTGATAGCAAAGGATTATACAATTAATATATAGGCCTTAGCAAAAAGGTATTATATGAGTGTAAATGAAATAGAAAACACTTCCGGGATTTAGTATAATAGGCCAAGTAAAAAGCCAGTGAAAAATTAATGTATATGTATACACTCCACCCCTTGGAAAAAGCTACATGCGAAACGCGCGTCGGGGTATTGCCACTATTTGAAGGTAATGTGCTAATAAACTTCCTTTACGTATTTTTCCTATACCAGCATCTCCTTCTGTACATATTATCCTTAATCATCTGCCAAGCACATCTTGGTCTGCTTACATGCTTCTTACTTAAGCTTAAACCTCTTAACAAATACTGGGTCACTAACACTATGCCATTGTTAGTACTTGTTCTCTGCTTGGACATTAGAATTCCATACTGAGTTACTGATATTATACTATTTTTTTGGAAGTCATGAGCATACTTATAGCACTATTGTGAACTTTTTACTGACAGCTGCTGCTCCCTCACTTCCTCCGGATGTATGCGATCTGTCCGAAGGTGCGTAGAGTGAATCCAGTGCTGATTTTCCCCCGGGAGAACCAATGTTAACACCGCTGGAATGACGCTGGCACCAGAGGTGAGTATAGATGTTTTTATTTATAAAAAATGTGTAAGGTTTTAACTCCAAAAAAAAACAGAGTAAGATCATAAATGTGCCCATAAACATAACCAAGTAAAAGAAATAAAAAATCTGCTGCTCAGCATGTTCAACACCATCCATGCAGTAGAAATAAGGTCGAATACCCCCTATGTTTGTGGTTTGTGGTGCGTACCCAAAACGTATCCATAGGGCACTGTTTACAATGGCATGTAAAAGTTTGTGCCCCCTGTTCAAAATTATTGTTATTGTGTTAAGTTAAGCAAGTTGAAGATTAAATGATGTCTAAAAGGGTTAAAGTTAAAAATGCCACCTTTTTATATATATATATTTTAGGCAAAATAAATATATATTGCAATTTTTTTACATTTTAAAAATGACAAAAAGGAAAATGGGCTAATGCAAAAGTGTTGACACCCTTGGAGATTTGTGTGCACAGATAACTTTGACCAAGGTTTCAGACTTTAATTAGCCTGTTAGGGTTATGGCTGGTTCACTTTCATCAATGCAAATTTCCCAGCTTTATAAAAACCCCAGCCTCCTCTAACCTTGTGCCAGAAAACAGCAGCCATGGGTTCTTCTAAGCAGCTGCCGAGCACTCTGAAAATGGTGGCGGCCCACAAAGCAGGAAAAGGCTATAAGAAGATAGTAAAGTGTTGTCAAATTGCCCTTTCCTCAGTTCGAAGTTTCATTAGGAATCAAATCCCTCAAACAAGAATTTAAAGACTCTTGTCTGCCTATAAAAAGCATTGTGATAGGCTGTGATACTAGGGGGTGATATTAGGTGCTAACCATGCAGGGTGCCCAAACTTTTGTATCGACCCATTTTCCTTTTTGTAATTTTTTAAATGTAAAAAATGACAAATATATATATATTTTGCCTAAAATACAAAGGAAATGTGTCATCTGTAACTTTAGGCCTTTTAGAGATGATTTCATCTTCAACTTGTTTAACTGTTCACAATAACAGTAATTTTAACCAGGGGTGCACAAACATTTACATGCCACTGTGTCTGATGGTGTCTATTTGGCTTCCATTGGGCTGCTACTTTTTCTATGCAGAGGCATCCAGTTAACATGTTTGGTTTATATTTTTAAAAATTATTATTATTATCATTTTTTTACATGGGTGACAGATGCCACCGTATGCCTACATAGCGGCTGAAGTACATGTCAGGAAATACTTTTGATGTTTGTGGCCCCAACTCTTCTCTAAACCCAATACATTTTTAAAAAGTGGTAAAAGTGGTAGAAGAAAGACAATAATATGTAATTTTGTAATGCTAGAAAACTAGAGCAAAATCCATAACTAATTTTGGATATCTGTCAAACTGCTATGTGTCAGGAGCACTGAAAACTCCCAATGCAGCTTTGGATGTGACCGAAGTGTAATAAATTTAAAATTTGAGATTTTTACAAGTTAAGTAATGCAAATTATTTCTTTACTATATCAATTTATAGATGATTTTTAGAAGTAAATTGACTTTTCCCAGCCTTATTTCTTACAGATGTTGTACTGACCAAACCCTATGGACCAAATATGGTCTGTCCTTCCTTCTTTCCTTCCTTCCTTCCTTCATTCCTCCATTCCTTCCTTCCTTCTCTCCTTCCTACCTGCTCTCTTTCCTTCATACTCTCCTTCCTTCTTTTCTTCATTCCTTCTCTCCTTCCTTCCTCTTTTCCTTCCTTCCTTCTCTCCTCTCCTTACTTTTTTCTTTCCTTGCCTCCTTCATTCCTTCCTTCCGTCTCTCCTTACTTCCCTCTTCTCCTTCCTTTCTTCTCTCCTTTCCTCCTTTCTTTCTTCCTTCCTTGTTTCCTTCCTTCCTTTTCTCTTCCCTTCCTTCCTCCCTTCCTTCCTTATCTCCTTCCTTCTCTCTTTCTTTCCTTCTCCCCTTCCTTCCTTCTCTCATTCCTTCTCATCTTCCTTCCTTCTCTCTTTCCTTCCATCTTTCTTTCCTTCCTTCCTTCTCGCCTTCCTTCTTTCCTTCCTTCTCTTTCCTTTCTCCCTTTCTTCTGTCTTTCCTTTCTTCCATTTCTCTTTCTATCCTTCCTTCTCTCCTTCCTTCCTCCCCTCTTTCCTTCCATTCTTCCTTCCTTATTTCCTTCCTTATCTCTTTCATTCTCTCTTTCCTTCCTTCTCTTTTTCCTTTCTTGCTTCCTTCTGTCTGTCCTTTCTTCCTTCCTTCTCTCCTTCCTTCTTTACTTCCTTCATTCTCTCCTTCCTTATTTCCTTCCTTCTTTCTCTCTTTCCTTCCTTCTCTCCTTCCTTTTTTCTCTCTTTCCTTCCTTCTCTCCTTCCTTCTTTACTTCCTTCCTTCTCTCCTTTCTTCCTTCTCTTTCCTTTCTACCTTCCTTATCTCCTTCCTTCTCTCTTTCCTTCCATTCTCCCTTCCTTCTTTTCTTCTTTATCTCCTTCTTTCCTTCTCGCCTTCCTTCCTTCTCTCTTTCCTTTCTTCATTCTCTCTTTCTTCCCTTCCATCTCTCCTTTCTTCCTTCTCTCTTTCCTTTCATCCTTCCTTATCTCCTTCCTACTCTCTTTCCTTCTGTCTTTTCTTTCTTCCTTCTCTCTTTCCTTTCTTCCTTCTCTTTCCTTTCTTCCTTCTCTTTCCTTCCTTCCTTCCTTCCTTCTCTCTTTCCTTTCTTCCTTCTCTTTCCTTCCTTCTCTCCTTCATTCCTTCCTTCTCTCTTTCCTTCCTTCTCTCCTTATTTCCTTCCTTCCTTCTCTCCTTCCTTCCTTCTCTCCTTCCTTCTCTCTTTCCATTCCTTCTTTCTCTCTTTCCTTCCTTCCTTCTCTCCTTATTTCCTTCCTTCCTCATCCATTATGTTTTATTCTTAGCTAATATTTAACCCCAGTCCCATACTTCACCAATAATAAAGTTTGAACATCATCGATATAGCCGCCAAGGTCTATATCTGTCAGCGAGTGGGTTAATTCATGAAAAACAGTGTGAAGGATGCTGGAAGATTAAGATTAAGCCCTGCAGAAGAGAATGTTCTAAGCAGAAATTGGTTTAATTAATAGCACATTTTACATAATGATTACAGTGTAATTGCACTGCCTAACAGAGCACCATTAAATACAGGCAGGCTCCTTTACAACACCCTAAGGCTAAAAATAATGAGTTACATTGGAAATCACTATGCAACAGGTTCATAAATAACATTTAAGCCCATGCAAGGTGAATACTTATAAATAATAAATATTTGCCTTTTGTAATTGAAGAAAAAATGACAGCCTTCCCTTTCTGCCGCTCGCTACGTTGTCACCTCGCCATTCTCAAGACATCATTCCCCTGATTTCTCGGGAAGGTGATGAATAATTTAGTCAAATGCTAATATTCCCCATAGTCTGACTTTGAGGAGCAAATATTCATACATTAGGAATAGATGCTCCTGGAGGCCCCTCATATATCGCACCCAATGCCAGATCCTCACTTAATGACCCTCTTATATCAGCGCCGCGTCGTCATTACTCCCAGGGGAGCAGCTCTTGGACCCTAGTGCAAAATCTGTCACAGAGCCCCCCACCCACAATGTGCCATTTACAAGCCCGGTGCCTGTGGGTCCTCGAGGCACTGGGACCTGGGTGCAGCTGCATCCTTCACACCGCCGATAGCAACATCGAAGATTGCATCCAACTTTTTGCGCAACTCCGAGTGTCTGGGGCGTCTTTGCTCCCATGTTTGATCGCACTTCTCTATTAATAATGGAGCTCACATTACACGAGACTGCAACAGAAGGGCAGCGGTGCTGCAACACCCAAGATTTGGGAGCGTCGTTATCCATAGGCAGCTCTGGTATTGCTGCTCGGTGCTATT